>OX439003.1:19841197-20292308 GCA_949316495.1 Amphiduros pacificus
ACTGGGTGAAAGTTTAAGATCTCAACTAATCGATACATTTCATTCCCGAAAGATGCCATGCATATATTTAAGGAAAGAATCAACGCCCAATTCTCGTCAGTGATGGGAAGTGCCCTCAAGATCAAAACTAACCGAAAAGGAATTTGCTCTTAATCTGTGTCAGATTTAAAGCATGAATCCGCGGCACTTGTGAAGGGTCAACCATCATCAGGGTCCCGGGAACCCTGTGTACTTGTGCAAGATTGCATGGTCACCTTTCTGTCTCTGAGTCAAGTAGACCATTGTCTCCATCTACCATTGTTGATTGGCTTGGGTTCAACATACACGGATGTACTTAATCATACAGCATGAACCATTTAAATACTTTGTATGTGTAATTTGGTATCACAGTATCTTGAAAGTTTGTCAAATACAAATACAGAAACGCAAAAAGTTTATATATCTATTGTGGTATTAGACAATGATGTTGGTTTCCCTGTTGATTTCCTTCATGTTTGCTCTCATGTAGGATATATGCTAATGCCCTGGTGCGCAGTGTATGCCTTGCACTACCATATAAGGTATGCCTTGCTGTGAGTTGCAGGTACAGAAGATAATTTGGTGCTGTTTTATGGCAGCAATAAAGAACCAACAAATGAGACAGTCTGCAAGACGGGCAGCTGTAGACAGGCTTTCTGCCTGCTCCTTGCATGTCGTGAGGCAGTATGGTTGCTATCCTCGCATACACTATCTCATATTGCCTTCTCATACAACTCACACATTAAATCCACTTTCCACATTAGACCTGTATCTATTCCTGTCTCATTTGTCTGCTACCATAAACTTTCCTATATCGACAATAGATTTCTAATTTTTAAATTTGTTATTTGTTTTTTAATTATTTCAAAATATTTCAAAATCAAATTCAGTTATAAGCTAACAATGTTAACCCCAAAATTATGTATTTTACTTGATATCAGAACAGCCTTGTCGCAATAGCAGATTCAGCACTGTTGGAATATTGATGACATAATTAGATATAAAAAAGATCAACCTGCGCTGTGGTTGGCAGGTAGGTGTAGAGTTGCGGCCATGCTTGGCTTCTCACATCACATATTTCAATTTATTGCCTTTGTGCCATGATATAATCTCAGACTAGATCAATATAAACACTGTCATTAACTATACATACTGTTGTTTCTATACCAAGGCTTAATGCTTTGAACATACCATTCATCAGATAATATTTTATAATATTAACTTCTTTTTATCCCTATCTCAAATCAAATTATTCTTCAAACATATTATTCCATTTAATATGATATATATTTATAATTTAAATATATTTCTATAATTTGAATATATTTCACGAATCTGCATATATATATATATATATATATATATATATATATATATATATATATATATATATATATATATATATATATATATATATATATATATATATATATATATATATGAAAATAAATCTATCGTGATAATAAACGAGTGCAGCAAATCACATGATAGAAATAGGATCTTCACTTCCATAAAACGTATCACATTTTTCAATTTTCAAACAATTAGATTGTTAACATATACGCCCTAATGATGAATGTGATATAATACCAGGAAGACACCCCATAGATCATACTTTCTGTCATATGATGATTGTGTCATATTAAGTCACTTTCGGCATTTTGGGATGTGCTTATATATAATCACCAGTTTCTCTGCAATTCATGCTATATTTAATTAGAACTCACAATATGAGTCACGTGGAGATGGATATTGATGATCATTTATTATATTATGATGGCATATTGTTCCAATCAAATCGCTTTTTGTATATTGAAAGATACTTTGCAAATACATATTTCTCTATCTGAGAAATACAATATTCCTGTTATCATATATTTTGATTGATTATAAAGCCTTAATTTAGCTGAAAGTATGCATACATTCTTTATATGTGTCACATATGCCTTAATAAGACATGACTAGGTGGGTTCCTCTATGTACTCACATCGTCATAAATCACCAGCATGAAAGTACGAAACAAAACAAAGTACAAGGCAGTAAATCAAGATGACCTAGTTATGTAGACATAAATAAGTAACAGTAAATGATGCAGACACAAAGTTGCATCCTACAGGACTTTCAATATAACAACAGACACACATTTGGTATTCATGGTAAAATAAATGATGGTGGGAAAGTTTTTTTTTTCCCAATGTGTAATTTTATTGATTATGAATCATTAAATCACTTAACAAGTGTCGTATTTACTGGCGTCAAAGTTTTTTGTGTGTATATATACAATAGTGGGTAATTGGGACAAAACGTGCGATATGTATCAGGTTTTTTTAATGTCGTTGATCCCTCACAAAAATCGAGTCCCTCTACAGTATCACTTCGGGCAATCTTCACTCTCTGATGTAGATATTTATCGGCATGTGAAGAATGTTGCAAAATGCATTGTTACTGCTTGAGGAGCGTGAGGTGCTGTTCATTAAGGTCAAACCATTGTCCATTTCTAACCATATGCTGCCAGGCAAAATATTGCTACACATTGTCATCTTCATATGTATTTTTATTATCAATATATGAATATTATATGTTTCAATTTGGAGATTAACTGGGCAACAAGCTGTTTGTAAAGTGTATAATGAAATAAATATCACTGTACTGAACCGACAGGACGTAACCTGCAGAATTTCAAACAATTATCATCTGCTACTCTGCAATCATACTGAAGAGGAGTGAAGGGTGATGCCATCTGGATGACTAGATAATAATATCATTATTCAATTAGATTAATTCAATATTGATTCAACCACATGCCTGTAATTGTTGTTAATAGTGCAACACTGGATTAACAAGCGATTTGGGAGAAAATGAAAAAACAATCACATAGAAACTAATGTAAAACGATAATTACAGACATTTATTGTTTGACACACTTGCTAAAGGCTTTAGATGTGTTCATTTTATTTAATTACAAAATTTGGGTTCAATGTCAGAATGTTTTAGTTCTTGGGTTGCAATGTGGGAATTTGGTGGTATCAGAATATATCATCAACAATAAAAGGGTATACCTATGGAAAACCTTTATTCGATAAATCTTTATTCTAGTTTATTTTATACTCGAATATATGATTGTGATATATATCATGACTGTATATTGGGCGGTATGTGGCATTTAATAGATTCTTGGATAAATGTAAACATTTGAAAGTGCCACATTCCACTTGGCTTGTCTGTGGTGATGAACAGTATCTCTGGTCACTCTTAAGTGGTCGTCCGTCACCCCAAACCAGACACTTTGTATGCAAACAAGATGATAACACAAATTGCATGCACATTGACATTGTGGTGGTACTATACATACATATATATATCCACTCTGTTTGTTTAAACATTCCATTCAAAATTATTTTCAATTTAAATTAGATGAGGATTGTTTCACTTTGGATTGTAAATATATCCTGGACGCATTCATTATCGTTATTATCAATGAAAAGTATATTAGCCCTGTTGATTTATCATGTTTATGTGGTTATATGTAAGCGTGCATAAAAGAAGACACTAATTTATTCGTTACTAGTTTAAAATTATTAGGCCATTACATTATTTGCCATATATCAGTAAAAACCAATACAAATGATAATAATCTATTTCTAGTTTCTTGTTATTCGTTTCTTCATAGTTGCAACGAAAATACTTTCCAGACCAATTCGATATGATTAGAGTAGCCATATGTTACCATTTATGTCAACATAGACGGTCCGTCCCATTTATTGTGTCATATCAATACATATCACTCACAACAATGCATCATCCTCACAACTGACGTCTTCAACAAATCACAGTCACTTTCTTCCTCATTCTTTCACAATTATTAACTCATTGGTCCTCAGTATATAACTCCATCTACAGTCCATCCTCTCACTCAATCTGTCAAAACTCGGCCAAGATAAAAAAAATGAATAACTGGCCAGCAAGCAGTTATTTTGTTTTATCTAAAACAAAAGAGAAAAGACCCAAGCATTGTTCCTAAAGGTAATTTTCATCCCTTGTGTAAGATAGTATTCGTTCCAGTTAAATATTCTTGAGAATTAGTATCGACTACAGCGTACTCTCCAATCTCACTTTCCACACCAAACTCCACAGTTTCCCCGTTATATGCCACTCTTTCAAACCATCAAGAGTTCCCTCTTAACATCTCACTGATCCAACAACCAACGGGTAGCTCTCCATATCTTACCCCTTCAATCAATCACACTTCTATATATGTTTCACGTGAATTTGTTCTCATTATTTCGACCATTCTTTCAACCATTCACAGTTAACTCTTTTATCCCACTCCTTCAACCATTCACAGTTAACTCTTTACTTCTCTCTCCTTCAGCCATTCACAGTAAACTCTTTTATCCCACTCCTCCAACCATTCACAATTAACTCTTTTATCCCACTCCTCCAACCATTCACAGTTAAATCTTTACTTCTCTCTCCTTCAGCCATTCACAATCAACTCTTTTATCCCACTCCTCCAACCATTCACAGTTAACTCTTTACCTCTCTCTCCTTCAACCATTCAGAGTTAACTCTTTAGATCCCACTCCTTCAACCATTCACAGTTAACACTTTTATCCCACTCCTTCAACCACTCACAGTTAACTCTTTTATTCCACTCCTCCAACCATTCACAGTTAAATCTTTACTTCTCTCTCCTTCAACAGTTATTCACATTGTCTTCACATGTCACATCTCTGCTCCATTTACATTTGATTTTCATCATTAAATTACCTGTAATAATGCAGCTTTATATCTTATTTAAACGTCATCTATAGCAGTTTTCATCGAATGACTCTTTGCAATACTTTGGTTCAAAGTCAAATCTAACTTTAATGAAAACGTCAAGGCATGCAATATTAGATAGATATTCCAAATAAAGGTTTCTTATATTAAAAATGTAAGATATTATCTTCATAATATCCATTTGTAGATATGCATATGATTATGCTAATGAACAATTTTAAATTTTAAATAGCTTTATATCATACAATATTGATTGAGCACCGTGTTCCGGTCTTGCTGTAATTTCAATGAATTATACACATATGTTATTTGGTGGAGGTTTGGAGGATAATGGAGAGAGGAGTGAGTTTGTGCTGCAGGTGGCGAGATGAACACTTGTTACTGTGAGATCAATACAACCAGCTTATCTGTCACTGCCAAGCTCCCTGGGTAATGCTCTCTCTGTCCATGTTTTGTCCTTGTCTACATGGCATAGCCATTTATTCCTTGACTAAAATATACCACTTCTCCTCATGGGCCCATATTGTGAGTTGCTGAGTACATGTGTGCTTACATTTGTCTGTTAGGCTCAAGATTGGAAGAAACGGTGTGATATTAAATAACTTTTCTTCATGACATTTTGATGTCTAGACTGAATTAATCTCGATTGCTTCTTTGTAGTATTTAACTGCTACCCAATATATTAATATGATTAGAACTCATAAAGTTATAAATATAATTCAAACTTGATATCTAGATTGAATTAACCTCCTTTGCTTCCTTGTAATACTTTTTCTCTAATTTTGCATGAATTTGCTGAACAGTGAACACAGGCAGGTATTAAAGTTGGAGGTCTAAAATAGGAAACATGGCGTGCATGACAGTAGACACGTGATGACAAATTATGCCAATTACTGCAGCTTTATCAATGTGACTGTTTATCCAGCCTTATCTGTCCCGTCCAATTCTGCCAAATGAGTATTTTATATTATTGATATCTGTAGATTGATATCTGTAGATATCACGTAACAGAGGACTAGTATTGTGCATACAGAGAGGACATTTGTCTTTATTTTATATGTTTACACTCACACCTACATCAAAGAATACTGCAAATTGAAACTAAGCATGTGCGTACTTGTCAATTAGAGAAATTTAAGCCTCATAATTTAGTTCTCAATGATTTATAATATGTATGCAGTTTATTTTAGCAATCAATCCAACATGTACTTTAAATCTTTCATGGTTGATCTATTGCATAAAATATGTTAATTTATTAGGAGCATTTTCCAAGACTTGTTCAATATAGTATTCATATATATAACCTAAGGTCAAACAATATGAGTTCAATACTTTGAGTAATATAAGATTGTCTATATATGATACACGTGTAAGCAGTGATGAAAGTGGTGCCAGCATCACCTGCTGTGAGCTCAATCAAGTTAAGTGCTACTTAATTGTCAACTGATGGCATTATACGATCATCATTAACACCCTGATCTTGCATTAATGGAATCATATAAGTTGAGGCTTTCAATATCGTATATGATATGGCTTGGACAATTCCATGGGAGGTCATGCAATTCTCATATCTTCGCTTTTCTCATAAAGTATTTAATAATTCTGACACATTTTATAAATACATGCATAAATGATCAAAGTCAGAGAATTTGATATTTAAAACTACTGTGCATTTGTGGTCGAAACTGGAATGTGTAAGAGATATGGGCATGTCAAATGCATAGAATGTTTGGAAGGGGATAATAGAGATTGTGTGTGATTTGTCATGACATGTGTGAGTGTTTGAGGTGAGGCATGCATCACCGAGGCGGGGGATGGCTGCACTGAGCCGGGAGAGACCGACCAGACCCTGTGGCAGCATGTGTCATTCTCTGACTCATCCTAGACCTGCTTATTACTCAGTCCTTATGAGATAGAAACATCATACTCATTATGGCGGCTGCACCCAGCCGGGTCTGCCTGCCTGCCTGCCTGTGACCCGCGCAGCCGGGGAGACTTGGAGCCAAGCGCCGGCTCCCACCATCTGCTAGGAAGCGAGGCGGGCCGGAGCCATTCCCCCGGCGACAGGGGAGCAGGCATCCCTGGCGCCTTCAATCCTGCCTCACCCAAACTCCACTTCCCGATCAATAAAATATCTTGTATTTTCCTTTGTTTAACCTCTTAATATTCTTATCATATGAACTAAAAACATATTGTGAATTTAAAAACGCCTATTGATGTTTCAACCTTGCGATACAATATGGTATCATAATTAAGGAGTTGGATCCCTCTTTGGCGCCACTAGTTGGATGATCCAGGTTCCGCATATATTCACAAAAGCCGGCCTCCTAACTTATTGTGTTCAAAACCTATACAAATACGTCAGCTGTGGCATAAATAACTCAATATACACAATAAGTACACTTTTTCTACTCACTCTGCAATTTTTTACACATTTCTGAACCTTATTACCACTTAAAATGAGACAAAACATTTTACTTACGGGGAGAGTCGTCTGCCGCTGCCATATTTTCCAATCACAGATGCTGGAGCAGACGTCACGTGGTCTGAATTGTCGTCTGCATCAATATTCACAAACGAGGCTGGCTGGGGATCCCAGTTTAGATCTGCTGAAGTACTTCTTCTCAATTCGTATGGGACATGCACTACAATAAATTGCCGATTTGCAGATAATTTGGGGGCTAATCGATGCTTTTACTGTATACTGAGGCAAGGTCCAGTGAGAAATGGCTCGATCTCACCTGTCCAGGTTAGAAGACGTGCGGATGAGGCCGTGCTGGGGGACGAGCTGTGGTCATTAACTGTCTGGTCACGTGACAGCCTCCTGGGCACCAGACGTTCCACATGAACACACTCAATTCCCCTAGCCACGGGCACGCCAGCACGGAGATTGCCTTCATAGGGGCAGGGCAATTGTGGTCAACGGCTTTCCTCAGCAGAGAGGATGTCGGGGTCCAAAATTATACTATTATTCTCATTATGTTTGATTAAATACAACTTTTTTCAGGTTTTGACATTAATTGCTTTAACTCCCTCATAAAAAAGAAAAGGATGCACGAGTTTTAGAATGATTTACCAAATTATGAAAAACGAAAATATATTTGAATTTAAAATTACTGACAATATAACATAAGTGTTTTGT
The DNA here is from genome assembly GCA_949316495.1 of Amphiduros pacificus. NCBI lineage: Eukaryota > Metazoa > Annelida > Polychaeta > Phyllodocida > Hesionidae > Amphiduros > Amphiduros pacificus. Next base: position 19,849,140 of record OX439003.1, read on the forward strand.
GAAACAGTTTTGAGACGTTCCGGATAAAGTAAAAAGCGGAATTTTGGTTACAATAGAAATTACGGAAATGACAGTTTTTCCTGAGAGATATCTGAGTGTTTGAACCAATCGAGTGTCGAAAAGAGAAATATATTGCAGTTGAATATATTGCAATGTGATTATTAACGTCTAGACATGGAAAGCTAAATAATAATTACATAAAAAGTGTATGACCTTGATTTCGACCAAAATCTAGAGGACAATAATATTGATAATTTGCACAAATGACCTTTCCTTATAATTCTTCATAAATAACTAAAAAAAACATGAAACATTGATTTTAAATGCTGAGATGTTGCTGCAGTATTAGAAGTGACATTGGTTTTATCACAAGGGTAGCAGTAGATTTATCGTATCGTTGAGATATGCCATGACCAATTCCTAAAAAATCGGAGGTGAGATTAGACATTTTTGTCTCTGACCCCAGCTCATTCTCCTCACTATTTTCAACAATAAATCTTTCCAATATGATCCTTCGCACGCGGGTATACCGATCCCATCATCTTTTGCCAGAAATAACTGGGTTATACAAACCACTAAAATCAGGAACTTTGATGGAGGAAAAAGCGCTTCAGAATCTATAATTATGGCTGTCCATATATATCTATAAAACCACACAATTGCTCACTTTCATTTTGATTAGGTGCCAAGCTGACACCATTTTTCCTGAAAAAATACTATGTCAGACAACAACTTGTTGTGATGTACAGTCACTGGACTCTCAGTTTAATATGAAATGTTTTTTAAATCCTATTTTTAAGCAATGCAATTGCAGGACATTTGAGAGACGACGAATATGGTTCTATTGTTCTAGAACTTGGCCAATGAGATTAGAACACACATGTGTTAACTTTAGGGGTTATGTATTACCATGATGATGGATGCCAAAAACATTAGCGCATCCACATGACTTGAGAAATGTATTACTCTGACATGTGGCATATGATCTTAAACAGAATTCTCTGACCCAGAAACATGTATGGGGTTGGGGTAATATATCATATAATTATTAGTAACACACATGCTGAAGTAAGTGTTGTGCTATATTTTTTTCATAGGATTGCTACATTATTAGTTTTTATGACAGAATAATATCTGTATTTCAGCTCAACTTAAATTATGATCTCATGTTGAGATGGATATGATATTGTTCTAACCTGACCCCTCTGTAGAAATTGAAACAACCATCTTAGTGTGTCTTGCTCTCTATGGCCACAACATGGAGCATTACATGAATCTATAATATGGCCTTGATAAAGGATAAACCATAAATTGTACCACGTGACACCTTGAGAGGAACAATGCATGATGGGTTATCCGAGCAATTAGATCAGTAAATCTTGACGAGAAAAAGAACAAGTAAAACTCAGAGCTACCACTATGACTGACTCAGTGCTATGACTAGGACCTTTCAAATCTATATTGCAACGGTAATACAACTATCTAATCCGAACGAGGCATTTTCATCATTTCCATGTCTATTAAAGCTGACAGTCCCATTCCATGTAATTGCTTATTGTACCGAGCTGTTGATTCCCATATTACAAGGTCGGAATAACATACCCATAATCCCTTGTATGCTAATATGTGATATCATTGTTTAAACACGAAGCCTTGATGCTAGATTGAAAGATTGCCTAAATATACTAAAAACTATTTTATTTCCCATTCAATCTCACGTAAATACCAAGTATATATAACTCTCATGCCTCACACAATCATAGAATATCTACAGTTGATATCAGATATATCTGTCTCCCCTTTATACTATATATGTGAAGAATAAAGCCCCCCTTGCCATAACAAACACAACTATCCAAATGCACTCCCAGAACGTGCACGCACTTGAGTGTCCAATAATTTGTTCAGGAGTCATCCCTGGCTTTACAATGAGAATATCCTGATAAGAGTTACATTAATCACACGAGGGAATGATAATCGGTATTCATAACACTATACAGAATTATTTTCTGACTTTTGTCTTTATGTCTATAAACCAGGCAAGGACCTCAAAAATACAGTATAAGCAAAAGTCAATCCTCCTGGATTACATGTTAACTCTATGTTTCCAGTCACCAATACGTGAGGTGGACCTAAGTTAATCACCCTATGATTCTATTATCTATGTACATACACGCCCTTGCTAATCACAGGGAATACGAGATAAAGTATCATATATGGAACAACTTATCAAACCTTCTCCAAAAAAGTAAATCGTGTCAGAATAGAGGGAACTTGAGATATAAAACTGAATGAGCGAGGATACGGATTCTTTACAGACAATCGAGACATCAAGGTCACCATGTGTCATAATGGTATGAATCAAAAACCACTGTAAAGGTGATATTGGTCCAACATTGGACGTTAATATTTGAGTCAAACGAAAGATAAAGAAATGAAGAAATGATGTAGGTTTACATTCAATAATGCCCAGCTCAGCTGGTATTACTCATGGAAGGCCTTTCATAACACTTTCGAGTTGTGGACACAACCTTTCAGTGGTTATATATGGACAACAGAAAAACTATATCAGATAGAAGCAATCTGATCTGGAAAAATGAGGTTTTTCTTTTGATATCTTTCATTATGCTTAAGCATCTCGGGAAGCCATAGAGATCAGATCGAGTTTACTAGCAAAATTACTTTACAGAATACCCCTCTAATATGGATGCTGCAAAGAGAATGATTTCATATTTAATCACGGACTTGAAACTTCGAGTAATTTGACCATGATCCAATCTTGAGCACGTTTGAAATATTACTATTAAATCGAATGTATATAACCCAAATAGTCAGAGAGATCTTAATTTGTTTAACTTTGTATGCAATCTTTAAAAAATAAATATCATATAACCAATCATGACTTGTGGCTGATCAAGTCGGCACTTTTTTATCGTTGGGGGACTGATATGATAGTCATGTTTTGGAGCGTGACTGGTGGTAGAAATATACATTGTAAATTGATATGACATCAGATAAATGTCAACAAACAGGTCACATGATATTCTTTTGTCATGCTTGTGGCTTCACCCTTTATGTTTGGTACTATAATAGTAATATCAACATGTGCCTAGAGAGTTGTTCGTTTGCTTAATACAATTCTCCGAGTGATTCATTATCAAGTTGATTGGAATATGTTTTGCATTTATCTATATATTTTGCCGGGATGTCCCTGTCCAACAGGTGTCGCACTCTTAAATATATAGTTCATAACAGTTTTTGTTACCCAACAGGTGACGCCACCAAAACTATTTTTAATCCACTAGAGGGCACTATTTCTGCAGCTCCACCAGAGTACACTGGTTGGCCATCCAGAAATTTGGCTTCGAACCATTGTTACATGTAAATCAAACCGACAGCAAAGACTACAATATTGTTTATAACATTGACGAAACAAGCCAATATTATACTATTAAATAGGTCAATTTATTTGATGACTCCTCTGAACTGCATGTGAAATATGACGCATAATAAAGTACCCTGGGCTACATCGTGCACTGGTTCCGTGCCCTGGTCTCACATATCAAATAGGACAGTCATGATCAAGTCAAATGAGCGATTTTCAATATCAGCAAATTCAAATTAAGAAAATTTATTTCAGCAAAAATTATGAAATTTAATACCTAATATAATGCTTAATTGTTATATTCTATGTTGATTTCATTCAATTTTATGATTTATGTTTCTTTTGAGAAATTGTGGTCGAACTATATTTTGATGTTATGAAATATCTTGCAATAACATTCTAGCAACAATCAAACTTTTTATATTGAGCACAATTTCACCAAACATTTAAACATAAGATTTAGATGTGAGTTTATTTATTATTAGCTCGAATATAAATAGAAGTTTATGGCGTCTTTAAGCAAAAAGTGGTCATTCTCATCATGTTGAGTTTAATTATATAATTATATAATGCCTTCCCTTAGCATGTATTTAAAGACAAGACTCCATTCCCAAATGCGTATTGAATTTACAGATGACATGTTTGATCGCTATTTAACTGTCTGCATATCCAAGTGTATCAAGATACAAACTTGCATTTCAATATTATGGTTCTGTTTCTGTTCCGATCTTTGATAGATAAGTTAATCTGATATATAAAAATGGTACAGCATTAAAATACAATTCGTTGTAATCTCAAATTTCGCCGATATTCCTGTTACACATTTTCATTTATTACATTAATTGAAAAAAAACCCTGAAAAAAGGCAAAAAACAAAAACGCATTTTAAGCAATGAAGGAATAATTAATTAAAATTACCAATTTCACATCTCAGACATTGTATTGAGTTATGTATTTTACTGAAAAAAATATTAATGGTGTGTATCCCTTAACATTTAAAAATGTTTATTGCAGTATGCGTATCATGAAAAAAAACCATCTCTGTGTTATCCTCAATGTCAAAACAACAAATGATGTAAATTGAGGGGCAAGTTGCCTTACTGGAAGGTGGTAAACCTGCATAATGCTCAGATAGTATGTGTTATTATTGTGTAATATATTCCACCTGGATCAATAAGTTTACTCCTGACACGTGAGATTTATTGCAATGAGAAATCAATAAAATGTGAAAAAAAAAAATTATAAAGTGAAATAAATCCATATTGTTTTTGTATCGTTTGAACATAGTGTGCGTATATCATTTGTTCTGCTTCTGTGGATAACATATTGATGAGTTATTGTGCAGAGTTCAATACAAACGATTCATTTCTCCAAACCGGATCTATTGGTTTGTTTTACACACAGACAGTATTACATGAGGCGTTTTAATCATTTGCTTTCCATTCATTTGCATACATATAACCGTTGTGTTATCTCCAAATTGAAAATAATCAGCTTTTAAGCACGAAGAAATGATATGTTAAACCACGTGGATTACTGTTGTCTGAATAATCATTTTAGTTTCTGAAATATAACAGTCCCAGCATGGCAGAAATCACTTCAATCGGAGTCGGTTAACGTGTCATTGGAGGAACCCATCAAGGGAGCCAATATGATTACCACAGAGCCCTCTGTTGGAAGTTTGACATGCCGGCTTTACCTTACAACTCACAAGAGAGATTTCCCAGACAACAATGCATTTTAAAGATCCTTGGCCAGTACTGAAATACTCCTGAAGCATTTCAGCTATAATACCTTAAGGCAATACAGATGCGCCACGTTCTGTATCAGAAACCCAGCGCTAATATTCAGAGAGCATGCAGGCATTTCAATCATTATTGTGTCCTGGACAACCAAAATGATATTTTGGCTTACGTGAGACATTCCTTACAAAATATCGAATTCAAATCTTTTTTTCTTATTGTAACTATTAAACATTTATGAGTTGTTACTTTTTTTGCATGATTTGCAATTAATTATCCGCCTCAGCATTTTCGTAAATATCGTATTCAAATAATTATTTCTTATTGCTACTTATAAACCTTTATAATTTGTTACTTTTTTTACATATTTTGAAAATAATTATTAATCTGAGTATTTATGTAAAGATCGTAATCAAATATGTATTTCTTATTGTTTCTAATAAACATTTATAAATTATTTTTTGAATTTTTTTCACACAGTTTGAATTAACTTATTATCAGTCTGAGCATTATTTTTATACTTCATAATTTGAATGACTCATCCAGTCCACATTCAGACTTGAAAACAATGAAGTTTTCAGCACATCCAAGCGACGCAAGGTGATACAGTTTTTATCGGCATCTCATAAATAGATAGTTATCCAGTATGATACATATAATCACAATCTAAAGACTTAATTATGTTATTCTGCGATATTTGTATAAACAATCCTACACATACAAATGTGGAAATGTATATACATATACACGCATACTTCACTATTATAGCATTTGAGAAGGTTGTGAAGTTTCCCCTTAGATAGACACACGTCTATATGTAAAATTCATCAATTTACACTCTCCAAAATGTCATGTTCAATATCTTTTTACGCTTTATTTTTTGATGCGTGAATCTCGTCACAAGACAAATATTAGCCGTTTAATCAATATCTGTGGTCACGGTCTGTGGGTTCTTTTGTTTGCTCAAAATCATGATTTTGACACATATGAGAAAGTTAAACTTATCCCACTCATAAATCCCTGAGCTCATTCTTTGTAAAGCTAATGCAAATAAATCAGTTAATTCCCTAACATTTTTTGATGAAAACAAACTAAACCATCAAACGTCTCAAAATAACCACCAAGAAAGAATAGTCTTTTGATTTGTCAAATAATTACCATTTTAAAGGCAATAATGCAGTGAGGGCTTTAAGAAGCAGTATCACGTGACAGCGATCACGTGACAGCGATGGGGGCCTGCGGCATGTCCGACATCGTCTTGAATGTCCAGGGTGTTTAACATCGATGCCAGTCGGACTGATCAACTTTCTCAGATGTTTTTTTGCATGCTGAGTATCCAGCCTGCGCTTATAATTGGAGTGCTCAATGTTAATTGAGTTATTGTTCTGATTAAATCTTAATTCTTCTTGTGAGGGCATTATGGAGAGGTAATAGAGACCTGTTAACGCCATATCCTTACGACTCAATCAGTTCGTGACGTCACTAACATCACCGCCAATTAGCTCGTCATCTGAGAGAACATTAAACAGAACTTTGCTGTGTGTTGACTGGTTCAGTTTCAGACTGATTTCTGAGAGTGATTACTAATTTGGCCAAATTAATCAGTCCGATTTAAGATGGCTCTATTTTGATATGAGCTAAATTATTTTTTGTGAAAGCCAAAGCCATTTTGATTTAAAGTGAACATCATATACTTTTGACAGACCCTAGATTGTTGTCTGGTATATTTAAGCCACAAACCAAATATTAGCAATATTGGATGTTAATTTATGAATTTTATGCATTCAATATCAAGTGTCACAAACAATAACAAATTTGACACTTTGGAAAGTAATAAACACGCGTTTGGCAATCAGCCATTTTTGCATAATGAGTACATACCTCTTTTATTTGATTTTTTTACTGCACCAGTTTTGACCTAGTTCCAGTCTTTCAGACATTAATGAGAAGTTGTGATTCTCTTGCATTATAAATCCTATTGGCGCTGGATAAATATAAGCAAATTATGTGCCTAACGCCTTTTATAGTAGTTTGTATGATGTCTTTGTAATGTGCACAAAATTAGATGAAGTTGACAACACTACTTGTAATCACCATAATTATCTTGCTTGAATATTGAAATCGTCCAACTTGAATTGGGACATAAGAATCTCATTAAAATTACTGCAGAAAATAAGGGGAACACAAAATAACGGAAATGCAATGTGTGTGCTTCCTTGGGACACAATTATTGATATTTTAATGTGGGGATCGTTTAATCAATAGAAAAGCAAAGAAACATATCATGACTTGATCAGCTAAATGAAAAGTGGTGAATGGAGGTCAACAAATCAAAGGCAGCAATACAGAACGCCTATAGAGGATACCGCACCGACATAGGCACAAGTAAAACACAAATATAATGTAAATATACATGGCCAGAACCTATGGTACTGATCCAGCGTAATGGCGGAAACTCTGCGTTTTCGGTCATGTCCAGACCAGACCTTAGACCTCGTTTTCTGTGTCTTATGTGTATGTAAAATGTCTCTGTTTGAATTCACCAAGATCAGACATTGATTAGATTCTGTTGTACATTTAGCACGCTAACTGTATGGTTCCATTTCTCTATTCCTTTCTTGATCTGTGTCGCCCTGAATGCTTCCATGATGATAAGGCTAAACTGGCTCCATATTGATGACTTACGATACACATCAAGCATGATATAGTATCCAAGACACACAGCTTGTATCAAATAAGATTCTGCTCATATTGCAACCTTTTTTAATAACACATTCTATGAGATGGACATATTTATACCAATAAGAAGGTGCTGACCTCTTGTGGAGATCTTGAATGCACTTTATGCAAAGCTGGAGTGGTCTTCGCATTTGCTTGGTATGGAAGGCAAAGTCCATGCCACATCATTCAAGCGAAACTTTGCACAAGGACAATATTTGTCATATATTTACAATGAAAATCAGGGCAACAGTCAAGAACCTCTTGATCAGTTTGGTATTCATTCTAGATGGAGGAAAGAATGCCCTGCATATATATTATATATATATATATATATATATATATTTATATATATATATATATATATATATATATATATATATATATATATATATTCTACCCTCAGTGCAGATCTATCATAGATAAAAAGTCATCATTAAGTAGCAATTGTATATGGTAGCCTTTCTCTTATATTTATAGTTTTTTGGGTAATTTATTGAAGGTATGCATGACTCATATCAAACGTACCCGCTTTAGCAATGAGGTAAATGGTTTATTTTCCGGCTAAATTTAATTGATAAAAGTGCCCTAGGTTAGGATAAAACGGTAAAAACTATTTATTTCCCATGACTTTTTGCATTGGAATTTAAAATAGCGACTTTTCAGTGATACACAAACTGTTAAAAATAATTGTGAATAGGTCAGATAGCATTAGATGCATGTTTTATTATAGATTGTTTAAAAAAAATCTTATTTGTCTATTGTTTTGGATATTTACAATGTCACAGCATCCATCCAGCGTGATTAAGGCGTATTATATTACTTAATACTGAATCATTTAGTTAATACTGAATCATTTAGTGTATCAGATAGTGTTTCACTTTTACATTGCATTATTATTATTATTATTATTATTATTACTATTACTATTACTATTACTATTACTATTACTATTATTATTATTATTATTATTATTATTATTATTATTATTATTATTATTATTATTATTATTATTATTATTATTATTATTATTATTATTATTATTATTATTATTATTATTATTATTATTATTATTATTATTATTATTATTATTATTATTATTATTATTATTATTATTATTATTATTATTATTATTATTATTATTATTATTATTATTATTATTATTATTATTATTATTATTATTATTATTATTATTATTATTATTATTATTATTATTATTATTATTATTATTATTATCATTATTATTAGGAATGTATTTTAACACTGATAATGTACCAATTCCCATTGTAATTGGTACATTTAGAACTACAGTATTTTGGTTATTTTCTCCTCTTCCACTAGGGGGCACTCATTGAAAAGACCCATAAATACCCATAGATCCAAATATCTTTGCTCTTGAAAATTCTAAGATATTGACAAATACATTTAGACATGAAATATTCAGAGATCTAATTTGTTTTACATACCATAAAACTTTGGTACTACGTGAAAATATTAATTTCATATAAAATTGTATATAAGGTGTGTTAATGGTTGCTTTTAATTGGATTTTTAGAAAATATTTCAACTTGTGATCTTGAATTCACACATCTAGTTTATTTTTAAGATCACTAATTTTTGTATTTCAGAATATATTGAAAATATATCAGCAAACATGGAAATCACATTTTGCAAATGCCTAGCAGTACTTACGTACCCTATCTATCTTGAAACCTAACACAGATATAGAAAAGAAACGGTAAATCAAGATTATCGATGTAATGTCAGCAGATTATTTATCACGATCTTCCGGCATGTTCAACTTACACCTTCATCCAGTATGTGAAGTATCATATATATCACCATGCCATCATATCCAGGAGAATCATCACGATGTAAACATTTATATTGCACTTTGCCATCATCACATATCATCATCTATTTACAGCCAAGTTATTCTGTTGTATTTGTATTTACTAACACAAGCCATTTGCATTTACTAATTCCAACCATTTGCATCTACTAACAAAAGTCATTTGCATTTACTAATACAAGCCATTTGTATTTACTAATACAAGCCATTAGTATTTACTAATACAAGTCATTTGTATTTACTAACACAAGCCATAGAGACGATATTAAACATTTGCAAAAACCATAAACAACAAATACCACAACATATCACATCAATTTGTGTCTAATTTAGGTACTTGCCAATTTTGGGTGTTCCCTACAAAAATACAGATTAGCAGGTCAGGAGGTGACCACTATGATTACACCTTCTATAAGCAGATCTTCTATTGCATTGTCAAAATGATCATGATTTTCATACATACAGAATAGAAATTATTAGAAAATAATGTCTTTCTTTGTCACAATTGTGCTGACATAAATAATTTCTTGGAAGGAATGAAAGCTTTTTTTGTCTAAAATATCTATCGGTAAACCATAGACGTATTTCTTAACAATTCTATGTGAAAATAACAGACAATATGCTTTTAATAAATTGAGAAATTGAGAAAAATGTCATAGCGTCCTCTTTTATGTTATTAAAATATATATATACGGCTTAATCAACTGAATTTATTGTGAAATACCTCTTTAATACTAATTGTTCACAAGCATCAGAAATATTTATGATTACGCAGTTTACGATGTAAATTTCATTTTAGCTGGAAAACTAATTTTGGTGTATTTTCATTATTATTTATCAAATTTCATTGCAATTTATTTTGTATGAAATATATTTATGTAAACGATGAAATCAAATAAAATTTTAATTTCATCTTGTCTACAAAAGCCATGGGCCGTGGCGCAGTTGGTTAGAGCGCTAGCTTACTAGCACCAGTTCCTCTGTGGTGATCCAAAGGTCGTGGGTTCGAATCCCGGCCATGCCGAGATTGAACTCATGATTCAATTTCACATATGAGCTGAGGCCCGTGCCAAAAGGGTTAACCTGTTGTCCTTGTAAATCTGTGACCGGGTGGGTTGTCATGTCAAGGACCTGCGACATGACAATTCAGTGAGACAGCACTATATCTGCTACAAGTAGGTCCCATCACGAAATGACTGAAATAATCTTGAAAGTGATGTAAATCCCCAAACAAACCCCAAACAAACTTGTCTACAAAATATGATCACCTTGCAAGAAGGTCTGAATACCATGGAAGCAAAGTTTTAGTTACATACATACATGCATATCACTACATATTATGTAGCTTAGGTTTAATATTTGATGGTTATAATAAATCATAGGCCAATGACCTTAGAGCTATGCAGATCATTGCTTTTTTGTTATGTTTGTAAACATTCTGGAAATTGTTTCATAACAGATCATTTAAATCCTTTCCCAGAGCAGATGATAATTTTGACTAATCAAAATGCGTCTTACATATTAAATTGGTCCCAGTTTGTTTTCTCGATTCTCATTGGCTAATAATTGTCATGCTATTCAAAATAGTTACATACATATATAAAAAAGCATAAACGTGATCAGAGAGGAAGGGTGATGAGATTTGCAAAAAAAGTTGCTGTTTGAGGTATGGGCTGCAATAAAAGTTGCCACTGAAAAGAGTGTGCGATCTCGCTGTTCCGTCACCACGCTGCCTACCCTCTAGTGGAATTTGCTGACGCTAGACCTTCACTTCAGTTTTAGTTCATAAGTTTATGTGATGGGATGCGTACTATACATGTAATGAATAGGGTAGTTTTCACTTATTTTTTGTCAGAATTATGTTAGATATCAAATATTACACACAATTTGCCTATATTTCTGTAATAGAGCTTTGTTTTCAACCATCGGGAATTTGACCTAATTATTGACCTAGTTATTGAACAAGTGGAGGTCCTGCTAGGTTTTGCACAAAGGGTAAAATGCAGACATTACATGGACAGCTACACAAGTGTGAGACAGCTGTGTAAGCGAGAGAAAGTTACAGCAGTGAGAGATATTACAGCAGTGAGAGATAGCTGCACAAGTGAGAGATAGCTGCACAAGTGAGACAGCTGCATAAGTAAGAGACAGCTGCACAAGTAAGAGATAGCTGCAAATGTAAAAACTGCAAAAGTAAGAGATAGCTGCACAAGTGAGAGAGTGATACAATAATGAGAGACAGCTGCATAAGTGAGAGGTAGCTTCATATGTGAGAGATTAATACAACAGTGACAGATAGCTGTTTAAGTGAGAGATAGCTGCATGTGCGAGAAATATCTGCATGTGCGAGAAATAGCTGCATGTGTGAGGGATAGCTGCATATGCGAGAGATAGCTCCAACAGTGAGACAGCTGCATAAGTGAGAGATTGCTGCATATGCGAGATATAGCTACACTGGTGAGAGATAGCTGTGGAAGTGAGAGATAGTTGCATGTGCAAGAAATAGCTGCATGTGTGAGGGATAGCTACACATGCGAGAGATAGCTACAACAGTGAGAGATAGCTGCACAAGTGAGAGATAGCTGCATATATGTGAGAGATTCCAACCCCTCCCAGCCGAAGGCACTTGTTACTGATAAAAGTGTTAGGTCTCGCTTTTGGTTAACCACGTTGCCCTTTGGTGGAATTTGGTGACGCTCAACCAGTTTTCACTTTTGCTTTGTGTGATCAGCAGTGTATGTTCTTGTACATTGATAAACAAGTCAATGAAATATTCTTTTTTATTGTTTTTATTGTGGGGGGGGAGCACTATTGTTTCTCAAGATAACATGCTCTTCCTTTGCATGTGAGAGACAACTACACAGGCACAGAGAAGTGCCTGTGTAGTTGTCACACGTGATAGACAGCTGCATAAGTGATAGACAGCTACATAAGTGAGAGACAACTACACAAGCAGGTTGAACAAGTGAGACCAACAAAAAAGACTGACTATACTTTACATATTTCAGAGAAAGCAACATAAGTGAGACACAGCTATAAAGTTAAAAAGCAAATTGTACACAGTTGAGATACAGCTATATAAGTGACAAACAGCTGGATTTAATTTAATGCTATGCTTTTTAACGATAATGAGATGAGAAACACACACCCCAAAAGACACGTGTTGGAATATAAAATGTTTTTAATTTGGAAATATTGGACAATTGCTTTCACAATCTATCATCTTTGCAATTCATTGCATTTTTGTCATGTGATATTATTTCTCAAATCATCAAATCATCCTCAACCTTACCAAGCTGGAATATGGGTACAAGTATAAGCGTCCCAAGTCCATTTCCCCTCCAAAAATTACCTCTTTACATCGACTATTCCTCTGTAAACACATTTCTTTAATTTCGCTTACAATCCCGATTAAAATCTCGATAAAGGTAATCATACTTGACCAGCTATGAATGTTATTGCAATATCAACCAATATCAAACCGGAGTAAAACAAATCTGATGTGACAGTGCCCAGTGCTAGGCTAAGCAAACACAAGCAAAACAATATCAGGATATAACGAACTGAGTAAAGGCGTTTTATTTTTTAAAACACACCATCCATATTTCCCTTGCGATATAGAAGACATTATCAAATATAATATTTAATATATACAATATTAAAAAAAATATCTGCCATGAGACAGTGTCTAGACGACACGACGACTGAAACCTTAACATCTGCCTTTGTGAATTCTATCGTTGATTATGGCAATAGCTTTCTTGTTGGCCTTCCAGCAGTTGACATTATAAAAGACTAAGATACCTGCATAACTCTGCAGCATGAGCAGTTGGGAAGATCAGAAAGTTTCATCATATTTCTGAAAAACTAATGGAATTGCATTGGCTTCCAATTTATGTCAGGATCACTTTCAAAATACTCTTTACCACCTGGAAGGCCCTATATGGGTAGGCGCCACCTTACTTTGTGGTCTGCTCCGTGGTCAACTCAAGCAGCGGAGCTCCACTATCATCATCAAGCAAAAATATCATCAAGCAAAAATATCATCAAGCAAAAATATCATTAAGCAAATATATCATCAAGCAAATATATCATCAAGCAAATATATCATCAGGCAAATACATGATTTCGGGTTTTCATCTTTGCTACAATGGAAAAAAATCAAGAAATGTACATTCATTCCCCTCGTATTAAGAAAGCCCCAATTGAGGATACTTGATAGTAGGTTACAAATATGTCATATCACAAAAGCACAACATCCAATAGTGAGATTATGTTGTTTTTAAACCCACGTTTACACATTTAAATCCATGTTTACCATTACACTCTGCATGCAGATGCATTTCACTTCATGAAATTGAAATATTCTCTTCCAGGAAAATCATTATAAGATATCAAATGATATCATATACATATCATAATTGGATTCAGATATATCCTTCAATTCATGAACTTCCACCAGATGAGCATATTATACCTGTGCATTTTAGATCTGTATATGACCTCATGGTCTGTCTTATTCTCACAAGGCGATGTTCTGTCTCTGCAAAACTAAATGGATTAAATAGAGAAAACTGAAAGATGGTCTGACTAATGTAAAGAAACAGATGACTTCCGTGTTGTTATATTGGACTAAAGGCAATCAAAACATTTCCTCTTTGTGCCCAATTTTGCATAATCAAATAATTCTCTTTTTGTACAAGGAAATAGGAAGTGAGTAATCCTAGTATGTCTCGGGGATATAACGGTAGTAAACAAGGCAAATTACAGATCATGTGTATGCATCTACTTTAGAGACAAAGGACTGATTCTATATTATTTAATTCACAACAGTAACTACTACTTTTACTACTACTGGTACCACCACATTCGCCACTGCAACTAACACTGCAACTACCACTGCAACTACCACTGCAACTACCATTACCACTACCACTACCACTACCACTACCACTACCATTACCATTACCACTACCACTACCACTACCACTACCACTACCACTATCACTACCACTACCACTACCACCACAAGTACACCGATAATATTGATATATTGGACCTTGTATACCAGTTCATCTTTTATATTAGCAAAGCTGAAAGCACTGAGGTGTTTTCCTGAAGAGTTTTGCAAAATATTAAGTACAAGGACAAAGTACAAAGTCCGTCTTGACCATTCAAGCAAAATTAATATATCTATGTAAGGCCATTGGGGATATATGCCTGTCGGCAAGTTGCAATGGATTTTAGGGAAGTCGAGATGTAAACCTCACATGTAATTGACAATTGTTGTTTAAATCAGTTGACCTTGTTAAGCAATGGTCTTATGGAGGTTCTATTGATGGTTGATTGACAAATATATGTTGCATATAGCACAGCATTGTTGATTTCATCCTTTATCATGCATTTACCTCAAACTTTCAACTCTGTAGAATCCTTTATTTTGAAATATATTGCCAGTTATATACTGGTAAAGTGTTATGATTGACGCAGCACAAGGAACCATGCGCAATTTTGAGATACATTACATATTTGTGCCAAAGAAAGACCTTGACATATAATCTAGAAATATATGAACAAAACGAAAAGTACAACATACCAACTTCTCCTTTGCAGTTAATAGAACACAATCTATGAGATGTTTGTGTATAAAGTATTCTATGACTGTTTTAGTCCTATTCATATCATTGAAAATGCCAGTTGGTTAGAGCACAAGCGGATTAGCACCAGTTCTTCAATGTTGATCCACTAGTCGTGAGTTCTATTCCCGGCCATGACGAGATTAAATTCATGATACATTTTCATGATACAATTTCACATTTGAAACCCGGTTAACCCGTTGTCCTTGTAAATTTGTGACTGGGTGGGTTATCATGTCAAGGACCTACCACATGATAATTCAGTAAGGCAGCACTTTATCTGCTACAAGTGTATAATATTGAAAGTGATGTAAAACAAACAATCACTGATAATTATTGCTGGCATGAAATAATAATGTATGCAGAAATGGCATTAAAAGACATAATCCAAGTTATATTAATTTCAATTTACATTATAGAAACATAATAATACGACGCATTACGTTCTGCTTTTAAAACATTACATAAAAAGAATACATCATCCTTGGAGAGGTTATCAGCCGGCATATATCCATATGTATCATTGTGCTTAAATGAATGTGCCCCTTTTGGCTAAATGGAGGTGTAAAATGTGATTGGTTTTTCTGAGGAAATATAAAAAAAAAATAAAAGATTAATTGTGTTGGAAAGAACTGATATAACTGGATAGAATGCCCGTCTTTATTCAATTGTATATTTAGTCTGGGTATATCTAATAGCAGCTTTTGTCATGAGGTTTTGCCAGATCTAGCATCAACCTGGATTTGAATTATCTTGACATCCAGAACGGAAAAACACATGCAAAGTTTCCAATTTATATATATTGGACACTTTGCATTAACAAGTATATCCAGGATATCATTCATATATCTCTATAAAATAGAGTGCCAAAAGAAAATGTCATTGACTATATAATATTTCATAAAAGACGTTAGTATGTTTTCTCTTTGTGGAATGTCCCTTGAGCAGATGGCTATTCACTATTGTGAGTTGTATAGCAGAAATATTGGAATCTCTCTAGACTTTTTGCTTGATCCTTCAATAGTTCAATGCGACTACAAGGCTTACGCTTCCATACACCTAGCAAAGCACATAATCCACCTGCCCAAGGCCCACGTCTCCACAACGCCACAAGAAATGTCCTTTGCGCCGAGAAATCATGCCATTGTAGCAGCTGTAATGGAGCTGAAGGGGGCATTGTTCTTGGTAGTGCAGACTCTGTATGGTCTGTTTGTGGACACATGGGCGACTCAGCTTTGAAAAGGCTTTGATCATTCGCGGAAAAAGGAAACAGCTCACCGCCAGTCACACCAGACTTGACATGTTGTTCACGTGACTTACATACAGATTTTGTGATATCTCGTTTCTACGAGATCTCATAACATCTACCGAGCTTTCTTGAGATCCTCGGCTATGTGTTTTTTCTGAACCAGAATTACTTCTTTCATGGCTCAGTAATGATTGTCTGGGGCTGGATAAGTGATGCAAATCCAGAATAATCGTTGTTATTGGCAACAGTGGGGTAACTTTATTTCCTGATGTATTGTTCCTCAGCCAGGTAGTATTATCTCAGAATATGCTTTTTTTTGGTAGTCGTTATAGAGACGGTATCCTGTTTCAGGATGACCGCAATATGATGATAAGATATCAACCTATTTTGGTCAGGAATATTTATGATAGGATTTGTCAGCTGATATTTATCTCATCTTTTCTCTTTTATCAGATGAATTTCATGCAGCAAGGCCAATATTAATTTCAGTCACACACAAGCATGTTTTTATCATCAATATTAGCACATGATTTATTTTCACCTACTCTGCACCTTTCCTTTCACACTCAAAGCTCATGGCAGGCCTCTCATTAACAATTTTTGGAGTCATCCGATCCAAGCTGTCGTATTTTATTGTCCCATATTTCACAACACTGCGTTCATAAATAAGATGAAATCCCTCTAAGGGTAATAGCACTTCTTGTATTTTGACCTTAAACTTGGTTTAATTCGCGTCTACCAGACCAAAATTCATTTTGAAGGCTATAAAAGAGTAATTGCCACCGAGGTAAGCGGAACGGATAATTGGTGTGCACTCGTTACAAGGCATGGTACTTTTAGGCCCGATTACTTCATCTGGAGTTAATGATAGTTGACATTTTGACCATGGTCTCAAGAGGCATGTTTCTTATTGGCCAGTCCTCCATCAATCACTGGAAGAGGGAAGATGGCCACAAATTGATGTGAAGCTGCAGAATGTATGGAGGCAGTTCTCCCACAACCAGATTGCCTAAACTCTAATGAATACACCAGCCTTTCTCTGATTATATTGTTCAAACTAAGATAATTATATTTTTTGCAAGCTCATCTTGATTACAAATTTGGCATGATGCACATTCCAACGCTATAAAGGTGCCCAAATGGTGATTTTATTTTGTTCACGACAGGTTTGATAATTTGGAAAATGGAATTTGGAAATGTATAAAAAAATAAACCCAAAGATTAATGATAATCAAGCACCATGTATCACCATACAGCAACTGCAACAAATGATAATCACGCACCATGTATCACCATACAGCAACTGCAACAAATGATAATCACGCGTCATGTATCACCATACAGCAACTGCAACAAATGATAATCACGTGTCATGTATCACCATACAGCAACTGCAACAAATGATAATCACGTGTCATGTATCACCATACAGCAACTGCAACAAATGATAATCACGCGTCATGTATCACCATACAGCAACTGCAACAAATGATAATCACGCGTCATGTATCACCATACAGCAACTGCAACAAATGATAATCACGTGTCATGTATCACCATACAGCAACTGCAACAAATGATAATCACGCGTCATGTATCACCATACAGCAACTACAACAAATGATAATCACGTGTCATGTATCACCATACAGCAACTGCAACAAATGATAATCACGCGTCACGTATCACCATACAGCAACTGCAAAAAGTGATAATCACGCATCATGTATCACCATACAGCAACTGCAACAAATGATAATCACGCGTCATGTATCACCATACAGCAACTGCAACAAATGATAATCACGCGTCATGTATCACCATACAGCAACTGCAAAAATTGATAATCACGAATCATCATTCATCATACAGAAACTGGTGCAATGAAGGACAATCACGCAACATGTAACTGGTGAGACGGTTTTAACCTGGGAAGGTGTGAATAGTATTTCTATACAGCAATGGTAAAACATTATTTCTTTTAAAGAAAAATACCCACTCATTAAAATGGCCTCTATTCTGAGACCACGACACGTGGAATGAATCGTGTTCGAGTCAGGTAAACATATTTAAATTTAGACAGAAAGATTTTTTAAATTATAAATATTTATTCTAAATTCTGATAGTGGATTGTGGTATTTTCTCATTTATGTCTGGAATATAATCATTTACAGTGCAACGTCCAGCTGCTCCCTGGGAGATGTGATTAATAACATTTGTAACTCTTTGTATTCTTTAGATAACATGTTTTGATTAAAATATATGTATTTGTAACTTATTAAGGATGATATCTTTTGAGATCAATCATTTTTATAATTTTCACCCCATCCAAGCTGTCGTGATTTTTAGGCTAATCTATTGACATGTGACATTTGCATTCATTTAAAGTCCCTTTAAATAAGCCAGTAAACTTCAGTAAACATCACTAGGATTGTTACCAATTGATGGAAAATTTTATTCTCCTTGATATGGGAGAGAAGAAATCTTTTTTGTCTTGTTAAATTTGTTTCCAATCTAATTCATATAATCTAACATTCAATATTCTTTGTTTAGATATGTTTTGACTTTAATAAACTTTGGTAAACTAGCTGTTGTAATTGTATATCACATTTGTATTACTATATGTCTCTTGTTTACACATTTGTTCACTTTTTTTCGCAGACAAATATACTTGTTATGGAGTGAATGCATCCTTTAGGATATCATATTCTAATTGCCTGTTGATTCTAATTTTCCTCATTCAAAAAGTTTTAACTTCATCGACGAGAGCTTTTGCAATGAATTTTAGAAAACAAACGCTGATATATATTACCAAGGTTTTTGCTTTGTAAACGTCTATTGTTTTCAGAAACATTTTGCTTATATTATCTGTTAAAAAAACAAATATACATAAATGTATTTATGGAATAATCCTCACTCCATGGAAATCTTTGAATACATTGGAATACAGATCTGGTGAGAAATGGAACTAATGTGTCTCATTGTGAAGATCATTTACCTATTCTGCTGGACCATGAACTCTAATATCATATAGTTATAGTTATTGATATTTCCCATATTTTGCTAGTGTGACATATCTTTCTGTATATGTAAGGACATCATAACTACATACATAGATGAAGTGATCTTTACATTATATCATTTTGATTGTTCACTTAGCCTAATAACATGTACCTTTTCCTGTCATTCAATGAACTTTTTCCCACTTTTCAATCCACAACTTGACATACCATAGTCAAAGGGCTAGTCTTATTTCATTGCCAGGAACACAACTTACGATAGTTGACATATATTATTTAATGATGGCAATATTAAGAGGGTAAAAAAGCAAACATTTGCTCTGTCAAAAACACTCCAGTGTAAGGAGATGTATTATTAAACTAAGAAATATTTCTCGTTTGTAAATGTCTGGGTGTTCTCACGTGTTATAAAACTCTGACTCTTTCAATTCTGACTTGCAAATTGTATTCACAGATTATCATTTGTACGTGAAACACTTAAAAT
Organism: Amphiduros pacificus; assembly: GCA_949316495.1. Lineage (NCBI taxonomy): Eukaryota > Metazoa > Annelida > Polychaeta > Phyllodocida > Hesionidae > Amphiduros > Amphiduros pacificus. The sequence continues at coordinate 19,869,226 of OX439003.1, forward strand.
CTTCGAATGTCATACTTCCCTCATTAAAACAGAATTTTTATTTTCAAAACAGGAATTGGACTGGATTATCTGTTTATCAAATTGTGTTTGAATAAAGCATTCATTTCAAACCCAGGCAATATGTTTTTAAATTCTGTAAATTCTGTTCAGAAATAGTCCAAAGAAGAAAGATCTTCGACTATGCTATTTGACTCCAGCTTAATAAGAAATGAATAAATAGCTGTGATTGTGCGATGGAAATTATGTTATAATTATTCACTTAAACAATACTTCAAAAGAAAATATGTTTTAACACAATTTCCGCAACATATAACAGAGTGTCTTGCCTTTAAATAAGAGAACTAACGTCTACAAAATTTATATAGTTTAAACATATATTTCAGAGAATGACAAAGAACATATATGCACATTACAATATCAAAAGGATATATTATAAAACACAAACATGCATTCTTGTTATTCCAAAATTTCGTTTTAGATTTATAATTATATCTTCTCCTCTATTTGTCAAATATACTATCTTACCTTTTTATTCATATACAACAGTCTAAGTTTAATTTTTTTCTCATAATATTATAAAATAATAAGAAATTGCCCAAAATGGTATTTCCTAATTGAAAAATACTGACATCTGCTTGAACTGCTGAACTATTTAAATTCAAGCATTTTTTGTTTCAAATGTAACCCTTTTCTCCGCTACTCACTTTCAAGAATTTGAAAGATCCCAAAATGCATATTTCATGTAAATGCAGAGGGACGGGATGATTGTGAGTGAATACATTGGGCAGGAGATACACGAGGAGGGTGGGTTGTTTGAAGCTGCAACACACAGGCCACACCTGGTGCTCTGCCTGACCACTCTGACCGTTGTCATGGCACCAGAACCCACCTGCAGCTCCTCAGCAATACCAATTATTCTGGTCTGTCATTGGCTATTAATCTTGCTTCTTGTGTCTCCACAACAGGATGATATCACTAATACCCCCCCACCCATCCCCCAGAGGAAGATCGTTTCTCAAATTGAAAATGATCTTCTTTCTGAGAGTCAGGTCTAGTTTGTGAGCCGGAGTATCGTTGAGGTAATTTGTGTTAGCGACTAGTTGGGTAGTGTCATGTAGTCATAGCCTGGAGGTCTGGCGCGATGCACAAGTGGGACCAACCACCTCACCAGATATATTAGCTATCCAGACACCTCTACAAGCACCTATCCTCAAGATGCGTTAAATAATTCCTAGGAGACCCCCAGGACTGTTTGTCCCATCAATTAGTCAAGTGAAGACAAAAGAGCTAAGGTTACGTGTCTGCCATCCGGGCATTCCTGGTAGCAGACAACAGTTTCTTAACTATATACGCGCATGCGTTGCCTGCGGTTATATTGCGTCATAAAGGAGTGTGTAATTTCATTGCTTTGAGTGGCGCCATCTAGCATCTGACACTGGGGACGTTCATGATAAATGTAGTGTCAGAGTCTATAGAAGACACACCGGGGGAATGTTTAGTGTAGTAAGTCAAGTCTCATATGTCACACAGATATCTGAAATCTCCCTTTGTTCTGTCTCACACAAGTGTCTGGGTCTGTTACAAATCATGCCCAAAGGTAGACCTATCAATCATTTCATTGATGAAACCTTCCCATTTCACTGAGGTCCATGTACACTTCCTTGCTCTTCACTGCAGGGTCTACTGATAACCCTAAAGATATCATCCTACACAATCTGAGAGAGAAACATTCATCAGACACCGAAACCACTTTATGAAATATAATCATCTAATATTAATCTTAAGATAACTTATTGCTTCAACATATCATGTCAGGCCCATAAGAGATTTTGAAACATTTCTCCACCAACTTCTAGCCACCAATTCTTTAGTGCTTTCACGGCTTGGTTATCACCGTAATAAATGATTTTGCCGCTAACCAATACATTTGTTGATTGTGAATGCACTCGCTCCTCTATCCTGTTCAATCTCCCACGCTGGTTCCATACCAAAGACTTTGCTCTCAAGTTTGATATTTTCTTTAATGAAATAACACACCATGCTATGTTCTATTTGAATTTACCGAACAGACAGGTGAAATGTAAATAACCTACCAGGAGTAGTACACATGTCAGCCTTTTTATCATATTTGTATTAATGATTCAGCATGACTAAGGCCATACCAGACAAAATACACGCCTGTCTGTGACCTGCTCTCTTTTTACAAAAGTGACTCAGAATTTGAGCCCTGTGTTAATCTCTACCGCATCACATATCAACTATCCCAAAATATAACTGACATCAAAGAAATCTCAGTGTCATTTCAAGAATAGAACCTTGACGATGAATGGATTAAGTTTAAATAAAAGATGAATCAGACGTAATCTAATTGTTTGACATATAGCGGATTTAACTTCATTTATTTTTGACGTATCAAAGATGAGTTGATTAGTTCCGTGTCAGTGAGCCTTCGGGAGGAAGCATATGTGGGGCATGGTCTTGATCTAGTGTCCCTAGTCTTCAGAGAAAAAGTGTTAGATAACTTCAGTCCACATTACCCTTATCACTTGCACTCGTTACTAAAGCAGCTACCTTTCAGAGAAGGCGTGATTCATTGTGACAGTGTTTTATTCATCAGTCTCACCTTAACCTCAGCTGTGCACCTCGTATATGAGTCAAGGCAGGACCGAGTGCTTCGGCTCAAAATATAGACAAATGATTTGGATGCAAACTTTTCATCTGGATTAAACATGATCAAAGACCTAAATTGTCATCAGAGCATCATGATCTCACTTGATAAAATAACACGCAAAATGAAGCTCCACAGGTTTGAATGGAGAATAATGGGTGTGAACTTCATATATACTCATCTGACATGTTATTGTGAGTGTCCACCCCAGACTGAGACATACGTTTGAGTCAGAAGGGTGATGTGGTCTGAACATAGGTATAGGATGCAATTAGTGACGAAGAAATAAGTAATGAATCATCATGGATAATAATTCTAAATGTTTATTTGTGACATCATAGAGATTACTCAGAGGTAGTTGATCTTCAACTATTCTAAGCAGAGGTAGTTGATTTTCACCTATTCTAAGCAGAGATAGTTGATCTTCACCTATTCTAACAGAGGTAGTTGATCTTCAACTATTTTAACAGAGGTAGTTGATCTTCAACTATTCTAAGCAGAGGTAGTTGATCTCCAACTATTCTAAGCAGAGATAGTTGATCTTCGACTATTCTAAGCAGAGGTAGTTGATCTCCAACTATTCTAAGCAGAGATAGTTGATCTTCGACTATTCTAAGCAGAGGTAGTTGATTATCACCTATTCTAAGCAGAGGTAGTTGATCTTCACCTATTCTAACAGAGGTAATTGATCTTCAACTAATCTAAGCAGAGGTAGTTGATCTTCAACTATTCTAAGCAGAGGTAGTTGATCTTCAACTATTCTAAGCAGAGGTAGTTGATCTTCAACTCGTCTAAGCAGAGATAGTTGATCTTCGACTATTCTAAGCAGAGGTAGTTGGTCTTCGAGTAACCTCTGTTTAGCAGAGTGCATGGAGATGGCAATACACACGTATGTTGCCAGCAAGCCGGAAGCTTTACTCTTCTTGCCAAGCACAGTTTTTGTGTTTGAATGGCTCAAGAATTTAATTTCCCTCCTGTATGAAACATTATGCGTGTGATTTGATAAACAGCAGATGCACTGTTGTGATTCAGTGGGGATTCATGAGAAGGTACAAAGTACACTGTAAAATACACCCAGAGAATATCTATTGTCATTTGATGACCATGCTTGATTTTATCTCTTTTTATTTTACTCGTATTGCTTTTAACGTGACAGAAACTAATATCATAAGGATGTGTATGTAGATTATAGTCAGTAGCACCAACAGTAAATCGGCTTTTTAGTAAGCAATATTAAATTATTTGTGTATATGAAAAATATGATAACGTATAGTCATGAAATCACACAGCTAGAGTACTACAGGGTTGGTTGACGATAGTTTATTTTGGACCTTTTGCTCACACATTTGAGGTTTAGACATCAAAGAAAGCTTTTATGATGACTACTTACACCAAAATAAATAATTTTGCAAGATATGCTATAATTCAATACCTTTCTCAGTAAGAACTGTTTAATTTTGTTTTGGTCAATATTATGAAAGTTTAAAATGCCTTCACGCAGTCAAACATTTTAAAGAGAGAAACGCATTATGACAATTACAGACAGTGTTTATATTCTACCATTGTTCTGATATTCTGAAAAGCCCACAGATCCATGTCAAATCAAAAGGAATGAAACAAACATAATTGGTGGACGCTTTCCAAGAAGCTTAAATGATATTTGAAGCTCATTGTCAAGAATGTAAAGGTTATGAAAACATCATAAATAATCACAGAAGTATTCTATTTCACAGTACCCTAAATTGTTTGAGCAATATCACATTAAGAGTAAATGACACATTCAAGCAAAAAGTAACACAGATTTTTATATAAACACAGACAAGACTTTATTATTTGTCATGCACATAATTTTTACAGGTACCAATTAAAGCAACTTTCAGCCTTATCATAATCACTGATGCAGTTAGCATCTAAAATGCACACTACATCCCTTGAAACGGTATCAAACCAAACGTGGATATTCATAACAAACTTCAAGATACAAATGTATCCGTTATAACAATGGTACATAGATGATATATCGTGTGAAGTGTAACTTCATGCACATTATAAGTTTCTTATCTGAATGTGGCAAATATAGGATATGCATTCCCACCTGTTTGGTCCACATTCTTTCATAATATAGTCATTTGTTCATATTTTTAGTTATCAGTTTTTAGGTTCCTATATTTCATAACCTGAATATAGTTTTAATATCTATCATTTTATATTATGCTCTTCGTATTTTAACTTAACAAGTAAAGTAATTATTATCAATTTTAGTTTTCGTCAAAGCCACTTCAACACTCAACGAGAATATACTAATAATTTCACTTTTTGTTAGTGCCAGATAAAAGTTGTAAAAACATAATGCTTCTTTCCTTTAACTAAATCTACCTTTTTCGTTTTCAGTAAAGTATGATTTTAAAGCACATACAGTCGATCTATATTTCGCGTTTGATTATGAAATGCTCTACCTTGTATGGTTCTCATAATATATCACAGGGTGAAAAATAAAACACATTTAGAACCTATTCTACATAACAATAATATTCAAACACAAAAACTGTGTTTTTAAGAGACAATATTGAGTAAAACTAGAAATATTCCGTTTTCATTACTGGCTATAAATAACATCTTTTCAGGATATCATTGTTTATTCTAACGAAAAATGTCCCATTTATAATAACTGCCAGCAGTCGAACAATAAATATCATATTTAAGATCAACATTGGAATCATCTGGAACTGTGTCATCTGTATATCCTTAAGATCAATCACGCTTGCAGAGAGCATTATGTACACATTTCCATATGCCAAAAACAAAATGAAAAAAAAAGAAAAAAATAGTAATAATAATAAAATAAAATGTGTGCTAATTAAGCTCTGATTATATGAAAACAATATCAGTCTGATATTTTGATTGAGATATATATATTGATATTGTGACCAAGACACAATATCGGATAATAAGGTCACATATATTGGTATGTTTGTTTCACTATCTTGTTCAGATAAAAATTTAGATATTTGTCTTACTGGTAAAGTTAATTTATATGAGAGGCAAGATCCCAGGTTTTAAAATAATCTCCTCCCGTATCTTCATCTGTTCTTATATGTTTGAAATTATAGACTCATTCACATGTCACTGTTTAACGTATTCTACATAGTAATATTTTGTATTATATACAACCAACATGGATGTTTACATGCCTGAATACCCTTTGCAAGCTCCACATATATACATCTGTCATTCGTGAGATAGGATCACCATAGTCCCCTCTCTCATAATGATTATAATTTTGTACGGTTTGGTAGTCAGCCTTAATGTGTTTCCTTGTGGTTTAATGTTTCATCGTATAATCCTAATATTTTTTTAAAGTAAATAATCATATTATTGGTGCAAATGAAATCTTTTATTTTGTTTTTGTTAACAGAAATGCTTATAATAAAACTGAACATATCTGCCCAGTGATTGAATGAAATAAAAATGTACAAAAAAGATAAATCTTTCTCAATCTGATTTTCCTTCGCATCCCTTTTTTCTTGTTTTTTACACTTGTGTTTTCCCTGTCTATGATAGATAAGATCCCCTTCATCCTCTTAGCTATGTTTTTAACCATTTTTCTCCACGCCTTCCTGAATGATTAATTATCCGTCTTCATGTTTTTTCAGGTGCATTTCTAAGAGGAGTTGAATTTATTAGCGTGACACTCTAATCACCTTTCAGGTTTGTTTTATGATGTAGGTACTTAATCAAAACTTTTAACGAGACAATGTGCTTTATCCCATTGTTTTCTCAAGACATTTTTGTATGAATTACAACCATAATTCTATAACATAGAGTGAGTTACTCAAGCTATTAGATCAGCTTGTATGAAGCATTGCAGTTTGTCAACTTATATCACAAAACGTCTTGGGTATAAAATACATGTATGACACATTTTTCACGTGCCTATTCTATATAATATCGTGATGACACAGAAAGATGGAATGTGGTCTGGTATTGTTTATGATATATTTTGGATTGAATAAATTCATCATTCTGAATACATCATCGGCTATTTTTTTTTTTAAAATACGACCATTAATGCCTGATTTATACGAATTTCTTGTACACATGTTTGTCTATTTTTTTGTCTTAAATATTTCTTTCCCAAAGATTACAGTTTAAATTCTTATATTTCAGTGATAATATAAAGCACAAAATAAACAACCTCATGCAATGGACTGAAATTGTTTAAGAATATGACTAGTTCAACAATGTCAAATGTCCTATCCCATCACCCTAACAGTCAACATCAAAGATTTGATCTCTTTGAGAGTCTGACACAATAAAAAAAGAGAGGAAAAGCATGTACAACCACTGGGTGATCCTATATTATCTATCATGGTATCAAACATGAGTGAATTAAATTTATACTAAGTGCCTATCTAGTGCTACAATAATATCCGGAATGAAATTGTTCTAGAACCTCTGTCATTATAAGCTTTGCATACATAACGTCCAGAGTTTGCGTGGGATGGCCTCCTAAAAGTATATGTGGCTTCGCTCACTCCGCCGTCAGCGACGTTGATATATTTTGTTACACTAATGTCAGATGATGCTGTAATCTCACGGTCAGTCTCGTCATATAACGCGACTTTGGGCCGTGGGTGTCCTATGCCACGGCACCGTAGACATGTCTCCTGTCCTTGTAAGAACACCACGATGTTGTTGAGGGCATCATAATTAGTGCGTTCACATGATTTGAGTTCAACCATGGGATAGTCAGGGAATGGTGATTGGTTAGAGACTAATGTTATAAGTGAGGACACATAAACTTTGTCAAATTCTCGCTCTAACCCACACAGATATACTCCCTCATACTTCCAGGTGGAATTGGCGTTGCGCAGGCGCACTTCATAGGACACGTGACCATGTTTATGCTGCTCGCGCATGCCTTGTGTTATGGCGGGGCCGTCCTCTTCAGCGTAATTCTGCGTCATTTTATGAATACTTACAACACGCTGAAAATCCATCTCAAACATGTCTTCCCGGAGATTCAATTTAGTTATGACACGGACCATATTAAGCTCATTCGTAAATCCCGGATTCTCACTGGGAACAAATATTTTGCAGTGCACCTTCAAAGCATGATTATTCTTGAAATGCATCTTCGGAGGAGGAATGCTTATCCATTCTGGACTATCGATGGTCTCTAGTTCATAGTCCACCACTTCTTTGATCACTGTCCTTAACTGGTATTGCATTGTGCCGTCCAGGGTGGTTAGCACAGTCTCGTAGTCACGTGGAAACACTTCGCGGAACTTCATCGTGGACAAAGTTGTGGCGGTGACCTCACCGGAAGTTATGAAGCTGATCTTATAATCTGGGTCACCTGAAACACGTTATAGAATAATATACTTATATGTGTATTATATATCATGATAACTTTGGGAAGAACATCTCTTAACATCAACCAACCGCAGAGTTATTTTCCGGGGTTGATGTTCGTAGACCTGATTTGGGTGGAGAACATGGTGAGGTAAAACTGAGAATATGAATGATCTACTAAGAATTATTTTTTTTATTCCTGACCAGTGCCAAAAAATGATTATATTGGTGTGATATCATATTTTTGCAAAGGAACCGGAGTTATCTTTCAAAAAGAGCAGGGTGTTATGTCTCAATTGCAAGCTCTATCTCCTCTGATGTAGCCTTAATAATCAAAGATTCCTTCAATCTGTACAAATGCGTTTCGAATTAAGTTTTGAAAATTGCATAATACACATGTGGAGGCCTAGTTTCTTGCGGGGATATTCGCATATGTATGGTTGAAATATTGGTGGAAATATAAGATTTCAAATTCAAGGCACAAATGTTCTAAAATATATAATATGCGTTTGTAAAATACATAACATAACCATAAACCTCATAAAACAAATAAAATAAAGTCATTACGTTCTGCCAGAGACATTTAAAACAGAGATTGGAAACAAGCTGAAGTTCTGCATTATCGCTCAGGTGAGCCAATCTTGTGGCGGCACCACCAATGCCACTTCCTGTTGCCATTTGGCCTAAGCTTGTCAAGGGAATTGTCACTGTTTTTTGTAAATGTTTCTGAATTTTGTAAATATTTCTGAATTAAAAATATTTCTGAATTAAAAAAAACAAACAAAAACTCTACAATAGTAAGAAGTTCAACTCTCAAAACTTAGAGGATGCTTTAATAACGACCTTATAGGCCATTGTAACCCGACACATTTATTTGGGATGTTTTAGTTTATAGGGAGTGGTCAGCCCTTCTGAGAAATATTCTGAAATTTAGACACTCAATGTAATCCTCGATCATATAGCGCAATACCTTTTCTAGCCAATCACAAAGGAGGATTCAAGGAAAAAAGAACAAGTAATAAGGATTTATCGGTTCCCAAGGGCTTGGTTTGTAAGGTGTTCCCGATAAGATTTGCAATTCTGTTGGTTAGCCATCTGGGGTCCGGAGTAAAGAAGAAGCCCTTCTTGGTTGATTAACATGGCAGCCTCAGACCATGAGTCACTTGATGGTGTATGGGACGATATGGTGTGTATGTGTGGGCTGCTTGTAGAGATAGACTAATTAAAATGAATTATTCTTACACCTGAGTAATAGTGAAATGACACTTTATCAGGTCATTGACGATATATTATTACATGTATTCTATCGGCCATCTTTGTTTTGGCGCTTTACCAGCCGATCTACAGATATCAGTTTTTATCAAGTTTTTAATAGATTAGCAATAGGTGCAAATAGTTTTCTCCGCTATTTAATATGCCAAGTAAAAGTATATTTCGCTTATGGAAAAAAACACCTCATTGTATTATAAATATGTCGCTTTCACAAAAAAAAATTGTTATAACCGTAAAATAAGCTCAATTATTGCACTCATTTACAAAAGAACTATTATCTTGAAGAGACCAATATGCCATATGAATAAAACTCTTCACCATTATGAAAGTATGGCAAGTATCATTATCAGAAACCTAAGATGGGGGTAGAGAAGCACAGGCTGAGCACACTGTCTTATTCTCTTTTGTTTGACATCAATTGCCTATGCGTGACACATTTTCTATTTGATATACAAGCAATCACATTCATTCCACTATTCTCTTTACAAACGCTGGTATCAATTCAATTTCCATCACGGTTTTCAATTATTTTAATCACCATTTAAGTGCCATACTGTACCAGAAAAAAACCTAAAATACATACACAAATTGCATTTTTCTCATGATTCTTCACCTGTATGATAAGGTATGAATTATGTTCTGTTTCATTTTTGAATAAGAATATCATCTCACAGTCATTCTATTTATTAGCTTTTTGAATGATATTTTAACGTGCCTCTTTTGTTCTCTTTAGGTTGTATTATAATAAAACAGACCTGTTAAGTTGTCGCTGTCGCATGAATGGTTTTTGATTGGAATTTGATAAGATTGGTGACCAGATCACCAGGGGTTCCCCAGAATATCGACAAATTTGATGTACAATAATTTTTGTCTAATCCTTCCCAATTAACCACCAGCAGGCCGCGCTGTTATCCATAATTTGTTTTAAAATTAATTGTGCTAAACTTTAGAATATGACATATCTTTCCTTTGAAATTGTAGAAAGCAAATAAAAAGCATCATTGAATATTATGTTTCAAAAAAGAGAGTGTTGTGTACATGTGAATTGCTGACATTTGTATAGAGTTCAAAACAGAATTATCTTTCTTGTCCTCTTATAAATATTTTAATATAATTCAACAATGAGTTGTGAATTCTATGAACGGCTTCCCATCATTCATTGATGATTGAAGCAAAGAATTGCTGGAAGATTATGGCAACCCATATTTCATGGGGAAAATATGAGAATGACCTAATTTGTATCATGAATCGCTAATATGCCATAGAAAAAAATTGATAGATATATGCCTAAGGTTTTATCTGGCATCAAAAGTGAGACAACATCATAGGCCACCAGACATTTTCTGGTCAAACAAACCCACGAAACCATTAACTAAATTGCTTCCAAACATTATTCACTATTGCAATTTATGATTGTTTGCAAAGAACTAAGTTTTTATTTGTGCAACAGTAGCATTGTCAAATTAAATAATGTGTAATGTAAGGATTTTCATTAACAGTAAATTGATTGGTCATGTTTCATGGTGAACTTAATGAAATTAACATTAAAGCATGGTAGCCATGTATACACATGTACATTAAATGGGATGTTTGCCAAATGTTTAACTCACCAATCTACTAGAATGAATTCAGTGCAAACCTTGGACAATGGTATATCTTCAAAGCATACATTTCTAAATGTATCATCATTGTAACTTAAGAACAGAACTAGCCTCAATCGTACATAGGATTTTTATTTGATGGAGGCAAATAAATGGATAAAGAAAACAGTCTGAGGTCAAATACATTTGTTTTATATTAGAGCAGCGCCACTATTCTTCTATGACATACTTATCCAATTATACAAACAAACAATTCCAGATTATACTTCCTCCGAGGAGGCAACAATGTTATTACACAAACCGTATGAGTTGAACTGGATAGTCACCACTACATAAATCCTAATATTTACTTGTTCTCAAACTAATATGTAAGATAAAATAGGATAATTCACCTTCTACTGGTAACATGTTTGATATTTCTGCCCTTCCCATGTTGAGTTTGGGTGCCAGTCTAAACCATCTGACCAATACCGGATATGTGGACCGGAACACCAGGGTCACAGTCGCCCGCTTCCCCTCTCGGAAGTTACGAATTTGTCGTTTTAGCATTTTCAGGACCGGGACCTCCCTACCATGTAAAGTTGCTTGCTGAAAGAAAATCAATGAGAGTTTTGTATTGAAATAAGAGAATTGAACATTAATCTGTATTATATGAAAAAGTTTGAAACACTCTTTCATCACCAAATTGATAATATAGCTAGTTGAGAATAAAGCACATTGAGAATAAAGCACATAAATGATAAATCACATAAATAATAAAGCACATACATAATAAAGCACATAAATGATAAAGCACATCAATGATAAAGCACATACATAATAAAGCACATAAATGATAAAGCACATAAATGATAAAACACATAAATAATAAAGCACATACATAAAAAAGCACACAAATGATAAAGCACATGAATGATAAAGCACATAAATGATAAAGCACATAAATAATAAGCACATAAATGATAAAGCACATAAATGATAAAGCACATAACTAATAAAGCACATACATAATAAAGCACATAAATAATAAAGCACATAAATGATAAAGCACATAAATGATAAAGCACATAAATGATAAAGCACATAAATGATAAAGCACATTGAGAATAAAACACATAAATGATAAAGCACATAAATAATAAAGCACATACATAATAAAGCACATAAATAATAAAGCACATAAATGATAAAGCACATAAATGATAAAGCACATAAATGATAAAGCACATAAATGTAAAGCACATAAATGATAAAGCACATAAATGATAAAGCATATACATAATAAAGCACATAAATAATATAACACATTGTAAGTTGCGATTTTATGAGCGAATGCCATCAGTCTTTTCAATAATCCGATTTTGCAATAATCCGATTTGAACAATGGAGATTTCACAATTCTTTAAATTCAAAATTGAGATCTTTGTGAATAGTATTGAGCTAAAAACGACCCTGTTATTATCATGCAAATGTATTTTTACTGTGTAATTACCAAGGGACACAAAGTTGCATTCAATTTTATTTTTTCTTCAAAATCCTTAGCTGAAAATCAAACCTGTTTTCCGATATTATCATATGATTCGTATGATTTGTTTTAATTCTCCGGTTTCAATCTTCCCCACCTGTTTTTGTCTAGAGGCTAGAATTTTAAACTCAGGTTTATTTCGGCTCATCTTCGTTCTGTTTTATTATGGTGAACTAGAATTACCTTTCTTTGATTTCTTTCTTTTAAAATTGCTTATTTGAGTCGTGATAAATTAAAGCTCCTCTGACTTGCGTTTGTGAATTAAAAAGACGGGGTATTAAAAGTCAAAAAAGAAGACTGAAAGTTTAGCAGTATAAATGACGAATATGTTTTATCTTTCAGTGTAATACTATACAATTAAGTCAACTTTTTGTGCAGAAGGACATTTTTGTGAGATAGATAAAGTGTGCCTGCATGTCGAAAACTTGGGAAGGCTGTAGTGGCACGTTTGATAGATCTAGGAGAATTATTTCCACTTTTCTACATGCATGTTGCTCGTGATAGGAAGTCACAACGAGGCTGACGCTGCATGCCACTGACACACCTCCAGGGGGCGCGGTGGAACTCAGCGGCGTGATGGCATGGGCGGGAACGAACGCAGGGCAGGGCTCTTACAACCCATCCCATATTGTCACCTTAATTCACCAACTCAATTTCATATTCTCATCACTATGTTGAGCAGTAAATTGTAATCTAAAGACATTAATGAATTCCAAATTTTATGAGTGATGTTGGATTTGGTAAAAAAAAATTATATTACAATCCAGACTATTCATTAGATGTTTGGATGGGAGGTTTAGTCCGTCACGTTACATCAGAAATTATATTGTGGAACCGAACTGCGTGCTGAAGGGTGTAGAGTGACTGCACGCATGTCTTGTCATGGCACACACTCGGCCTCCACAACTTTTATATGTACTTTTCATCCCAAACTTTGTTGGGTTGCCTGGAGCAGAACATGTGGCAGTCTCCATTACCCTGAAGAGACTAATATTTCAATCTGTATACCTCTATCATACAAGACAACTGTCACCACTATCACTCTGAGACAATAACTTAAACCAGGTTTCCTTGTTTTATTTATTAATTCAAGTATATAACATTATGTTGTGCGGTGGCATTCCGCGGAGAATCATAGGCCCTGTAACTGTCCCTGAATTAATGAATATAAATGTTATATATATATCTCATGAGGGACATTTACAAAGGGAAGATATGATACATTATGTTAGAGAGATATAAAGAGAAAGAAAAAGAAAAAGGAAACATATACTAGCTTGATAAAAAACATGATATATCAATGCCTACTATTTTTTGAGAATGGTCTTTTTCTATTTTAATGAAATGCACGAAACCTAAATCATCTTCCTTATAATCATGGTCATCAAGTTTGGTTTTGATTAAAGAAACATGTTTTTTTATTATGTCTACCATTGCTCAGCCTAAGGGAGGCTGTGGAGAGACGCAGGTGGCTGAAATATGAAAACTAGAAGAAACAGTGGCGCTCTAGGCCAGATACGGCCTTACTTTAAAGTCACACAAACACAGCTTCTCTGTCACAACACTCACTTTAAACATATAAGATTCTTTGACAGACGAATGCAGGCACCAGCATCCCGGGCAGTTTACGCCCTATAGGCCAGCTGATCACGGAGGCCACTTTAAGTTTATATTAGTGCAACAAAGAGACAAGTATAAGGTAACCTTGGTGCTTTCCAACTGAAATATCCTTTTTTTTGTGTAGATTAAAAGCTTTCCTGATAATCCTTTTATCTGCTTACAAACAGGTTGGAAAAAGGTAATTCAAACAACAAAATCTCAAATGTAAGAACCATTAAGTGCGTCAAGATCAATAAGTTTGTTTTCTTCACATGATTCTCATTTTACATCTGTTGCAAACAAGGGTCAGAATATATGAATATATATATATATATATATATATATATATATATATATATATATATATATATATATATATATATATCGAATATATTGTGTATGTTTGTATACTATCATTAGTTCCATAGAGCAGAGAATTTAATTTCATTTAATCAATATTAGAATAACGCCTTCACACATCAAGAATGCGCAAATTTTCTCAAAAAGAATGCATATGGCATATTACTACGGTGTAGTAATGATCCATAGTCCATAGACCATTTAGTGTTGGTGATTTAGGCTGAACCTGATATTCTATGTCTTTTTTAATGAAACACTTGACATTTTTCCGATTAGATCTCGGTTTATGCAGTGACGCATGTGTTAGACATTTTCATTTGGTTTCGACAGTGTTTTATTTCTACATTATCGCTCAGATTGCCTAATATGATAGAATAGTAAGGATAACGTCTGGATATGGTCAATATGGAGTGGAATTTAGTCGGTATGATAACTTTTGAATTTATAAATTGTAACAGATTTTTTATATGTCTACTTAGATAACTAATTAAAAAAAAGTAATATAAATGTGAAGATAACCGTTAGGTGTATTGCCTATTTGAGGACTCTGCTTTAAATGAATTCATTGATTTCTTATAAAAAATAGTGTAAATGAAGTGGTAATACAAGAAGCCTGTCACCAAAATATGAGCAGCTCAAGATTTATCCACAAGCCTCTAAAGTATCTTATCGCCTGAACTCCCTTATGTGTGATCTGTTGACTCTTCAAATGAAATGACCATTTTTTTATGGGCAAGGTCCCTGTTTAGCATGCAGATAAGAATTTTAGTTCAGATGAAGGCCACAGGGAGATGATTTTAATCATGGTTCAAAGTTGGAGAGTAATTACTACAGTCCTGATCTGTAAGCAACTTGCTGTGTACTTTAAAAGTGAGGTCCTTCTTTGAAGACAACAAGGGAGCGGTCCTTGTGGGAACCGTTCCCAGCACACAACAAGCTTTGTGCCTCTTTGTCCGGCGTGTCGTGACCTCTTATGCCCGGGGCAGCCATGGAAATTACATGAGCCTTGTGCAACATAATGACGGTCATCTTCAATCAATTTGCGCTTTCATAGATGTCTTTACAGATCTGATACAAAGTAGCCCATCAGCGGCTGTGAGGCGAGGCTTGGGCGGGTTATTAACATCCCAGCTTTGCAAAGATTTACTTGGGAGCGCAGCTGGCAGTTATGCGGACCAAAGTGCTATTTTGGACCGTCTACTAATGTACTCTTCCATTTTTAATACGTGAATCAAAGAAGTCTTCCTACTCTCAAGACAGTCCCATACACGTATTTCCACCCTCATAATATGCTTGGCACAAGCGCTGGGAAATTACCAAAAATTGAATGTTATTGATTTTCACGTACAACTGAAACAATGAATGGGCCAGAAGGGTAGAGAAATAGAAAATATCCCGGACAAGAAGTCTCGCTGCACCCTTATTGGTCATGTGCCATATTTCTGATCATGGCAAGTCACGCACATGCTTTCTTTTTCCCATCATGTCGAGTCTTGGGCCATTCTTCACTCGGACCATAATAGAATTTAGTGGGAGCTATTCAGAATTTATCCCGGGTTGGTCCTGTTGGTGCATATACGATAAATGTGTATTGGGTTGCCCACAAGTCACAGTAATAGTGTTACTGTCCTGCTCAAACTTATCTTATGGCTTCCACAGGGAGGCCACAATTCAGAATATTTCAACACATCAAGATCGCTTCTATAAATATATCTCTCTCAAATATCGGTATCTGAAGTACATCTTGGGAGACACAGGTGGTAGAAAAATATTTTCAAGTTAAAATATATTCTTTTCAAATTCATGGTATCTTTTACAGTAAAATATGCTTTTAAAGTGTTCTCTTTTTATGAAGTATGTTTGATTTCCTCTCATTTGTTAAGGAGAGAGGTTGCATGAAAGGCCGCTGGCTCGTCTAGGCCATAGGTCGCGGTAGTGCCTTTCTTGCTCCAAGGTCCACAGATTAAACTTGATACGGGGTGGTTTCCGTGTGCAAGTATGTGCTGTCAGCTTGTGGCCGATTGCAATAAACAGCAATTGTGTGTACTGATGTATCACATTTAAGTGACTGTCACACATCAATTATGGCTCAACCTGGAGTTATGGTGACCTGTAGGTGGCAAGATAAAAAATAAGACTCTCTGCTCAAAAGATGCTGCCCAAACAAGCTTCCAGATGGCGGCCTTAAGGCAACAGTAGGGCATCCCTGTGCCCCATCACTGGGGGCTGGAGGCCGGAAATCTGGGGCGGTGTCGCAAGGAGGTATTATGGCTGTATAATTTCCGGTGGTGTCAAGCAGCCCGATGGCATCTCCATTGAAGCTGGCTTCATCCCGAGGTGGAGGCGCGATGCGGCCAGGCCAGGTGATGAAATATGGCAGCTAACTGTGACAAGACTCCAAGCAGCCTGCCCCACCAGAAGATGAAATATGCCGGCTACATTTTGTTTTGGTGTTACATGTCTCAAAACAGCCTGTCCTACTGGCATGTCAAGGTCAGCTGATAAACTACATATGTATGGCATATTCTGAGTATAGATGAAAAAATTATTCAAAATTAAATTTACCCTCAGTGTGTCCAAGCTAGGCAATAAAATAAGGCAGCTAGATATCTCCTTAGCAACTTAAAAAAGATCCTTCTTTTCTGACAACAATAAACAGATTCATATTGCAAAGCCGATCCCATTTCACTTAAGTCAAAAATAGAGCCCATCATATTAAATATATCAAGACTATTAAACTTAAATTGATAACCAGGTGACTGTTTTTCAATCTTTATCATTACGATCATAGACATAAGCTCAATTGAAATGTCACATGTTCAATTGTCTCAATTATTGACTTTTTATCCTAAGTCATAAATTATTTCTTTTATCTTGATTATTCATCAATCATACTTCCTCTTCAGATAAACCTGCTGAGCAATTCACTATCGATGTTATATTTTCATATTAATATTTTCATTTAGCCCTAAAGAAATGTATTCTTTTAGTGTTATATGAAGAACTTGAGTATGTGTAACTGAATACTTATATTTCCATTAAAAGCATCAAACCGATACTTAGTGGCTGTGCTTGTAGTTTATCATTCCATTACTTTAGCTTGTTGGTTTGATCCGCAGCAAAGCCTGGTGTATATTTATTAGCGCCGAAATCTCCAATGTGCTCATCCTCTCATGAGTCCAATCTTCGATATTGACTGACCTAAGCACGTTGTCCTATTACACAGCAAATACACGCCTGAGACTTGTTATGGCTCCACTCATACAGGTACAACCAACCGAAACATATCCCGGCTTTATCTTCTCACAGACTTGACTTAACATCAAATAAAATAGGTTTATCTTCTCAGAGATATGATATGTATACTCATAGAGGGTTGTCTACATATTACATATAGTGTTATCTACGAATGTAAAATGTACGTATTACCTAACCAACTAGCAAGCTTAATCAATCACATTTTATAATTAACTGTTAACCAAGCTTAACCAAGCTTTTTTCTTATGGAGATTATGATGTCTACATATGGAATAAGTATTTCTATCACTCAATATGATATTTCTAACTGTTGTCCACGTTAATCTACTAATACAATGTAAATGTGAGATATAGGTTAATCTACTCTGAGGCAGGGCAATTCTACGCATTGACCAGATACACCTACTCTGAGGTAGGACTGTTCTACTCATATACCAGGTTCATCTACCATGAAGTTGCTCTACTCAGTCTACTCACTATACTCACTCTACTCACTACACTCACTACACTCACTCTTTTACCTACACTCACTATACTCACTCTACTCACTCTGTTCACTACACTCACTCTACTCACTCTACTCACTCTACTCACTCTACTCACTCTACTCACTATACTCACTCTACTCACTCTTCTCACTCTACTTACTCTACTCACTCTGCTCACTAACCTCACTCTACTCACTCTACTCACTTTACATATTCTACTCACTCTACTCACTCTACTCATTCTGCTCACTCGACTCACTCTTCCCACTCTACATATTCTACTCACTCTACATATTCTACTCACTCTGCTCACTCTACTCACTCTACTCACTCTACTCACTCTACTCACTCTACTCACTCTTCTCACTCTACTCACTCTACTCACTCTACATATTCTACTCACTCTACATATTCTACTCACTCTGCTCACTCGACTCACGCTACCCACTCTACCAAATGTATATTGTTCATATCACATCGTACAAACATTAACCGGGTCGTGATAATGATCAGTTTGAGAAAATAAGTCTGGTATATCTACTCAAGTGACGACCTGGCGGAAGCAAATACTGATTTGTCATTCCCTTACCGCACATTCCACCTATCATAAACCTTCTATTAATCAGAGATTTAAATGAAACTGTTTTGTTTCTAGTCATCTTTACATTAAGGTCACAGTGCCCTTTTAATGCTTTCAGGTCGTCCCATCTCTGGACATATAACACAAATAGAAGAAACTAGGGAATCTTGGGATATGCATTTCAGCTAGAGCCGGAACTCATTTCATTCTTGACACAAAACTCTGAATAATTCCATAGTTTGACACTTATTCACATAAAAATCTTGAAAGTCCAATTCTCCACCCCCACAATGATAATAACAACAATGATTACAAAGAATAGTCACACAAGTTTATTTTTTCTTTGCCATAACGGATGAAATCTTAAACAGCGATCCGATGATAAATCGTGACCTCCCAACATGTAAAAACATAAAGGTCATGCTGACAAATATAATGGTTGTGTACATTACTACCAAGCAATCTTTATATTCTTGCAAGCTGTTATCGGTCACCATGTCAAGCCATGTGTGATCGCATCATGCGATGGTGTGAAAATGAATTATATTCTTGTGTTTCTTGCCACTGATTGCCACAGAGTGGCGGTAACCGTGATTATGGATAGAAACTATTAATTATCTACTGTGTAACATGGCATATCTCTCTCCCGCTTCTTCTCTCGTCCCAACCTCTCACCGCCAAGTCTGCTTAAGCAGCGTATCAAGGCCCGATAAAGGTCCCTGTGTGACACAGGCTTCTCTCTCTGACATGGGCAAGAAGTCCCTATATCACACAGGCTAGAGTTCTCTCTCTGACACAGGCTTCTTTCTCTGACACAGGCTAGATTGTCGAACAGGTTATAAGTACCTGTGTGACACAGACTCGTAGTCCCCGTGTCACAAAGGCTAGAGTTCTCTCCGTGACACATGCTAGAAGTCCCTATATCACACAGGCTAGAACTTTTGATACTAAATCGTATAAAGTGGCCGAAATAGCTCAATTGGTAGCGTATTCGCCTTGAGATCCAGGGGTTCTAGGTTCGAACCCTGGCCAGTTACTATCAACCGCTATGAGCAGACATTGTCTGGTATCAGCGGTATATAAATGTCAGCTTTACTTTACTTTACTAAGTGTCAAGCAGACGACTGCAATCGAGACTCCCTTCTTTTTAAATATTGATGCTTTTTAATTTATCTCTCTTCACTCTTCGTATCCATCTTGACCAGAAAAGAACTGGTTCACAGTCATTTCTTAGACTTGGTTGTTATTGATACTTAATACAATTATCACAAAGGTTTTGCAATATGAGACTCTCGCTATGTCGAGTAATAAACAGGCAGATTTTGTAACTCTTTTTCTCGATATTTCACTAGCTTGGGTTATATTTTCAAATTCAAATTATAAGTTCAATTCAAATCTAAGTACTCTAATTCTTATTGATTTGATAAATTAATAAAATCCCACCAAATCAAATATTTCAAACTAGATTAAATTTGTGACAATGTCCATGCGTAACGTTCCTTACTTTCTCTTATGAATTACATACAGCGCTTTACCATTGGCTTGTGATAAAGTCTTGAACTTTATCATACTTTGTAAGCCAATCCCCTATTGCCAAAATATTTTATTTCTATGGACATATTCCCCTTGATACGCCCATGTTTTAGCCCCATTATGGCATGTGTGTGTCTCTGATACCACCAAAGCCCCAAATCCCCATCAAGACGTGTCATCACCGGCATTAAAACATCATAATTCATATTCAGACAGGCTATAAAAGAAATATTAGACCCAAGCTTCCTCACTGGGTTAGGTTAATGAAAGGACAAGTGAGCGATAATTGCAGAATAAAACATGCTTCATTTTATCTGTAAGTTCATTACTCATCACATATATAGCTAATTATAGTCGTGATGGTGTCAATAATGCTGTGACGGGCCTCATCTCTGAATCTTATCTGGTAATAAAGGCTCAAAAATACAACAATTACACTTCAGTATGTGCTTCATCATGTCTATTTTCAGAATGTATCTTTTCACACTAAGAGGTTGTTTTTCTTCTTCAGAATATGTATAAATATATATATATATATATATATATATATATATATATATTTAATGGGGAGTGACGTTTAGTTAATTGTAATTTAGTCAGATAAAAAAGAACATAACACAAAGAAATGATAAATCATTAGATGTTATTTGAGTCACGATGCGTTAGAGCAAGTAAGGTTTTGCAAATAACCTGGAGTTGAACTTGGATGTATTTGGAATGCTCATATTCAAAGTGTATGTGACAATCTACACATCTAAGCCTGTTAAATTAGATATACTTTTTTCATGGCTTTATAGTGCCATTTGTACACATTGTGCATGTAACTATGCATTGCCTATCTACATAAGTATATATCGGGGTGAGAAACTGGATCCCTATTTAAGAGGATCATGGTTTATGTCTTACAAAAGCGTGGTTACATCCATTGTATCCAATAACGTTGATTATATTTATAGCCGTGGATAAGGACTATTTGAGATATTGGTTGGCGGGCCATGTGAATAAAGAATGTGTTGTGCTTTTGCTTATGTTTAAATGTATTCACGATCTTGAATGTCCCAAGTTATCAAATGTTGTATGAAACGATGCCTCACGAAAAACTATGGACGACAAACCCACATTACATTTAACATGAATATAAAGACATATACTTAACCCAGATAAAGAATTATTTCAAAAGTGATAGGTTAGGAATACTCTGACAACCATGCATTTGGGGACAAGATAATGAAATAAAACACCTTTGGATACAATTAAATAAATACAATTCAGCATAATGACATATCAGTTTTGATATAAGAGCTTTACCTTGTGATTCGAATATACTTTGAAAGAATTATATAGTTCATATCGTTAGATGTCTCTGTTAAAATTATTTATTGTTTCACTAAAGTGATGTACCATTTTTTCAGTTGCATAAACTACAACCAAATGTAGCTGAGCTGAGCCATGGAACATTTATATCAAATATCTGGAGAGAGAAAAAGCACCATATCTCTAGAGACCACAAATATATTATCCTCAACTTCGTTATTTATTTTTTTATTCTTTTTACAAAGGCAAAGACATATCTCTCAAAATAAGCGTATTAGATATCCAAATATATCTGTCATCGCACTCTTCTCAACACTTTAACTTTCTCCATGCCATACTGGTGAGCCCCTCATTAAAACGCATCAGGTTTATTTTCCACTTGGCCAGACTCGTTTATTTCCATATAGGTAAAATCCACCATGCCTCTCTGTTCCATTGGTTCACTAATTACCGGAAATTGTGTTAGAAAAGCGGGCGAGCAGTGGGGCAGAGAGAGCTTTGATATTCCAGGCTGTCTGGTGGAGGGTGCGTGAACTGAGCAGGTAATGAGCTGTTTACCAAGGACATTTCTTACTCTGAGTAACATATACGATGCTATTATCTTACAACTGTTTGTCTTGCAGGATAGACAAAAATAGCTTTGCAACCTATCAACTTTACACATGACATCAAATATTGCTAGGGTTAAACTTGAAAAAAACTTTAAGAATAACACAAAGGCGTATTACTGTGATGGGACCAATTTTCAATAATGCATATAAAGCCATATCACGTGTTTGTTTTTCAAGGTTATCACTTGAAAACAATGATAACCAAAATGTAAATTTATGCAATGGTGTCTACAGCTATACTTATCTATATTGCATCTCCCGGTTATGGTATATTATCATGGTGGATAAGCAAGTAGTATTGATTCAGCAAGCAGATGTTCTCCCTGACACTAAATGGGCCCCTTAATCTCACATCGCACATATCTCCATTGTGAACACTCCCCATACAACATAAATGTGGAGGCAAAGTTGTCGCCACAATAATAGCTTCTTTGCTTTAGATTAATGGCAGAACACCATTATGCTTCACAAAAACAAAGGACAGGCCTGCACTATAAGTAAACTAACGCATGTGATTTATATAAGACATTTTGTTGCATGTAAAAAGCCATCAGAGAAGACAAGTAGTACGCGCAATCACCTTCCCCATGAAATCAACACATTAGGAAGATTAAGTTATCGCCAAAGGTGGTTGATGTGATGGCTTGGCTTGGACTGTAACAACAAAACCATACCTTCACAGGAAAGGGTATTGGCTAATATATACATGCATCATAAAATTTGGAATGGGATGGAGGCCAGGTGTATATGTTCTTATATTAGTATACACAGCAATATGTTCATTTTGTTTTAATTGAGCAAGTTGAGCAAGTTGAGAACACATAATATGTCACGTACAAGTAAGTAAGTTGATTGATAATCTGACCATATCAAATAATATTGAAGCTATGTAATACACTACAAATTGGGTTTACTGTGTTAAAAAAAGCCAAACATGTTTGTGTCCGAGTAATATATGGAGGTCGGTATGGGATTGTTTCAGTCTCATCTTAATCTCTGGAGAATAAGAAATCAACATCAACGTATCTGGCAAAATCAGTTTTGTATAGAAAAACAAATTCATTAACAATATCACGAAATAATTGTCCATCCTATGATCACACAAGGACAAACACTTTACTTGTATTTCAAAGAATGCAGGTATTATGGCAGTAGTAAATGATGAGAGATACCATATCTTAGTCCTGCCCCGTCCCGTCTCACATATCATCAAACACCTCTCAAAGAATAGACGGAACTCAACACGTACATCTCCACTCAGGGGAGAAGTGTTTTTTAATCAGGCAATCTCTGAGATGAAGTAACAATACCTGAATCTGAGAGGTGTCAAATGAGAGCCTCATTAAACTTAAGTTAACTTCTTGTCAGTCTTTGGATCAGAGAAGTGATCCATCTAAATATTAAGATAAA
Source organism: Amphiduros pacificus (assembly GCA_949316495.1). Lineage (NCBI taxonomy): Eukaryota > Metazoa > Annelida > Polychaeta > Phyllodocida > Hesionidae > Amphiduros > Amphiduros pacificus. The sequence continues at coordinate 19,892,800 of OX439003.1, forward strand.
CATCTTCGGAAATGATTATTTAGATACAGATGCATCTAAGCAAATTCGACAGGCGTCTTAAACGTCATCAGTTTAACAGAATATTATGGTTGTTTTTTTAAAGAAATCTGGATATGAGGGCGAATAAGGCGAATAAGAATGTAGACACATCAATATCGTCTTTCATATGAACTCTGTGATATTTTCTAGCAATATCAAATATTTGAAGTAAAGAATGAACATCATCATGGCTGTTTTTTTTAGATTCAGTCATATAAGCTGCAAACAGGAGTCTGCGAATATGAACTAACGCTGCCATTACTTAAAGTACTCAAAGATAAAAGATAAAAGGAGTTCGTTTTGTCCAGAGGACAGTGCTTTTAATTACAGCATAAAAGCCTAGACTGATGTATCTTTAATGAAAGGCACTTAGAAATCCGGCTAGGTGATTGTAAACTCTGCGATGCTTTCTGGCAATAAGAGATAAATCTAATCAATGCAAAACAAACATATTGATTTCACAGTAGCCCTGCAACAACGAAAGAAATATTCTCATAATTGATTTCGATCTTAACAATTGAAATACATTTTTGAATGCGAGAACCCTGGTTATAGGACAAATGAATCCGAGGTCACAGGAAAGGAAAGCATGTTGAAGATTAGTCGATTTAGCCCAGGGTGAGAGCCAGCATTAGTGAAGTGTATTGCTTTCTGTCTTGCTTACTGTTTGACTAACTATCCACATTTCTTAAATACAAGTTAAATAGGCTTTAAGTAACACAATCTAAGCTGTCTATCGCAAGCACGACAGGTATATGGTCAACCTTCTCCGAGTCCCTACTCTGCTATATACGGGGGTCGCCGATCCTCCGCAGTCTGTAGTCTGCCTCCAAACGTGACTTGGTTGGTATGACGCCTGTCTCCCTGGCTGAAGGTCCGGAATTCGAATTCCGGATGGCACACGTACTTTTTATACGTTGAAGATGGAAACATCATATTTGGATTTAATTGAACGATATGCGCGTCACAGGAAAGTTTAATTTATTTTTTGCAAAAATAATAAATATGAAATATATTGACTAATACAGATGTGCCCAAGACACGTTTGCAAATAATTAAGTAAATTCAATTAAGTAATTCTACACGTTTGTTGCGAATTGATTTCCCCAAAACGCAATATAGTAAATCCAATTAATTTTACACACAGGTCATTCCACTGCAAAATACTTTAAAATAAATGCACAGTTATCTGTACACCAAGATACTAAAAATAGAATTGAGCATGGAAAAACATAACGAAAAAAAGAGCGAGCACATAGGAGGATTATTCTTTTACGATCATCAAGATATGATTTTTTATTTTGATATTTAATATTATAAAACATAATATTCTTTAAGACATACCAACATATACCCCAGTACGAATATGGCTATTCTTCACAACTTACAGACTCCTTTCTGCTATGTTGAAAATCTTCAGTTATTTATAATCATCTAAGAAAGATTTTTACGGTGAAAATGTCACAAGAACGTAAGTATAGTACCCTCCATAAAAGCACCTTTCTCTCATATCAGTCCATGCCTCCAAAGGTATCAAGCTGGGCACAGGATCGGTCACAAGTCATCAATATTTATTGAAAATCTATTGGTGAAAATCTATTTGTGTAAAAATATAAATATCTGTTCTATACTCGCAGTTGTACTAATTGGTCAGTTTATGTGCCAGATACCTGATTACAGTTTATAACCTGATGTTGGTCAATTCAGATTTTATGATATTTTTATGAGGAATGCTAGTATTTATAATTTGGGCAATTCCAAAATTAGAATGGTATCAAATATAGGGCAATAGGATAATTCCAAATTTAGAATGGTATCAAATAAAGGTCAATAGAGTAATTCCAAATTTAGAATGGTATCGCAAATAGGGCAATAGGATTTAGATGGTATCGCAAATAGGGCAATAGGGTAATTTTAAATTTAGAATGATATCAAATATAGGCAATGACTGTAAAGGTAGTAATTGAATACAACCTATATGTATTCGGGAGTAAAGTCTAGAAGCAGCCAGAGCAAGTTGATATCTGGAGCGATATAAGGTCATGTAAGTGATGACTCCAAAGAAGCCTCCAGCGGAAAATCATTCATCTGGGATTAGGATTTGAGGTTAAGACAAACCGGTGCAGAGATAAATGTGACAAGGAAATCCAAAGGGCCCCATTGCTGCTTCCCCAAGAGGCGAACCATATACAAATAATTGAATTCCAATGTACACAAGAAGTTTCTTTGTCCATGTCAGCCATAGACATACAGAACACTCTGTTTAATGCTTTCTAAGTCTTAAACTAAACTTTACTTACAAATTGCAATACATTGCTTAAAATTTAATTTCTTTTTAGAATTAAGCTTTAACAGTTTCTTTTACAACTTTACATAATACGATTTCTTTTTATCAATCAAAATACCAATATTACTACATGCTATGTGAGTTCTTAGTTATGTCACATGTTTAGCCTTCGTGCTGGTGACAAGGGTTCGATTCCTAATTTAAATTGGCGATTTGGGGAATTGAACTGATATTTCATTTCTCACCACACCAGTACCCAGCAAGTTTTTCAATCCCCTATGCATAATAATAATAATAATATAAAAAAATCCTAAAGATAGGGACATATTAACCTGGAATCTGGCTTCGGCTTTTGAACTGCATGATATGACCAACTGAGGCTGAGCAGCTCAACGATACAAACATTTACATTATCACATTGAGCGGCACATATGTGAGACGCTAGATGTATTTGAGTTATTCATTTGCTGACCAATATGACATTTATTCTCATTGTAGGCATGTCAGGCTACAAAGTGGAGGGGGGGGTGGTTGTATTCAGAGCCATACACATCTTGAGGCTTCATACGGTAGGAGCCATGACCCTACATGGGCAGTCCCTGTGAGAGAAGGGCTCCTTATGTGTAACCCATTGCGCATGTGCGGAAGTGATCGGGCTTCCGTATGTACTAACATGAGAAGAGTAATATGTTTATGATGGGCCATAGAGGCGCTGCGTGGCATAACAATAAAACCAGCATCTTGTGTATGACCAGGTAATTCATTCCAATTACACAGTCTTTCAGACAATCATCCTCAAGCCTCTACAGAAAACAGTATCCATCCAAGACATAGGAGAGCTGGTAGTGATGGCTTTAGGCGCCCATCCACCTCTACCTTATTAATGCATCACTTGCATGTCAGAGGCACTCAAAGCAAGGTTTGTTCCTTCAATGTGTTTTCGGTGGGTGAAATTAACCCAGGGTAAGTATCTATTGTGATAGACTTAACTGTCATAATATTGCTGGTCTAAGGAAAACAGTTTCCTCATAGACTTTGTTCCCGCCGCTCCGGGTCTTACTTGAAGGCCTCAAAACTTATGCAGTTCTGCGCACCGAATTAAGGACACCACAAACTTACAAAGCTGAGTCATGGCTTTTTTCAATTTCCATCAAGCTAAAAAAAACTTGGCTTTTCTTTGCAAAAAAGGACGTTTCTGAATTAAGAATTTGATCACTTTAGTCAAGAAAATACTTTTGATTATAATTACAAAATTGATTTCATTCTGTAATTCACAGCCTGCAAGAGTAAAGTCTGTGTGATTTGTTTGATCTGACAAATTCCTGTCACAACAAAGCTTGAATGAGAAGAACTGTGCATCTGAGCACTGTTGGTGGTAAACAGAACCAAAAAGAGAGCAAGCCCTGGACAAGACATTCGTGTCAAAACTCCAGCGGTATGGGCGGATGGTGGCTGGAAATGGTGGACATCTACTGTGGTTTATCCAAACTATGAGTTTATCTTATCCACCAGTGTACCACATTTGTTTATCTAGGCTGCTGTCATTCTGCTGCCATATCTGTGTGATAATGTAAAAGAAGGATTCTTAGCCATTCTTTGACAGGAGCATGACGGTATCTACTGTGTCACGATGGCAAGATTATGTCCCAATTCATATGGCCTAATTTGCCCTAAAGAGATTGTTTATCCAAATAAATACTCCGACACACACCTGGATATATATTGCTGTTGCTAGGAAAGACACTCAGTCTCCTGGCTATGTGAATATTTTATATCCTTCTTTTTTCCATTCTTATTCCAACATTTAAGACTGAATTAAATTTAGCCCACATGTTATGCCAAAAACACTAAACAAATATTATATTAAGCAAACGTTTTATTATTTTGTGCTGCAGTTGGGGCAGAGAGATTTAAATAAATAATGATTTAGCAAGGTTTGCAAATGTTATTTAAACAAAGTTTATCAAAAAGCTCTTGTTTTCTGGAATAAGAAACATCCTTTCAGTCAGAATGAAGTAAACAACTCATTTAACTTAAGAACGGAAACACAAATTGGATGAGGTGAGAAAATCATTTGTATATGTTACGTTAGCAGGCACTTTATGGGTTGATTAAATATGGCTGACAAATCACAAAATAATCAGCTCATTCAGCGTCAGGCAAGAAACGCAATTTAGAAGAGGTGAGAAAAGCATATGTGTAAAGCTTGGTATCAAACATCTTATGAGTTGATTAAGTATGGGTGACAATTAATCATCATTCATGTGAAATGATCTCTGAATTGCCACACCCTTCAGCATTGCTACTTCGGGTGAACTTTCGTCTTAGTCGCGTGGTCGTTCTCTATGGAAGGAAGTCGATTTTAATGTCTGCAGCAAGATGTATGTGCCCTCACATGACAGATGTGTGGAAAGCAATGTATAGGTGCAGGGTGGCAGTGTTTAGCCTGATCGCAGGCAAATTGTTTACAGCCCACTGCACGTTTATGGGCCATGATACGGCCTTGTAATTTGGCATCCCCTTGCTTTTAGGGAGAACCATAAAGTGACATGATATACAAGCAGTGCTTATGGACGGAGTACTTTGTAGCTGACACGCTTTTATCGTCAGAATAATTGCTGGTTGTTTTCTCTACCTGATCTATCTTTGGCATTTAGGGGCATATCAAAGAACTCTATACTTGTTTTTTAAGCATTTGAGTATCAGATCCACACTGAACACAACATGAACTGTCCTTAAAACAATTCTGTACTAAACCGAAGATTGTTCAGTTCAACTCTGTCCAGAGATGAAGCATTCGCTACTTTTCCCATTGGGTTTAGATACCCTGAGGATAGAAAGGATCCTATTTTGCTTTCCACTATAAAAAACTAAACAATGAATATGTGCATGCTCATTTATTAAAGGCGCATTGATCCGGCAAATCAGAATTACACCCTAATCAGATATTAGACTTTTCAAACATGTGAGGAATTCAACCTTGATTGCTCAAATGTGGATGGCTCTTTTATTAGATGTGTAATCAACTTTGCAATTATTTCAACCTGTCACGTGAGTAACTCAACTTTATGATCATTAGTTGTTATTAGCATGTAAGTGCCATCCAAATTAGTCAAATTGTTAAGCCAAAATAAAACTAGTGATGTTTCAATCAGTGAATGATGATCTGATTGAAGTCACTTGAAAATAGTTATCACACTTAGGATTTGTCAGTGAAATACAAATTCACTAAATTGGAACAGGAAACATTAATATAAAATACTGAACAAAATTAATATTTGTTTTAAATATTTCATTAACAATGGAACACCTATTTATCTGACACAGAATGTTTAGAAACCTTGATAAATTCAGCAGCTATCAAACGTCATCATGGCCAGAAATGCAAAACACCCAAGATGAGAAAAACAAGTGCTTATTACCCCTGATAAAAACATCAATATTTAACACCCCTGATCATTGCTCTACCTAAGTCTTTGATCCACTTATGCGTGTGAAGCAATGCGTGGATAATAACACAACAATTCTGTCATAAACATAGTCGATTACAGAACACTATCTGGTAGGAAGGGATCTCCATAATTTGGTGTGGTGATTAGGGGTGATCAATCTCCCTGCAGCCGAGATAAGGCTCCATACACCGCAATAGTAAATATATCTTAGGAATACGATCTTCGGCACACAAAGGAATTATTTCACTTCAAACAGAGAAGTAATATAAATCTCACTTTTGTAACAATGACGAAATTGTGTGTCCAATATGTTATTGTGAGAGTTGGAAATTTATGCAGTGTCATGTTGTTTGAGACATTATTTGTTGTGTTTCAGCGGGATGGCTGAGTTGGATAAATATAAAGTGATCCTCTCGGTTCAACATGTTGAGTTCATCAAAGAGTCTTTACTTTTATTTGAACATATGAAGGCCAAATGTACAGACTTTCTCGGTCATTTGAGATGAGGCCTTTTCCTCGTCAAAGGCATCTTCCTGTCTTTACACGCTGTGTTAGTAAATAATCAAATCCCAAAAGCCAGTTGCCTTCTTGTTATCATTCCTACCTTTTGGTTGAGCTCAAAGGTTGAACACTGTTATGCTCTGTGATGTTCTTCTTGTTTACAAACGATGTATATCACCGGAAGTGTGATGGAGGTTGAACCACATCCGGAAACGACGACCACGTGGGGTGTCACATAACATACTGGCCTCGTTCTCACCACTAACTTCACACATGTCACAAATGAATAATGAATCAACATTTTGTTATCTTGTAAATAATAAAAGAATTAATGATCTCAGATGAAAGATATATATATATTATATATGTATATATCAGATTTCATTCATTATATAATAAACATGTTTATAGAGATCTCTATTGAATGAAGCGATCAACAAACACTCGGCCGATCGCGTATAAAGCCTAAATTCGCCCATTCTCATACAAAAGGAGAATAAAGCCAACTAACACGAAATGCCTATAAGAAGTTCTCTCACGTCGGAAATGAAAAAACGCCATGCAAGAAGGGCCCCAATACACTTTAGATAAACTGTACATTAAAGATGTTATCAACATGCTATCCATTGAGAAGGATAAAAATCTGCACACTATGCCTTGAAAGTGAAAAGAAGAGAAGAATTTCATGTTGGCATATTGTAAATTCCCCGTCTACCTTTATTGCCACTAATACATCACTATTTAATTATAGTATGAATACTTCAAATCCCGTGCGAATTCTGGCCACAGAATATGTTCTGAATAAGTGTAAGTTTAGCATGGATAAAAGCAAAATTTTACTTCATGAAATGTGACGGTAGCCATTTGTCGAGCTGTCAAGGCAACATGATATATGTAGGTAATTGTCTCAAATTTAAGTTAGCATTGCGCAAGGCTAATGTATTATGTATACAGAAATCAGAATGCTACATGAAGAGTATGGTACAGCACGCACAGCCCCATCAAATGAACAAGAAACATTCACAATGTGTTCCCTGTTATCAAAAAATGCGCTATGAACCTTTTATTTTCCAATCATTTGATATATCAACGAAACACAGAAAAATATTTATTTTATTTAGAATTGTCCTTTACATATCTTTTAACGGCAATGCTGTGAAATTGCTTGAAGCAGATCAAATGGGTCATGTGCGTACAATACAAACTGAATAATTGGTTTGATGCCAATTCTACATCTTATATCTCACAGAGAACAGTGCTGTCTAATGGCATGCATGAAACACTGCAAGTAATATCAACCCCAAATTCATTTGATTAATAAATATAACCTTGTGTTTGATTTCCAGCGTTCTATACAGAGGAAAATTCTGCCCATAATGTCTCTGTTTATTTGCAATGATATATGGTGCATTTCCATGAGGATTGCATGCCCAGTTTTAGACAGTGTATCAAAATATGTAAATGCCTCTGGCCAGATCCATAGGCCCCTCGTCTCCATTATGGAAATGCACAGCCTGGTCTTCATGTGAAGCCTTGCTTGACCATTTTAGTGGCTTATAGAACAATTTTACTTTCCTTGAAAGTATTTATTACAACTGCAATAAATTATTCCTGACCACATTTGCTGCACTAATGGAAAACTGGGTATAAAACGCATGCCTCTCTGAAGCACTGAAATATGTATTATCTGACAGTTTGCCATAAAATAGAAGCATTTCATATAAATGCATCTAAATCTAACTCATTTTACATTAATATCACATTGATTTGAATTATATATTGATAATTAATAAATAGTGAAATAACAAATTATACAACTAACCAGTTAATTAGACATTGTGATTTGTATTGTTTTCTTTGGCGAAATAGACAATGTATAAAATGCTCCATATTGGTAACTAATTTAATTAACAAAATATACAAAAACTGTAAATCCCAATTATAAAACTGTATAAAACTGTTCTTCAAATATCTAAAATAGATCCCAAGCAACCTTGAATGCAAAATTCATATTCAGAGCCACCATAACCTTGGATATATAGATCACTGTTGATCTATATTTGCTGGATTTATGACATTGTGAACCCAGAGAACAGCCAATGGTTCCCAGAGTGGTGCGAGATGTAATACTGCTGTTCACATTCTGTAGGAGTAAAACCAGAAATGCTATTCTCAATACAAGAACCCCCTAATGGTTGATAACAAAGGACCTAGTGAGCTCACACATTGCCAGCGTGGTCTTTTAGTCCCCGTGCATCGCTAAATAATCACACATATTGACACATAGCAATATGGAATCAATTTGCCAGGTCCCAACAGGAGGCAAGGTTTCCAATTCTGCACTCAGAATATTATCAATTTATGGCCTCATTTTTGGTCAACCTCCTAAAGAAGTCCTTATGTACGTTTTACCTTAAAATTAACAAGCGAGTGAGTGTTATACATTCAACTTTCAACATAAATTCCTACATGTATTCAACTTTTTTTTAAATATGTTTTTATGAATTCATATCAGTGTATATCCATGCGTTTAAAGGATTATCTCGTGTATTGATATGGCCATAAAAATCCTACGCACAGTCAAACATATAAGTATATAAGTAGGCAAAGTAAAGGAAACATGGAAATTACAAGTCACATATGTAGGAAGAAGAGTTTGTTTAATTTGTTCACCGAGTCGGCAAATTGATAAATGAACTAGAAATGAAACGTAGGTGGTGTCAGCTTCCAAGGAGGAAATGACTATTCTTTTGGAATAATTAGATCAAAATGCAGGAAGTGAGGAAACATGTTGAATGCTTTGATCTCAATGAATGTTAATATCAAAAGGATATATGGTGTTTAGCCATGGTGACAATATATGACAATTAACACAACAGGTACAAAACTTAATAGATTGATTTCAAATATTCTAAGAATTGTGACCTTCAAATGAATTATTTAACAATGTGTGATAGTAAACGAATTAGATAACATTGATCTCTTGAAAATGTCAATGATTCTCATAGAGGAATCGTTTTCTCCTTTCCTGTCACATTTCTATTTCAGAAGATGCACAATGGTGCATCTTCAGGACATAACTTATTTTGCAGATTGGTGATGCAATAGCAGTAAGAACCTATAGAAAGTGAATTCTTTGTTAAGATTGAATGGCCAGTATTGAGGCAAGGGTCTCTATTGTGTGGTGGGTGGAAGCTCACACTGGATACTCTATAGCTCTGCACTCGGTAGTCTCACTGGAGTTGGACTCGCTTGCCAACTCTTTTACTTATCTGGACGGTTTAACGGTATTTTTGCCGACTGTCCTGTCCGAGATGCTCGCATTAGCACCCTTTTTGGAATCCTGCCATCCAATATGGCCATCTTCTGATTAGTTTTTTTTTCTAATGATAAGAACTCGAAGCGTCACCTGGCGACTGATGGTTATGCATGAAATCGAGACAACATAGACATTTCACACTCATCCATCACATACGTTCTTGTCCCTCGTGAAATAAGTTAGTATATATGACATATATCATTTGGAGAATCTAACAAAGGGTAGACCTTTTAAAAGCAAATCTATGGCGGATATTGTTCATATTTTGACAGACAACAGAGTGTCTCTTTTATATGATGAACAGAGGATATAAACAAGCTGCTCATAGTGCATTAAACTTATAGATACAATCTAAGTGGATGCACTTAAGATTCAAAGATATAATAGACTTATGCTATGACAAATGGATCTCTATATATTCTGTGTCAAAATGAAATGCAAATGTAAAAAGGGATCCATCTAATCAGGTAAAATGCAAGGTCTCTATTATGAACATTATCTTATTTCTTATGGATAAAAAGTAGACTGGTGATACGCATATGATATGCGCATGCTCCATTGAGTGGGCATGAAAGTACTTTATGTACATGCGCATTATATTATATGCATACATATGGTGCAGATTGGAAAACGTTATGTTACCATGGTAACCTCTTACATTTTTGGATAGCTGCCATGCTACATAAATATAAACTAAGGGCTGATATTATGATACACGTGTTACAGGTGCATAAAACATATACATCCTATTCATCACTTTTTTTTTCATCTTAAAACGGAGATTAATTCATTGTGCATTTAATCGACTTTTCAATGTCGCGCAACACACACGTGAAGGCATAATCTTTAATAACTTATTCTGTTTGGATTGTGTAACACATTCTTCTTCCTCTGTTAGTGAGTAAGGTCTCGGGGCACTTCAAGTTGTGGCGTGTGCCCTAATAAAATTGCAGTTTTCGTGATATCTGCTGAACCAATGTTTGTGAAAATCGCACTGCTCTAAGACCTTTCCTTATTCAGAATTGCATATGTTCAAAGACATGTGTACTAGCACGTACAGGGCCTTTGAGTAGTAAGCGAGAGTTGGTGGTAGGCTGGGGCGATATACATGCAAGATGATAGAGCCAAAGATGCAATTTGCCCAGAGCATAGTCATTGTTACTGCAAAGTGACATTTGTGGTGATGATGCCTTTCACAGAAGACATTCTCTTTAACTGGAAAGAAGCAGTGAAACACATGAGTTTACAGATGCCTGCTAAGTTTAGGGCAACCACCAGCACACCTACTGATCCACAGGTTGTGAATTATTAATATGGTATGATTGGCTATGTCTGTGAGCTGGACACATAAAATAACACTCCACTACCGTATAATATAAGCATGATATTGCTCATCAATATGACAATGCCAGCTTATAAAAATCCCTTATAAGCGGTCGGTCAGTGAATATTCTTAAAAGTCTTGAAAGGTGACACCAAAAGATAAGGTTAACATTTCTCTTACACAGACGAGAGATACAATTCTGCCTCGGGAATAAAACATACAATTCTCTTCTTTCAGGCATATACCATGTTGTGCTGGTCTTTGGAGCATAGGTCTACTCAAACGAGGCCACTTTGTAAGAATTGTACTGGGTCTGGTTGGCTCCTATGGTTAAGTAAGATAGATATGTCTGTGCTAAAGACGTAATAACCCGCCTGACACCAGTCGGGGCTGCACAAGCCGGGAGAATGAAGGACTGACACCCGTCGAGCCCCAGGGACTAATGGTCGGGTATTTGTGTTCGGTTACGAGAGCTTACCCATAGCTAACTGGCGTCATAACGAGGTGCACAGGTCACGTGATTAGGCAAGGTGTCACGTGATTGACTCCGGTGGCACCTGATTGGCCAGCAAGTGGTGTGATAACCGACAACGAGGTCACATGTTTGCAAGGTGTCGCAGGATATACGACGCGAGCCAGCGGTCCGCCTTTATGCCAGAACTCTGAATGAGAGCAATAGAACGCCGATAAGACGTGAAATAATGTACATTATGTAAAATTTGCTGATTCAGTATGCATCACCTCTGAGAAAATGTTCTCGCAGAATGCTAGGCACGAGCCCATTTGCAAAGATCATCAAGGTAAATGAGAAAATGAATAGTTAAAAGACATCTTTATACAGTATATTTGCTTAGATTACTTTTCATTTATCGGCAAGACTTCTCCTTTCTCAAATATTGTCTTGAATTCTAACAGTATAAATTTGACCTTAAAATGTTGCAGTATATGGTTTATGTCATCTTTTGTTCACGCTTCCTTGATAACATATTATGTGGGATGCTTTTGAAAGGCATTATAATCATGATAATGTATGGCTTTAATCTCGGTCTTGAGTAATAATGCATGTTGTCATGTGTCGAGAATCATTGGATATCAGGCTCTATATTCACAGACGTCAAGACAATTGCTGTGCAAATTAGCCTATTTGAGACTGTACAGCAATAGCTTCCAATTGAGCTCAATGTGGAAAATACCTTAGCTTGTACTGACAACAACACTTTGATGCAGTGTTACAGAAACATTCAAGGAGTCAACCTATCTCTTGATATTAAGATTAGGCATTTACTTCAAGTTGCGCTGTGAGTGCAATGATACTGTAATTTTGTGGGATGGGTCACATAGTGCTAATGCAAGGAAAGTACAAATCCATCCTACTCTTGAACAGACCTTGCTTTTGTATCACATTTTCCTTTGTAATGTTGTGAACCCAATAAAACTATTAAAGTTTCATGAATGCAATTCGATGTTAATAGCTCTCCAGACAGTGTTTATTGTCAATATATACTAATGGGCATATCAACGTGGTCAGATATTGGCAAATGAACCTACTTAGATTTCGATAATAATGCTATTTTCACATCGGGTCCTAAAAAATATTTTAACACCTTAGAAACCCGATTAATATATATGATAGGAAAACAATTAACCACTTGAATTAATTTTCATGCATTAAGCGTATATTGAGAAGCTAAAAGTTAGGAATTAAATCATATTTTTAGGACTTTGTTCCTCAATCTAAACCACTTAGAGCAACTTTGCTCTGTATTTTCACTTTGTTTTGTAAACTGTTTTTAAGAATTATAAAGATGACAAGGAAAGCATAATATTCATGTACACAAAGGTAACTTATGTGTGAAGGTGATTCCAGAATTCATTACATATTTGCTTAAATATACATTTGCAAAGTTGCCAATAATGTGATCATGGATAAACAAGACAATGGCTGGCCCTGGGTATATGTCCTTAATTGCGAATAACTTTTATAAAACACAAAAATATACATGCCCCTCAAAGCTTTTTCATTACTCAGACATAACACTGTTTGGTTTTGATTGTGAAAACATAAAGGGACGACTACACGTCTCCGTGAGCACAACACCACGCCTCAAGCTATACAATTACACTGTGATCTGCCTTCTATTTGGATGTCTGCTGATTGCTTTTACTATTTTAACTGTCCCATATTTTATATGTTTTATTAACTCATGTCATTTACATAAATATGATTTTCTTATATTTAATTGTATCATCTTAGCTTGGTATACAATAATGTCTGTACGATGAGATGAGATATTAAAGAGATATTATGACATATCTCATATTAGATGCATTTATGTTATGCTATGCACCCTGTATACTGATATTCTATCCTTGACCTTAATTACTCTATGTGGAGCCGAGTATTTGGGTCATATACTTCTATGAGAATGTATTCATGTCCTTAATATCGGTGGTTGACCCTTGTATGGTTTGGGCTCTTGTACCCATCATTCCCTCTCCATCAGCCCCTATTTCTCCATCTCATCTATTCTGCCGGCCTCTGATTTATTATGAGTCCAGATTTATGTGTTTCAGACTGTTGTGGAATGCGATATTTTCTTTGATGAAGATGGGAGTCACCTTATGCCCAGGGGTATGCAATCTTAATCATCGCTCTCATCTGCTACAATCTATCATTACAAACATCCTGCATCCAAAATCTTACATTATCATGCATCTCCATGAAGTAAAACAATTGCAGTAAGCAATCCAAAAAAAGTTACTCTTCATCCAACTAATTGATCTATAGCCTTGGGTGGAGCGGGTCAGAGGTGTTTACGTGGTATCAATCTTGCTTACCAGGGGAATATCATTTCACGTCATTCTCATAACAATTCAGGTCATATTCCCCTTCCTTATACTTCATGATTTCATCATGATTTCATCTCAGACCAGACGACAAAAACAATATTTCCAGGAAAATGTCATATTTAGTTTTCTGCAAAAGCTAGAGAGTAAAAAAATAGCGATCTCCAAGTAGAAACAAAAAATATGTAAATAACATTCGGTTGATAAAAGTCAAGCATAGAAAGGTTGTTTTGGTTTGTAAATACGGATTTGTATTTTCTGTGCATGAGGACCAAGACTGTCCAAACATCAAAGGCCACATAGATAAGTTGAGGAAATTCCCGTATTGGATTCAAGGAAAGCAGCTTATGCTCTTTTTATACTTTATAGATTTCATTGTTGTACTCACATTCAATAACACCATCTCTTGCTGCAGATAGAGTAATTCTCACAATCTGCCTTCCCAGGCGGCTCGCACCAATTTATTGGTGTTGGTAAAAGAATTGTGGGATACAATGAACTGAGGCTTCTGCTGTCCCGGGCCGCTTATGGTCCTGATCAAACTCCCGCCTTGACATCGCAAGTGGTAAGGGCCGCTTATAGTCTAGATCAAAGTCATCTCCCTACACATCCAAGGCAGACGACACCCACTTACACTTCAAAATGTCAATGGAGCAGTAACGGGTTTGTCAAGTAATCTATTTATCGTAGGGAAAACTTCAATTGTCAAAGAAATCAAAGAATTGTATTCCTTCAACTATATCCAAAAATTCCTGAATCAGGAAAAACAGAAATAAATCTTACGAAGAGGCTTTATCAATCGCGTGCAAATAAACCAATATTGATTCATTCAATGACATCTAAAAATATATAAGATTTTCAGATATATACAATTGATTACAACTAAACCATCTGGAGATCTGACATACAAAAGGAATTCATTAACTTCCTGTTGCTGATATAGTATATACTGATAACAGTTATTGCACCACTGTTGTGGGTTGGTTGATGAAACTCTTTGATATCTGAGCATTAAAGAGGACTATTGATGAGCATCAGTTGTATGTTCTGTGTTGGTAAATGAAGCATGATTTGTTATATTAATGATTCAGTGTACTTATTGTATGTTCCAAATTTTGAGAAAAATGTTTATTCACTCCAATTGCTTTTCCAATTACCATGTGCACATTGTAATCATCCCACACACAAGTGTGGGCAAATCAAACTGTATGGCCAAGCAGAATATTTATGTCACAATTAAGGCAACTAACAGGAAAGCTTTAATAATTCAACTGTTACAATGTTGCTAGTATTGATATTATCATATGCTTGGTGGTCTTGTTATCACTGCATGTTGGTTTAATGATTGCACTTAGGGCATAGACCTGTCGCCGCACATTCAGGTTATTGTCTATCATAGGTATCACTGTCTCTCTATCTCAGCTGACAACACCATATTCAGTATATTTTTGCTATCTTACAAACAAACACGATTCATTTTCATTTTTTATTTTGTACAAAATATCACTTTAAGATGCAAGGTATGATATTTCAGTACATCTCTACCTCGGGCTGTACCCCCATGGAAAGAACTGATGTTAAGAAACTACACGCTTCTGCAACATCTGCAAGGTTTTCGTTCCAATATTGTGGCAATAACATCACTGCCAAAGCTTCTAATGTCAATACCACAGTCACTACCAACTCACAACACTTCACACTCAGAATCTCAACGGCAAATGCTTCATCTCATGTCAGAATCTTCGTTCTAATTCACAGCTGCCAACATTTTAACATACATAGCTGTCGTCCCCCTGACGTAGCCGTCATCCCCCTTTCTAAGTTGTCATTCTCCTGCCGCAGCTATCTATCCACTTCCATAGCTGCCACTCCTCAGTTGAATCTCATATTCCAGAGTCAACATCATCCCACCACAATCTGTGATTTCCTGTGAAGAAACACTAGAGACGGCTGCCATAACCGGGCACCGAGGGCTCTCTTATCGTGCTCTAAGAACGCTTCATTATGCACAGCGGCTGGAGGGGCCCCTTGGGAAGGGGTGTTTGGATTTGGTGGAGTGGGTAGAAAGCCGGGATTATTGTGCCTCGTTATCACGCTAATCCCACTATTATTTGCGTGTTATTGGCATTTATGGTCCTGTCACATCTCACCCACCCAACCTGGGCCTCATCACATACCTGATCACCCACACGTCTTATCGCCCCAACCTGGGCCTCATCACATACCTGATCACCCACACATCTCATCGTCCCCACCTGGGCCTCATCACATACCTGATCATCCACACATCTCATCGTCCCTATCTGGGCCTCATCACATACCTGATCACCCACACATCACACCATACCCACCTGGGCCTCATCACATACCTGATCACCCACACATCTCACCGCCCCCACCTGGGCCTCATCACATACCTGATTACCCACACATCTCACCGCGCCCACCTGGGCCTCATCACATACATGATCATCCACACATCTTACCGCCCCCACCTGGGCCTCATCACATACCTGATCACCCACACATCTCATCGTCCCGATCAGGGCCTCATCACATACTTGAATGCCTACCTGACCAACCACACATCACACCAACCCCACCTGGGCCTCATCAAGTACCTGATCACCCACACATCTCACCGCCCCCACCTGGGCCTCATCTCATACTTCATTAGGTACATCATGCTCTGCACTAGTTCACTGGTTTAGATAATGTACATGCTTATTCAAATGATTCTAATCAATTAAAAGAATTACTGCTTTCTCCTTGTAACAGTAATGTAAATGTGCATACAATATTTACATGAAACAATATGCATAAACCCCGATAATATTGGCTAGACATTACCTGTCAGTACCCCCTGACCGTTGCTTGAGTTGCATGACCTTGGAAAGCTCTCTTCTCTTTATATCTTAATTTCCCCAAAGTGCTGCTCCACTGGGTATTGTTTTATAGTGGGGCCCCTCTACTCCTCATGCAAAACAGACCTCTCACACTATCAAAATATAATAATCCCTCGTCCGTTAGGGGGCGATGCGAGCCACCCAAGGCACGGGTGTATAATACGCAACATGGAGGCTAGGCATGACACAAGGGAACCAACGCTCACCACTCCTATGCTATTTGTCAAGCAAATCAAACACTCATCAATACCATACACTTCTATTCACTTCTCCAGCAATAGAGTTTTTGTCTGGGACAAATGAAGTACATGTTTACATGCCAAGGAAATAATCCTTAGAATGCACTAAAGTGTTTCTCTTTAAGTTATTCTTATCATATGGAATAGTCAAGTTTACTGCCTGAATTATGATCCGCAATAACATTGATATATCGGTTCTCTTCTGTTTAACCCTTTTGCAAGGAGCTTTATATGCGTGAGTTGGAAGGACGCCTGTCTCCTGTGCTAAAGGTCGGGGTATTTCGGTCATGCTGCATGGTCGATAATCTGCTTTTCAGTTTCCCTCTCCAGCCAGTGTTCCGCGACTGATTATCAAAGGCTGTGGTTTGTGTTATCACGTCTATATGATAATGTAAAAGAAAGACCCATAGTCGACATTAAAGAACATAATAGAATCCTAATAACACACTTCTATTTGACCTCATATAGCATGGAATATGTTGAAAATAAAAAAATATCCATTTTCCCTAAAATACACCTACAAGATCATTTCATCTGAACTTAAATGATGTGGTATCAGGAAACACTGCCATATATTTTATGGAAATGGTGCTTTATTGTTCAAATAGGATAGTGCTGCACTATTATAAATGCAAACCAAAATCCAATGAAATATTATACTTTTGATGAATGAACCGTTTTTAAAATGAACAAAAAGAGAGCACTGTTTCTGTAACTCTGCAAGGCTAAGTTACAAGATCTGAGATAAACATATTTGTGATTGGTACACGGCGCATGAAATTTTGGAAAAGGAAGATATATAAAATACACATATCATATAATAGTTACAAAATAACAGTACATTGCATTTGTATTGTACGCATAATAATATTATGTGACAAAGGATCTCACAGACATTTCTAGTAAGTAAAACACAGCAAAATGAGTAAATATAAGAGAATGTGTAAAGTGCATTACATACACTAAGAACATAAATAAATGCCATGCAAAAGTGAACCCGTGGATATTACACAATAAGGACATAGGAAAAATCATGCAATTATGGCCTGGGATAAAATCAGGCAATTGTGGCAAAATATCGAAATTAGAACATTATTTCTACAATGATTTATAAATGCCACGCAAAAGTGGGACAGTAAATATCACACAATAAGGATATAGAACAGAATCATGCAAATATAGCATAGTAGATAATCATGCAATAACGGCAAGGTAAAATATCATGCAAAGCGGAATAGTTAATATGACACAATGTTCACATTGTTGAGAATTTTGAAATCATTGCACGGACGGAACCTGATCACTAATGTTTAAGTCAATACTCTAGCAATATGGTATATCTGTTTGCAGATTATCACAGATTATTCCGGGTTATAGATTGAATGTGGAGTCATGGCCTTCAGCTCCAAGAAAACCCAGGTATTTGTTTTTAATATCAAATCTAATTTGGAGAATATTCATTTCATAAGTTTCAAACGAATAGAAATATTACATTTCTCGTACAGCTTCATTTTGAATGCGAGAGCACTCGTGGTTTAGACTTCCTGTTTGCTCTGGTATACATCTTATGCAACACCCTTACATTTTACTTCCTCCGTAACACAAGACTTAATAACGCCTGATAGCATCAAAGCATGCATGGGCATGGTGCAAAAAAGATATTGAAAACATAGCGTGCTGAATGGATATAAATTGTGTCACTGAGTTTATTGGGGCTACTCTAGCCCTATATAATCCATGTCTTGGCATGTAACGTGCGCACAATACAATGTCAACCACTAATAAAACTCTAATTAATATCTTGCTGCACTTTATTTATTGTTACCATTTCATCTTTATATTTGTAATTTCCCTAAATTATTTCATAATAAGGTGATTAAGGCAACAACTAAGCACACGTTTCAAAACTGTTGTGGGGTCAAGCACCATCAATAGATTATCGTGTGATTATTGAAACTATAAAAGATTATCATCATATGGCAGATTAGTATCATGCTCAGGTGTTAAAAAAAGTTTTGTGTTTCTTGTAATATTTTCCACCTGTGACATAAAGCGCTAAACAGGTCATGGTAATTATATAAGACCTGAAACACACAGGAAGTTACCATCTTGACAGGAAGTATCACGTTTTTTTTCACGTTTTTTTCTTTTTAGAAATTGTATCGGGTGATTTGGGAGGGACTGTAGTCTAGCGGTGGTGCAGACACACCTAGCGAACCAGCTGCGTCCAACTCACAACTAAGAAATCTCCATGAAATATTGATGAAGCAAGCACAACTGCCAAAATATTGCATTATGGCGGATTTGGTGTACTTTATTGCCGGTGTAATCAAGCATGTAGCGGCCGGAGCATGAGAGAGCGCCACTCCTCCGATGAGATGATATCAAGGGAAGGGCCCGTGAATACCAGGCCCTTTCTCCCTGCCCTCCTGCCCCCCTGGGTCCAGAGGGATGGGCAATTTTTGGCTTGCTACATTATATTGTGGCCAACCAGCCACCTTGCCTTGATATATGGTGTGGTCACGTTCACAATCAACACTTCCGTTACTTGGCGTTATTACCTCGCCTCTTCTTGGCAGACAACATGGCCAGACCTTCTTTTTCATGATGACCTCAGCACTATATACTAGTGCTCGCTACATGTACATAACTCTGAAATATAGTCCGCAGATGCAAATTGAATAGACGTTTCTGACAATTGAACCATTCCCCTAGTCCTTATTGTTAAAAGTTTTAGTCGGATTTCATCATCGAAATACTAATCACTATGTTACATCAAATTGCTGTCCGCTGACACAATGCATAATCTCGGAAATAAAAAATAGGGACACGATGAATCAATTAGGCATCATAGGGTTTAAGTAACCAAAGAATAAATTTGCATTTTAGAAGCACATGTCAAATACAATACATGTTTTATTTTGATCGTTAAAGTGGAAAGCCATTTTCTAAAATTCGTCACAGACTACAAGATATAAAAGCACGCATTATTTATCTATAATATGCTCCATTTGGCACGGTGCCAAACCGAAATTGAAATGTGAGTTTTATTTGAAAGCCTCCTTGCTCACCTAGAAATGATAATATGCAAAACTGAGACACTAGGTGGCCCCAAATGGATGGTCAATTGTTTGCTAATGTTGATGGTTTTTACCTGCCACTTCTCTCTATACTTCATGTTCATCATGATTTGCTGGCAACAGCACTGCTTATGTATAAAACACATTTAATGGCAATACATAACCAACACAAGGCTGAAGCAATTTGGATTGAGCTCAATCTATCTACAGTGTCCTTAACCCTCTCCATACACCGCCAGCTAAGACAATAAATATTCAGTGTATTCAAAAATATCTACCCATAGATTCACGCATGAACATCCCAATCAAGAGAAATTATAATTGTACCATTTGATATAACTCTATACTAATAATTTAGAGTGTGGTAAGCAAATATATCTATGTCAGGTTGAGCATTTTGTAAATAATACATCCGCAGCTCACGGGTGAATCAAGTTACCTTTTATGAATCCGATGATCTTTCTCACTGGAGATATGGACCCATATATGTGTGGGGTGAGGATGTTGGAAGGAAGTTGTGGGTGTATTGGTGTGTGGAGGTGGGTAAGTGGTGTGTGTGGGTAAGTGGTGTTTGTTTTGTTTTGTTTGGTTGTACTTGTTTTTTTTTTTTTTTTTTTTGTTTGTTTTTTTTGGGGGAGGGGGGTGTTAAAGGATTTATTTTGACAAATATCTGTTAATTGTATAGATGTGTGATTAAAATATCTTAAAATCTGTTGTCTGAGCTTACAGAGCCACACGTCTGCGGCAAATATGATAAATGTTTGGAGGAGTGATATGAAAAATAACGCTATGATATGCTATGATATTAAAATCCATGCTTTGATATTAAAATACAATATTTCTTATCTTGGTAAGCGATCTTATATAATACGATTACGATGAACTCAAAACGACCAGTTATCCTTGGATATTGTCACTATAGATGATCCAGCTTTCTAGACATAAAAACATGTCTCAATGTATGCAATTCAAGAATAAAAGTTTATTATTATTATATATAATATTATATACATATATGGATACATACAGAGTTACGCATCTTATTTAGTAGGTGCATCTGAGACATTCAATATCACAGTATGTTTAGGATTTATAGGGTGATTTAGACAATGGTCTTAATTCTTTATAGGTTAGGATGTTTCAGAAAGTGGCTGTTGCTTTAACTGCTATGGTTAAGATACCTCAGACTGGTGGATATAATGTTAATCTTCATGTAGAAAATACTTGGGATGGGTATGTCTCGCATTAATGCTTACATGACTAGGGTATAACATGCCTAATATGGATGGATCTAGCATTAATCAATAAGTGTAGGATACATCAAATGAGTAGGCCTAGCTTGAATCAAATGATACATCAAGTGGATAGCTTTAATTAGGGGATACTGTTACGTATGGGATACCATTTATCATGGATATCACTTTCTGTTTGAATCAAGGGGATGCATCGATTTATTGTTTGAATCAAGGGGATGCATCAATTTATTGTTTGAATCAAGGGGATGCATCAATTTATTGTTTGAATCAAGGGGATGTTTAAATTTCTTTGCTTGAATCCTTCCTTGGATGCATCATATGGGTCGGTCTACTTTGACTAATATGATGAATCATTCGAATGTTTCTCGCTGGAATCAGCATGTATGAGATCGGATGTCTGAAATGGGTAGCTCTAGCATTTATCATCACATATCAAGCAGGTGACCTAGCTTGAATCGCCATATATAGGAATTTCTATGGGTATATTTCATTTTAATCACACTAAAAAGAACATATTCTCTTACTAAATATATGAGAAAATACCATTGGAAAAAGTCTTTCTTTCACATAATTCAAAATTACTTAAAATAAAAATAAAATAAAATTTGATCATGACATGCAAGATCTTGGGAATATCATAACCGTATCTGATTCATGAATTATTTTTCTCTTTGAGTCTATGTCTATATAAAAGGTGGCGACATTATTTCAATAAAATGTTTGTAACGTTTAATGGCAACCTATGGACTGGCTTGTTTGCTAACCGATATGATACTTATTAGATTTAGACTGACAGATTAAAATTAGGTCTTTATGCACAATATATTTGCACAAGTAACATGGAGATGCTATAATACAATCCTCGCCTGCATTGATTAAACACAAACAGCTCAAATATATAATATGTTATTGAAGCATTCTAATAGCATATCATATCTAAACATTTTATAAATCTATGAAGTTGAATTGATCCTTTTTGATATAACAACAAGATAGGATATTGATGTCATCCTACTTCCGGTTTTGTTTGCCAAGAAGATGAGCACTCCAACACAAAGGCACCTGATCACTAGCACTTGATCTGAGAGCACTAACTCACTGCAAGTGGCAGTGGGAAACGAGGCCGAATTCATTTATCATGGTTATTGCATGTTGGACAGACTGCCCTCATAGTCAAGTTTAGTAAAACATATTCATATATTTTATACGTACATAATATAACATAAATTGAAACCTTTTAAAGGTTTAGATTTTTTACTATTTACCAAGACCAATCATTTGTATAATTATAATTTGTTTGATGTTAAAAGAAAAGCCAGGAAAGGTTGATTTACAAAGCAATATGGCACCTTGATTTTAAATCTCATTGTAGCAATGACTTGCTTTGTGGCAGTGTCAACCATGTGAATGTATCAGGTTTCTGGCATCCACACCAGCTTTTCATTGTCACTTTGTCATTGATAGAAAAGTCTGAAACACAAGATACCCTCATTGCCTCACACTATGAAAGCGAATGA
The DNA here is from genome assembly GCA_949316495.1 of Amphiduros pacificus. Classification (NCBI taxonomy): domain Eukaryota; kingdom Metazoa; phylum Annelida; class Polychaeta; order Phyllodocida; family Hesionidae; genus Amphiduros; species Amphiduros pacificus. The sequence continues at coordinate 19,915,567 of OX439003.1, forward strand.
CTGACAAATGTGTCATATGTTTCAAAAGAGCCTCGCTCTCATCAGTGGCCATAAAACACAACTTAGAGGCTGAATGACTAAATTCACTATGAATGATTCCTTCCTTTTGTTTATTCAGGTTGAAGGTCTTGGATATCTGAGAAGATACATTACCTGACAATATACCTGACAATGTTGACAATATACAAGTGCCTATCAGGTTTATATTTTACCCATCCATTGCATGTCAGGTGTATGCAACATTACACATACTGTTACCAAGAGGGGCCACAGGTGGCGACCTCTGGCCTTGACAGGTCATCAGGTACAGATGACACACTCTACACTCCCGCTATGCTAATGGGGAGGCAGAGATTAGGAACACTCGCTATAGTGTGTCATTGTGTCTAAAACCTAATGGAACAGTAAGGATTAGACAAAGCTATGTTACATCTATGCTCTAAAATGGAGATAATAGCGGTCCATATAATATTTTACATCCACTTTACCCTCAACCATGTATAAAAATACTAACTTTCAGTTTCAAAAGCCCAGCTGTGCCTTTGTTTTCTGATATATATTCATTTTTATTTTGCAACTTGCCAAAGAGTGAATATTTACCATATCCTCTTGTATTATAATTCTATTCTTAATAAATAATACAAAATGATTTAAGTTGATCTTAATATATTTTCTCTTTATGTCAATTTATGCATCAATTTATGGGATTCGATTTGCCGAATTCATAGTCATGACAAGGGAAACATAACATAGCATTATAAACATAGACACGGTAAATAAGGTATCTAATGGCACAAAGCCCATATTGGCATCTAAAATGCAATCCCATCGCACAGATCATATAAAAGTGGATATAAATCGTATCACTACATTAACATCAAGGGGATTCGTGTATGACAAATCTGACAATTGCCCCACATTTGAAAATCCGCCATTAATCCCTCGGTGATTATCCATTTGCTGATAACGGGCTAGAAGATCTGCCTTGCATCTGATAGGAGATTGGAGAGGATGCTTGTAAGAAGAGTGACACCAGCTTCTGAGAACACACCACAGACCTGGCACTAATCACCCAAAAAAACTACTTCCCAGACTTCACTTGCAAAAGTGATTATCTTTTAACACATTCTTAGAATAAGACAAACATGCAAACACTAGCATTAGTTTACATTGCATACTGTCGCAGATATGGCCAGTTGTGCACTTTCCATGATTATTGCCTCCCTCATATTTGCAGCGATAAACATATCTCACTTCAATGTTCAAGTTGAAAATAAATATACAGATAATATGGTATAAACATTTTTGTTTGTGTATGACAGCTCAGTACTGCCACATCTAGTAAGGCCAACATGTTCCAAGCTATGTACGTTGGGGCATGTTTGTTAAACTCAGATGTGAGATAGACACTCCATAGTTAATCATGTCAGTTGCATGATTGACAACATCTTCGTGCATTCTATTCAATACATGCATACTAGTTTCATACGGTACTAGTTTATAAAGTGTGGCGAGGTTTGTGGGAAAGGTCCAAATATCACAGAGAGACGTCGCATAAGGTAATGGCTATTTGTCAGCATAAATGTGCCACAGATACATTCATATTTCATAGTTTTCTGCCTGTATTCATGAACATAAAATTAGTTTACATTTTGAATACAATTTTCCCCATTTATCTTGTTCTATAAAACTGGTAGTGGCAAACAGGCAGAGAATTTGATTGTCTCTTCATTAATTTCCTCCCCATGCTGAATATAATTTTACCCAAACCCATTAAAGAAATTGGAATTTAAAAGATTCCAACCTCACTATTCAGAAGAATATTAAACACACCATTATGATCAATGTTTTGATTAGAAATTGCTTTAGGTTCTCGTGGTGCTTATTTGAATAGAATTTTATAATCATAATTATAGAGTAAATCCTAATCACCAATTTATGCAAAGTGTTTATTAGAAAGAGGTTTAAAGTGATATTCTCTGTATTGTCTCATGGAAATTGTGTTGTTTATTTGCAATTTCAACCAGGTTATTAACGGTGCTACAGCGGCAAATTCCAAATCCCACACTGTGAAGTTCAACACTCAAACAGCAGTTATCAATGAGACAACATGACGTCAAATCCTACCATGAATATTTCAACATTTTTCAAACTTTTTATAACTTATTGTTAAATTTATGCTCAATAAAGTCTGTTTAATGTGATGATTGTGGCCCATACCGAGATATAATCACAATAAGCAAAGTTGTGTCAGAATGAGAAACACCATCTGTCTTGTTTAACATGCGGCAATGGAAACAAATACTAAATGGTTTGTACCTATCTTATGCATATAAATAATATTAACTCAAGAAGAGATAATGGTATGGACCAGTCATTGTGCCAAAATCAACATGTTTGTAAAACTTGTACATACCACGACTTTTTCTGGTGAAGAAGAGAGGAGTAAAGTAAGGAGTGTACTTACATTTTTAAAACGTAGAGGGCGTAACCATGGATACTCGGTGAGAAATTGTTCCTTTTTCAGCAAGGCACATAGCTTGTATGGCATACATCCCTGCAATTATACAACAATTAATAATATATAAGATCTCATTGACAGCAAATTAATTTCAATAAACTCAAGGGAAAAAGGCACAGAATGGCCAAAGCTGTATCAAAATCTGAACACGTGATATGAGGGGGGAAAAGCGCTGTTTCAGACCTAGATTTATTGCAAAAACAAGTGGATATATCGGTGAAGTGTATAACGCACCGCGTTGATTCCCTTTATCATGCAACTCACTATAATGCGATTAAAGTTTGATAAGCTTGAAGAAGAGAATCAGGTGTTTGAGTGCTCATGGGTGCTCCTCTGAGTTGTGAAGGTGCCAATATGACCAGGGAGGTACATCTATAGTGGCGCCCATACCCCATTTCTCCTCTGCACCCAATGCGCCACTATATTATTGAAGAAACCTTCCCAGTGCAAGGGAAAATAAACCCGACGCCTCCTCATATTATTTATCCATGGACCCAATGTTTATAGAGATATATAAAAACAAAATACATAACACATTGATAACACACCACTCTTATTTATACCACAAACCACTATACACAATAACTTATATTCAGGCGTTGCTTTTAAAAAACATATGTTATCGTCAGGAAATGGCCAACATGACAGACGAATAGGTCAGACCAGTACATTTCATTGAAATATAAATCCCCACATCTGCTTTAGCCATTGCTGCACCAATATGTACCACATACATTAAAGTTCAAACTTTGTATACATGAATACTTTGGTTGTCTCAAAGGAGGAGTGGCCTCGACATAGTGATCAACATTACAAAATCATTGAAAGGAATATGATATGCAAATGATTTATTCATTTGATATCTTTCTGCTATCCATTTGACTGTGATGGATTCTGGATATAACTTGTGTTACTGCTTTCTTGTTAATTCAACCAGATTAGGATTTATTCTCTAATGCATCCTGAAGGGTGAGACATTTTTAAAATCAGACAAGAAGGGTTATTCAAATTACACATGTAGAGCTGTTCTAACAAAGTATTTCAGATAATCCGAGGATAACTGCTTGAGATTTTGTTTCAGGTGTTGTTACGTTTTAGATTGAAAAGAATAGTATGATTCAAATTCACATAAAAACTGCAGTTGTCGGCAAAGGTCAGAGTATCCTGTTTACGCATACCACTGGATTAGAATTACACATGTTAAGCCTAACAAGACAACAACAAAGAGAATGTTTAAAACAGTCTCATTTTCTCATGAATGCATCAGTACAATGTTCAGAAGAAGATAGGTTTCGCAGTTCATATACTGATCTCTACAAGTCATATCATCTCTTCTGATTTCAAGCTTAGGCCCCACTCAAAAAAATCATGTTAAATATCGAGTATCTGATATAAACAACTCTGAGATGTTCAATTAGTTATTAGTTGGTAATGACTCACATCAATATATCTCCCCCCTCCAGACAGCCAATACATGAGTACTAAATAAATCTCTTTTTTTTGTATTTGTTTTGTAAAGAATGGAATATATTGGTATGAAGGCATCATACATTTATTTCTCAAATATTCCAGTGACGTATTTCATATGATTTGGTCTATCTGACTATCTATTATACCATATTTGAGAGATTCTTGCCTGTTGTCATTGAATGTTCCCACTCAGGAGAGTGACCTTTAAATAATTTAGTAAAATGTCCCTGGCGCCCAAAGGTAAATTTCATGTGAATTATAAATATTATTCCACAGTGTACTATCAGACGAGATTTCAAACAATATTCTTACTCATGAATTTAATTATCTATGTAATATAATGGTCTATATCATGCAAGACAAATGAGAACAGTAAAACTGGAGGTATTTTTTCCAGTTGCAGAGTGATGCTTGTTGATACAGATCGTCCGGTTGAGTAAAATAACATTTAGAACATAATAACAATGATAGAGGTGTGAAAGCCAATACATGAACGAATTACATATAAACATCGTATTTCATATCATTACAACATACTCTCTCAATTCTCGCAGGTGAACAATTACATTTAATCAAAAATTGAAATCATAATCTTGTTTCCGATTACAATTGGTCATGTAAATCTGCAATATTTGTATGTATTATGCAAATAAAATCACTGTTAAAACTGAGTTTACTGTGAGAATATTGCTATTTTGTAAATATTTCATTACAATAGTAATATTCTATTTTTCAATATGATATACTGTACGGTCATCATAAAACTTAATATTTAAGTATGAATATATTGGGCATTGAAATATTTAATACAAATATGCTTCACAGTTTGAGATAAATTGTTACATTGCATGTTCATTGTACTTTTCATCTATGAAAGGTTTTACGCTTCAATAGATGTTTCACAAATAGAGCATAACGCTTCCCCTGCATTGGTATGTATCTATTAATTCATTTACACCTTCTCAAATACAATGTTTAATAATACGTTTATCTTAAAATAACATTTATACTGCGTCAATATAATAGAAACTCAATTTCGCTTGTTTTTCCTTATTCAGTTCCCGTCGAATCAGCAGTTATCACCTTGACTCTTTTGTTATCTATAAAAGCGAGAAGATCTGATAATTTGCCTGGGGCCTATAATTAAATGGAGTATCGAAATATTAGTGACACACGCAAAGTAGAGAACACGCGTACGTCTCGTATTATCAAAAGTATCTTTAAAAATAATCGTGTCTGAGAAATTTCTTTGAAAAGGCTCAGGGTGTCTCACCAGCTTCAAATGTCTGAACAAATACTTGGAGCGATACCTAATGCTTCAGAATTAAGCCTAATAAATTGAAGATTAATTGGAATCAAATGTTATTTGAAATCAAATATTACCATAACAGATAAAAAATGTTTTGTAACAATACAAATCTCTTATTTGGTATTCTGGTTTACGTATATATTGACGTTATTGACGTTAACAGATGCAGATCCCAATATAAAATATTGATTGAACATATATGGGCAAATTTGTTACAGTTCCACCAAGTGAGAGGTTTGTGTTTAACCATGATTGTGCTATTGACAAATTAGTGGCCATTTAAAGCCTTTCACACAGATTTGACAACCAGGTGAGTATTTGTGGAACATCACTTAGTGACATCATTACTATCATCAACCCAAAGTCTTCATTCATTATTGAGGCCTCACTTATAATGTGAGTAAAACACCATGGAGAGAGTGTTGCTTTTATCCTAGCTAATAGCTTGCTTGTGCACCTATATATTATGTATGGAATAAATGGAGACTGAAGGCAAACTATGGCATGCCATATCATCATCATACCGTAGGTAAAAAGTGGAATCACATCGGTCTTAACTCCCTTTTTATAAAGAATAGGGAGTCTAATTTTTAGCAATTACATCAATTGATTTTAAAGATCATCTTCTCTTTACTGTAAAGTAAACTATTGGCATAGAACTGCTTTTGAACTAAACATTTCATGGAAAAGGATATAGCGCATGGCTCATTGTTTTCAAAGACATGTCATAAAGACTATTAGGGTAGATTAGCTGGAATAGTTCACTTCTTTGGTCCAAGATAAAAATAGCTAAATAATACTTTTATGATATGATTACTCTTAACTTGGTTTAAAAACATTTGTTGGTAATATGTGTGGAATGAACCTGATCACATTCAGATAGAAGCGCTGATGAATGCCACTTTTGTAAATAGGGGCATCAAATAGTGGGATGTAAATAGAAAGTATGCCATATTCCTCCCATTGAAGCTCAAATCAGGTTATGGATGAGGCTTGCAGCAAATGTGTTGCTAATTATAGTAAGGTCAGGCAAGTATTATTTTAACTTATTTCATGGTCAAGGCCAAAAATAAAGGAATCTTATTATTAATAGAAATAATATAAAAGCAATATTTTAGATATAGTAGAAACAATTTAAAAGAATTTTTTTAGGTCATAACCAGAACAACTCATGCCTTGGGAAATGATTTAGGAACCTTATTATTAATAGAAATAATACCTAGTACAGTACATATCTAGTATAAGCACTGGGGGATAGATGATTATTTAGACCTGATCACAACCAGAACATGCAATACATGCAATGAACTATTCACTATGATCAATCACCAATAGGATTTAAGCATTTTCAATTGTCATAGGTAAACAAACAGTAATATATGGTGCTTGGTTTGTTCAAGTCCATGAATAATTTGGCAATCTCGGGTAAAACTGTGCTCCTAATCTGTCTCTTATCTTCTAAGCCAATTATATGGCAATATGGAGGCGAGAACGTCTTCATCTATAACGTGGCAGTCATCAATTAGACTAATTGTGGGCTTATCTGCCAGTCAGTGCTTCTTTCATTATCTCCTCAATGAACATTTTGACAGCATGGATCATTAATATTTTAATGCATTCGCAATAAGACACAGAAATGAATGACTGGTATTTTTATGATTTGCTCATATGCTATGATAGTTATTTCCATATTAATGTACAAGTACAATTTGATTTACCCAAGAGGGTGCATTGATTAAAAAAATGATATATTACACACGCAACAAATGAAAAATGCATTTTTCAGTGAGATATCAAAACTGTGACTTGATAGGTTGTTACATTGTTTTATGGTTATGCTGCATTACACAGGAGCCATTCACTGCCTTCAATTTGGGCATTTCCATGAATACATGAATATCCTACAATGTACAGTCAAATGGATCCAATTGGATGTCGAATAAAGGTTTAGATGTGTGAAAATTAATGTGCTTATATATTCAAAAGATAAGCATAATCTCCACTCACTCTAATGCAATTTCCTGCCTCTAGATTGTTGTACCCTATAAATAGGCCCCTCACAAGAAGATTATATGAAATGACACCAAAGAATTGTATCTTCTACAGGATAGAATGTTGCACATTTCACTTAGCAGATGGTATATAGGTGTGATGTTATTTTGCACGCCATTGCCCAGCTTGTGTGTGAAGGATGATTCAATTTACTAATGCACACGTTGGTAATGTCTGAGAGCCAACAGTTCACAGACATTTCATTAGAGGCCATGGAACATGAGGAAGACATCAAAATGGGAAAGTACACTCGGTATGAGAAATCGGTATAAGACATTGTATGATGAGCATGCAGCCATTCCCTTTATAGTATCAAATTGTTTCGGACACATTTGCTTTGGACAGACTACAATAAACCAACTGAGTATTTTGCTGTGAATGTTGGAAAGTAATATTTTTTTTATCTGAGCTAGGACACAATATATATTTACCACCCACCCCACCAACACATTTACTTCCAATGACTTGTAAACTATCCATCTCAAATGTCCATTGTCATTTTTTTCCTTTTTCATCATTTTTCATGCTCACAATAAGAATCATATTGACTTCAAACAGGCTTAATTATTCATCATGTGCGGAATTCAATCCTGTGTTACACATCTCTTTCTTAATATATCATTAAATCATTCTTCTTTCTGTCATTGTCCTGAAACCTTTCCAAGTTTGATTTTCATCCATATCAGTATGCACCTTTTGATTTAAATAACTAAGTCACAATACGCAGCTAATTTACCAGTCAATTGTTGAAAATGTTCAATACAATATAAAGGGGAATATGGAGGATATAAGATAAAGGGGAATATAGAGGATATAAGATAAAGGGGAATGTAGAGGATATAAGATAAAGGGGGAATTTAGAAGATACATTATAAAGGGGAATATTGAGGATATAAGATAAAGGGGAATGTAGAGGATATAAGATAAAGGGGAATGTAGAGGATATAAGATAAAGGGGGAATGTAGAGGATATAAGATAAAGGGGAATGTAGAGGATATAATATAAAGGGGGAATGTAGAGGATATAAGATAAAGGGGGAATTTAGAGGAAATAAGATAAAGGGGGAATTTAGAGGATAAAGTGGAATACAGAGGATACAAAAAGGTAGAATATAGAGGATACAATATAAAGGGGAATGGAGAAGATATAAGATAAAGGGGGAATGTAGAGGATACACAAGTGGTCACACCCTATTGCAATATCGATTTCATCATATGGGGGTTGGTTATCACATACAATGTAATATATTTCCCTTATATTAAATCATCAAATATTAAAATTGCATTACAGTGTCATTGTCCTGCACCCAGATATAATTTGGCTCCCCTGAGTATTGAGTTATATCATTATTATTTGTTTCTAGCCCTGTGAACGGCCAGGGTATTACACTATATGAATATCTTATTAAAATGAATAATGTTTTTATTTCAGTAACAATCATATCATATTTAAACCACTGTGTACATCAGTCTAAAGTTTTATCTATTCATATATCAAAACTCATTTTACAAAATAATACCATTGTGAGGATATAGCAGCCATGCGTATTAAAATAAATAAATAATACATTATATGTATATATTCTAACATGCCAAGACTTCAACGTTTATAATACGAGTGTATTTATCCTTAAGCCCCATTTTAAGAGTACAATAGACAATATTGAATGACCGTATCTATAAAAAGACAAAAATATGAAATCGTGTTTCATAACGAAACAGAAATAACAGAATATAAATAATATATTTGCCAGTTATTCAGTTTGAATGATAACCTCAGGTAATTATTTACTATTTTCCTAAAATACTCAGGCAGAGCTGCACAGGTTGGTGAAGCAAAATTCGTTGTATACATATGTTTTACTTCTTCTCAAAGCAATGGAAACAATAGTGCATCAAGAATCTAACAGACAGACAACTTGCTGTCTCAAGTCACCAGAGAACAATAGGCTCTTGTCTAGTCTGCAAAAGATTTCTCCTGCGGGATTTTATACCTGGAGGATTGATTAATAAAAGATAGATACTCTTCAAAATGATCATTATTGACAAAATCGTAAGAATACATATTTACATTTTCATTTTATCATCAATGCCATCCATCCAAAATGGGATTGAATTTTACTATTAAAACGATGACGTTCTCCTACTGGTTCACTACGAAGTAAAACCATAAATTTATAAATCGGTAAGCAACCCATTCGTGTGATAATGAGGTATATGAAGCACCTATCGTGTTGTAAATATTCGTTCAAATTAATCTTTTTTGCAATTATCTCGATCTGCAGTTCTTAGTGAGGAAACGTGTTCAGTGCGAAAACAACGCAATGTTATAAAACTTTGTTATCTTCGATAGTGGGTCATGCAAACAATGAATGAATAGATGATTGCTATATCAACGGCCAATATTAAGGCCATTCGATGACTAAAGAACCAGAAAGATTTATAAAAATAGAATATGTAAACAATTATTTTAAAATAGAAGTATTATGACATATCCCATTCGACAAATCGGTTATCTTTTAAGTTTATCATATAGAAGTATATATATAAATATATGAATATACTTATTCATGGTATATTCACTTGTTAGAAATGTTTTTGATACTCATTCTTAATACTGTAATGAAAACATAGTATCAAAGGGCACCCACACTACTTGTGGAATTTAGTCACTTATAGATGCATAATATTCTCTTTTTACAAACTAATGCTTAAAGATTAATCGCATTGTGGTCATGACATTCAATAAGTTGGCACCATTATATCCACGGGATTGATTACTGTTTACAGTGTCTCTTAAATTGATTTGTCATGAAGACTGAAAACGGTAAGGTCACGTGAAGACGCCGTGAGTTGACATAATATTTCAATATCAATTTTCTTTCAAATTCTATGATAGGAGACGACAAAGAGAGATGCATTAGACATGTGAGATCAGCCTTTGCATATTATTTACAAGTATTCATCTTATATTGATGTATTGAAAAGGCAAATGTCAGATGTTATAAATGATATCTCTTGCATAATGTCTCATTGTGATTTTTTAAACAAATATCAACGATTTTATGTGTTGCATAAGGCACCCTATATACGTAAAACCTAAAAATATTTCATCTTAACATTAAAAAAAACCTTTTGCTGGCATTTGACTTTCAACAGTGTCTATATCGAATAGCATATATTTGATGACTGAAATCTGGTAATGTGAACTTCAAAGGGGATTGACAGATCATACATATTTGAAAATGTACTCAATGTTTTACGGTCATTCAGTCTATTCAAATCATGTTCACTGCTCTAAATATACGTTCAGAATTAAACTATATTTTCTGAAGGAATCCCATATTTCGATTTTTGTTCTTTACTATAATTAAAATCACGGTTTATAAAATATCATGTTTCATAATAAAAGGAAATTGTTCAAAATTTGTAAAAATGTTACATAATTAATATTTATACTTTTCAATACAAATGTCAAATATTTATATATATATTATGCTTTCAATTGTAATCGATCATGCTTTAAACGTCATAAAAGGTGGAAATCCTTCAATGATTCTCACTCAAACCAGTGTCCCGCAACTTGCAGTCAAAAACATGATTTAGATTAGCATGCCTGTACAACAATAAAAGCGAAATATACAGTCAGAGTAGGGCATTAAGATCCGGTGGCTTATATAATATTTAGCCTAAATATTTTGGATTTTTTTAGATAAAGCTTTACTTTTACACTGTCGCATATGCGCCCTCCATATTTCTTCAGAAAAGATCTCAAACAGGGATCCATACGTTATCAAGAACTAAAGAGAATGAATTAGTGAAAGGGCCCATACATTATCTAGGACTACATGGAATTAGATCACTATAGGGACCATGCGTTATTTCATACTGTGGGGAATGAGATCACTGCAGGGACCCATACGTACCAAGACTATAGAAGTTGATATCAGTGCATGGACCCAAACGTTTTTGCAAGGCTTCATCAACAATGGCTATTTCATGTCGATCTTCAAGCCTTTTAATCAGTGTGAAACTAACACTAGCGGCAGTGGAAGTCGAACCCTCCACCTCCTTATCCACTTTTGTGACCAAGAAAGGCACAGATCCATTGCTCTACCTACTATTCCTGTGGGGCCGGGGACCCATGCATTATCCTACAGGGAATACGATCACAGCGGGGATCCATACGTTATCTAGGACTACAGGGAATACAATCACTGAAGGGACCCATACATTATCCTACAGGGAATACGATCACTGCAGGGATCCATACGTTATCGAGGACTACAGGGAATACAATCACTGAAGGGACCCATACATTATCCTACAGGGAATACAATCACTGAAGGGACCCATACATTATCCTACAGGGAATACAATCACTGCAGGGATCCATACGTTATCGAGGACTACAGGGAATACAATCACTACAGGGACCCATACATTATCCTACAGGGAATACGATCACTGCAGGGATCCATACGTTATCTAGGACTACAGGGAATAAGATGACTGCAGGGATCATACGTTATCCAGGATCACAGGGAATGAGAGGGAATGATTTCTGTAAGTAGTAACATAAAGTGGGGATGACTTCAATCCGTATGACTTAAACCAGGTCTGTATTCACACCCACGTCTCTTGTGTAACATCCCATAATTATCACCATTTTCCATGGAACATGAAGCTGCAATGAAACGCGGCACTCCAGACTTTGAAAATGATACATCTAAATGACACACACAATCTCAGATCTAATACCGTTATGAAAAACCTGAATGTTTGTGTTAATTATGACGAAAGGCTTGAGATGGTCACCAAGGTAACAAAAAGAAAATTCAAAACATTAAAAGAAAAGAGTAAAATTATGTTTACATGACAAGAATTGGGTCAAGATGAGTGATTTCCGTGTTTGCTTCAGCATGCTATCCATGACGTGTTTTCCCTCAAAAGAAAATAACAAAGATTATATTTGGAATATAAAAATGTTTAATAGGGCAATGTGGTGAAAACATTCACACATATTGTGTAACAGTCAAAATCCTTTATTGAGAGCGCTTGCTAAGCTGAATCTGGAGTCCTGTGATTTTTGTTTCATCTGGGACATCAATTTTTAGCAATTTCAAAATATGTTTAAAGCAACAACATTAGCTTTTATGATTGCAGGAAAGGGTAACTCATTCATAAAGCATCATGAGAAGATAGTTCCAAATGTTGATCACAATGAAAATAGAAAAACAAACTGAAGGTCCCTGATGTAATACGGACTCAAAAATATATATTAAAAGCATATAAATCTCATTTAAACAATTAACAGTGTATTTATTTTTTAAAGGGATGTCTTTTTTATCCTTTAAGTACTTTAGATAGAATTTAATACATTTCAATTGCCAAAAAAATCAACAACTATATGCAGATGTAACAAGGACACCAAATGAAAGTTCGAATGAGAATTCTTTATTTTCTATAAGAGACCAGTTTACTGACAAGGCATTGTTTTGTTGCTTGTTCCTTGAAGGAATTTATCATGTATTAGGTTTAGTGATACCTCATCATTATTCATGATAACAAAGAATTCTTCATTTTGATGTCCTGTGTTACATCTGAAGAAGTAGGGATTGATATATGTATGAGAGTTATAAATGATTCGTTAAAAGTTAGAATGGACAGATCTTAACAATTTTGCACCTAATCAAAAAACTGATCCCCTTCATGCTTTTTTTCATTTGTTTTAATTGCTTAACGTTAGGGGGAACAGGGACACTTCATGCAGAGGATCACAACTGTATGAAATGTGTTGTTGACTGTTGCTAAGATACCAAAAATGCATGACGTCACTATTTCATTGATAAATAGCCACACCACCATTATGACGTCATTGATCCTTCAACTGCATGAAATAGTGCACCATTATAACCCACCAAAACCAACTAAATAAATACCATATTTTGGTTCAGATAGGATCAATGCTTATTAATACAAATGAAAACATCATGTATTGATCTTTTATGACTAATCCATTAGCCAGTAGTTGCTGCATTAGACCTCATCACTGCCCAGTGATACAAAATTAGAAGTAAATTAAACATCATATTTCTCAAAATTTCCCACGCTTTTTATGACAAAATTGAGAAGTTTTGCAAGTTTAATTACCAAAATTTAAGAACAGGTTTACTCCAAATAATATTCTATTTAGTTTAAATAGGGGGAATTTTGATTAATGGTCTATATTTTGAGATATCTAACTTTCTTCAAATTCGAGTAAAAAATTACCAAATGGTGTCCAAAATTTACATTTATTTGAATCATTTTATTTACAAAAACACAAATTGCTTGAGTTATGAGACATTTAAAATTCTGTCTATTTAAACTAAATTACATCATTCTAGCTAAAGATTAATGCCTTGATTATGCAGATCGCTAGAGTAGTTATGCCCAAAATTTTTTTTCAAGTAAGCTCTATCCTTTCTTGAATTGTTACCAAAAAACCCATCTTTTTCTGATTTTTGCTTCAACTTTGAATCTAAAATGATAAAAAATGAGAAAATTTTAAAAACAAATTAAAAATCTAATCAAAAGAAAAATCCATCCCTGAGCATTTGATACATTTAAGACTGAAATCCGTTTTGTAGTTATTTTCATACAAAGCAATTATCTTGCATCATGTAATATTTGGGGGTTCAAATAATTTTTTTGGCGGGAATAAAGAACTTTAGAAGACACTGTTCCCCCTAACGTTAAATAGTCCTTGCCTGACACAAGTGTGTTCACCATTCTATGTATTCTTATCTTTGTTCAAATCACCACAGTATACTGAAATATCATGACAAAAAATGTATTTTAAGATGAGCAAAATGTTTTAATGTTATTCATTCACTTATAAAATATTTGACAAAATTGTGTTAAGTGTCAGACGAAATGCAAAAACTAATATAACATGTGTACCATGGAATGTATACAATATGGAGTCCTTGATACATCAAGGACTGGTCTTGCAATATTTCGCCAAAATTGCTTTGGCAAGATGACCTCAAATTCTCATGATTTTTCTACAGTATTTATGCTATATCAATTTGTATTTCAGTGTCACTATTTTTGGTTTTGTTTGTTTTCAGTGTGTGATTTGGACCAATGTAACAAGGACTCCATCCAACTTCAATACCTTTTGTGTCCAATGTTACATCATGTTTACAATCCAAAAGGAAACTGCCACAAAACAGCACTGCAATGAGGTACCAACTTGTGGAAAGTTATAAAATTTTAGTTACCTTTTTCGGTGGGTGGAAAAACAGTATAAAGGTTTTATTCTGAACATTATACAAAAAGTCCCAGATGTAACATCCTGACATCAAAGAAATGTCAAGATGAAATGTGCACTTTTCAGAGATTTAAGCTCAAAAATATTTTACTTCACCAGCATGTTTTTGCACCAGAATGGCATCATATTGTAAAGACATCCAGGTCAGGTGATGTTCTTAAATAGTTTACCTCACTACACAGGAGTCCCCAGACGTAACAAAGTGGACACAAAATGTAACATCATATATGGTATTTTTCAAAGGTGTTTTTCAGCTGAAAATTTTATAGAATAATTGCGATCTTGAATGAAATGTTGATTCTTTTATTATTTTTGTAAAAAGAAAACCAAGTTTGATTAATTTCACCTATAAAAAATAAAGAAAAAAACACCATTTAGACAGGCATCATAAACAGAGGACATAATTTTTAATGAATTTGTTCCCTATTTTCTCGGATAAACGGGAATTAAAAAAGGTTTGATAATGATATTTCTAATATTTACATGATAAATTATCTCTTGCATACAATGTTGAAATTATGGAATTATAAAATACTGTTTACATTCAGTACATATTTTTAAAATTCATCATTTGCTCTGACGTAACATAAATTGCAGGACTCGAGATTCTGGCTCAAAAACACTAAAAACATGGCGGCTGTAAGTTTGGAGAAAAATGGCTCAAATTCTCTTCCGAGCATAACAAATAGTGCGAGGTTAAACATTTGCGATATTGCTAGGTTATTGGAGAACGTTGGCATTTCATTACAATCGGTCTTATGAATATGGATGTTCTCAAAAAAAATTTTTTTTTATTTACTGTGACATTTTCATCATCACATGAACATTTTTCATGTCACGTTGTTGGAAAGAGCACAGACCAGAACTAGTCATGAGTTTTACTACTGCACAAGAAGGCGTAAGATGGCAACCGCTACCAAGATTCGCCCACTCTGCATTTTACTGCATTTTATTTTACAGAGATCGATTATCCAACAAGCAGTTTTTTTGTTTGTTTTGCTCAATCAGTCATTTGAACAATTTCAATCAGTAAAAATATAAAAAAATCGATGTTGAGATTCAACATGTAATTTGATATGGCAAATATAATTGTATTTATGATGAAATGGATAAACTGAAATTGACTCAATTGAGTGGCATCAATTTGTGATAACTTATTAAAATACCACAACATGAAAGTACACAGAGTCAGCAAGCTAGGCCCATGTACGTCTGGCACGGGAGTCTTAATAGTCAGCAAGGTGACATGGGAGACAAAATATAGTCAGCAAGGTGGCTTGGGAGTCTTAATATAGTCAGCAAGGTGACATGGGAGTCTTAATATAGTCAGCAAGGTGACATGGGAGACAAAAATATAGCCAGCAAGGTGGGATGGGAGTCTTAATGTAGTCAGCAAGGTGGCATGGGAGTCTTAATATAGTCAGCAAGGTGGCATGGGAGGCTTAGTGTAGTCAGCAAGGCGGCATGGGAGTCTTAATGTAGTCAGCAAGGTGACATGGGAGTCTTAATATAGTCAGCAAGGTGACATGGGAGTCTTAATATAGTCAGCAAGGTGACATGGGAGACAAAATATAGCCAGCAAGGTGGGATGGGAGTCTTAATGTAGTCAGCAAGGTGGCATGGGAGTCTTAATATAGTCAGCAAAGATGCATGGCAGTCAGCAAGATGGCATCGGAGTCTACATATAGTCAGCAAGGTGGCACCATATTTGGTGTGCTGATTGGTCAAAACAAAATTCTTACAAAGCATTAACCCTGTTTGCAATTATTTCATTTTGAACATTACATGTAACAGAGCTATAACCCATATTATCAACGATGATAGAAAAAAGCAGTCAGGGCAAGCAGTTCAAACGTTAACCCAGAGTCAATTATATCGATATAGGCCAACAGTAATTGAAGGCAATAATGTTATGTTACCCTCAAATAAAGTGGTGAAATGATGGCTCCCTCAAGATGAATGGTGTGCCAGAAGCGAGTAGTAGGGAGCGCTTAGTGTTGTAAACAATATCAGTCCTTCTCCTCTTCGTCAGCTCGCCAATGAATAATGAATCATCCCGTCTTACGGGTGTCATCTTGAATTGTCCAAATATGGTATGAGTCGACACTAACTTCCTGGTGGAAAAAACAATATTTCTGGCCACAAAACCCCACCAAACTAATAGACATTGTCGATTCCAATGATCTTTTTTTTTTAATTCTCCAAATGTGTATTGACATAACTTCTTGTCTTTGAAGAATAACCTTTAAACAATTGTGTTTAGCCATGTCTGGACTAGAAAAATCATACAATTGTGAAGACCTAGCCATATCAGGTTTGGGAAAATCATACAATTGTGGAGGCCTTGCCATATCAGGCTTGGAAACATCATACAATTGTGGAGACCAAGCCATATCAGGCTTGGGGAAATCATACAATTGTGGAGACCTTGCCATATCAGGCTTGGGGAAATCATACAATTGTGGAGACCAAGCCATATCAAGATTGGGAACATCATACAATAGTGAAGACCAAGCCATATCAGGCTTGGAAACATCATACCCTACCTTAGTTTTCTCCACTGCCATCTGTGTCACCTTTCCTGACAGAACTCATCAATAAAATCATAGATAAATGAATTTCCAAAAGGTTGATTATTAATATTTTCATTATCCCACATGACATAAATGTTATTTTTGCATGATTGGATGAGATGGCTTAGAAGATAAAGTTCACGCGGGAGTTGTGGTTTGCTGCGTATCCTTAAAGTAACGGGATATGGAAAAATATAATTTTTGCATAATACAATAATTGAAAAGTCCAAGATTAATGTGAAGTTAAAGGTTTAAGCCCTGAAAGATAATAATAATATTTGAGAAATTCTATATGTTTGCAGATTTGTTGAATAGGTAAGTCATGAGATATACGCATTGCTAAATTTTGAAATTGAAAATGAAATAAAATATGCTTATTCATGGTATAGTCACTTGTTAGAAATGTTTTTGATACTCATTCTTAATACTGTAATGAAAACATAGTATCAAAGGAATTCCAGAATGTTAACAGGGTTA
This sequence comes from Amphiduros pacificus, assembly GCA_949316495.1. Classification (NCBI taxonomy): domain Eukaryota; kingdom Metazoa; phylum Annelida; class Polychaeta; order Phyllodocida; family Hesionidae; genus Amphiduros; species Amphiduros pacificus. The sequence continues at coordinate 19,933,287 of OX439003.1, forward strand.
ACTCCTCATTGCATGTTTCCAGGTCTACCTGCTAACTACACAAAGAATGTTACCAAGCCAGCTATATGTATATGTACACAATGTAAAAGTTACTTCCACCAAGATCAATATGACTTGAGGAGTATACCTGTATCATGAGGCCACGGGCCGTGGCGCAGTTGGTTAGGGCGCCAGCTTATTAGCACCAGTTCCTCTGTGGTGATCCAAAGATCGTGGGTTCGAACCCCGGCCGTGCCGGGATTGAACTCATGATACAATTTCCCACATGAGCTGAGGCCTGTGCCAAAGGGTTAACCCGTTGTCCTTGTAAATCTGTGACCGGGTGGGTTGTCATGTCAAGGACCTGCGACATGACAATTCAGTGAGGCAGCACTATATCTGCTACAAGTAGGTCTCATCACGAAATAACTGAAATAATGTTGAAAGTGATGTAAAACCCCAAACAAACAAACAAACCTGTATCATGACCATCTCTAATTGATGTTGCGGCTAATTTAATTTAAGATTTCCAGTATGGTATATCTATTTTCAGGTTTGATATGGTGTCTCACCTATCCTATAACAACTACTTCCTCTGAGGTAAAATCATTTCATAAATGCAATGGCTAAGTTGGCAAGACATTTGTATGGGTCACTTAACCCTGACTATGATACCTCTAATGTGCACAAATCTTTGTTACTGTAACATTACTCCACATTACACTTATGGAGGTATCATTTCACTTGACCTATCAACATGTTATCTTAGAAGTAGGTGTGAATATACGTGTTCATGGAGAACTGTAAAGTGATGGACACAAATGGAAAGCGTCCCAGAATAAAGTGTTCACTTGTGGCAGGCAGCACAAATTATAATTCTGCCTAGCATAGGAGGGCCTCAGGGCACAGACAGGAAATTAGCGACCAAAGATTGCTCCGTATAGAGTAACCTCTAAGAAAGGAAATTGTCAGGATCAAATTCTCGTAATAAAAGTATCTTAACCATCAGAAATAGTAAAAGTGACAGTTTTTTATTCGTATTTTTAACGGGAAATTTCCAGCACATCTGCAAGCGATACCGAGTGCCAGTTTGCAATCTGATTCCGTGTCAGAACTTATTTTGGAAGATGTTTTAGATTTTGTCCATAACTGTAGAATAACGATAATACTGCTGCTTTTCACATCAGAAGTTATCCAATCAAATGATTTACTGCAATATGAGTCAACAACAATACAATTCTTTCATACATAATAACTACATATTGTCTACTGTCATTTAATAGATTGTAACATGATGAAATTATTAATAACATTCAATTTAAAAATGCGATATCTACAGTCTGGGTGCACATATTTAATTATGTAGGTCTTATTTGTATCACCATTCAGACCGTTCCTAATACCATTAACAAAAATAAGCATAGGCCAATGATCATTGCTTTTCTTAAATATAGGAACATTTTCTAGAAAAGCCTGAAAATTCAAATCATTTAAATCCTTTCCCAGACCAAACTTGAACAGAGGATAATTTCAGCCAATCAAAATGCACATTACACGTTGAATTTGTTACGTGCTTCCCATTGGCTAATATTTGTAACGTTAAAATGGCAACCTTCCTGAAAACTCAGTGGTAACTATAGATCTTTTCAGAGTCATAAAAATATAACAAAGGTTCTGAGCCTTACGGAAAATAGTCCCCTGAAAATACATTATCTTACCTACTGATAGCTAAGAGCTCTGACAAGTAGTTTCAGAGGAAAAGATCAAAGTTGACGGACAGAAAATGATACATTCTCAACGGTTTCTAAGGAAAATATGAAAAAAATAACGTGTTAGTTTTGACCGTAACGCAATGCATTTGCCGCTATGCCCTGTTTTAATCCCCCATGACTGATTGCAGTGTTTCACCTCCAAAATCAGGTATATTCATTTATGGAAAACACACGTCAGTGTGAACAGGTTAGTGAACTAAATATGTGCTCATATTGAGCCACACCTTAAAGCAGAGAAAAAGTAAAGCAGTAATTTTAACCTTTACAACTCGCACCATCCCTCTTTAGTTTGTGAGGGTTCACACCACACTTATACCTGTAATCTGCGGGTGGAACAGATTTAGGCATTGATCCCAAACTCACAGTTACAAATAATTAACCAGCGTGGTTTCAGATGATCCCCAAAACAAGTGTCTCAAATGTGCTTTAATAACTTGATATTACGCTAACATATGTGGGATAGTATTTTTCACGATGACAGACCACGTCAACATGATGAGCTTGAGATATTCAAATTAGATTCTACCTGAAAAGAAACATCAGCTCAGAGACAAACAATACATCACGTCTACTTGTGGCATTGCAGTGTCCTTGGTGAAGTGTATTCACAAAAGCAGAGACAAGAAGGAGAGATAGATGTGTAGTGTTGATTATGGCATACTTTAGCAGGTAGCATGTGCACGAAGATGGATGGGTGAAGACTGTGTCAGTGTCAATGTCACACAACGATGATTATGCAACACGAAGGGTGTTGTCGAAGGCCGCCTGGAGGACCCGCTTCACTATTGTTCACATCAATAAGATCGGTTGTTTGGTAACCTTATGCTTTGTTATTCATGAAACAGTGGAGAGAAGAAGGTCAGGAATGGCCCTACAAGACACCGAGGAGATTCCCACAGCGTCAATAATACATGATGAGTCTCCCAGGAACATTGCTATCCTTCATTGTTGCTGTAATAACCAGCCAAAATGGCCAAATTATGACTGAGACAAATGGCCAAATTTTCTCGGCTGTCTCCGCCCATAATGGAAAGGACCTTCCCGTAATAACAACTTTCCAGGGTTGAATATGAAGGCATTCTCCCGGGTGTAGGGTCTACATGGATCTATGGTGTCGCTATTCTCACCAGCTATATCATTTGTATGCACATGATTTAGTCTTATTAGAAATGCCCTTTCTGTGACAATCACCAAGGTATAACAAACTGGTCCAAGGTTCAACAGAAAGGCTTACTCGGTCATCCTGCTCCACCCCTTCTCCATTCCAAACATTAGTATGCATCATTTATCAGGTGAGACCAAAACATCCATCCAAATACCGAAATTGAATCATGCGTACAAACGAAACGCAAATATTTGCCTATTATAAAAAGATAGACTTTAGACTACGCGCAGTAATGGATTGTGTAGAATCTAGACTGACATTAAAAACTCATTTTTTAGGAGGAAAGAAGTGATCCACTACAAAACAGTCGTTCATTTCAGATTGCAGCTGAATCATGCCATAATTGTAAAAAATGGACAGAAATTATTTCCTTCAAAAGATAATTTCAAGCATGGTCTTTTTCAGTAGTTTTCTTTGTTTAAGAGTATCAAGTGGGTGTGATAGATCGTTGAATAAGAGAAAATGTTCCTTGCATCTCGGGTTGAATATAATAAAATATAATCTCAAAATTCATGTTAATGGAAAATATAAGTAGATTATACATAATTAATAGATTTTATAGCTATGTCCTCATCCATGTTACAATTGATTATTGCAGAGGTGAGCACTCCATGTTTCTTGTAGGTATTTATGGCATATTGAACAAAGATCTGTATTATCTACCATATCAGTATGTTATATTTTGGACATATATCTATCTATTTTGTTTGTCAATTGATATAGCAAATACAAAACGTTTGAGCTTGGAATGATTAATAATCATCATACAAGAGATATTTGTACGCATCATGTTTATTAATGTAAGAATAAAATCAATTAGCCATGGCATTTGAAAATATCAAAAGACAGTTGATTAAAGGAATGGTGGATGTCCAAAGGTTAATTGTAGACATGGTTAAATAGCTATATGGTTTACCAAATAAACTGTGACTGCCAAAATATGTTGTCATTGCTTGAGTTTTTTTAAACATCATTTCAACAATATTTCGGTCATTTCATGGTGAGACCTACTTCTAACAGATAAAGTACTGCTTCGGTGTGGGTCCTTGATATGACAACCCACACGGACAAACCAGTTGCAGATTTACAACGACAAAGTGTAACCCTTCAAACAGGGGCGTCATTTATATGAGATATTCTAACAAGGATTCAATGCCGACATGGCCAGGAATCGAACCCACAATATTGAATATAAATCGAACAAAACTTATTTGTTAATTGTAAGGTACGCACAACATTAAAAAGTAAACCACAAATGAAATCTTGTGTAACATTAATGCATTATGCACATGTAGTTTTTTGTGGTGCAATGGCTGTGGATACTTTAGGCCCAAACCACTGACCTTTCCACAGACACATCCTCTACAATGATGTTGTTGTTGAACAATCTAATGACCTTTAGGTGAGTGGAATGTGTGACCTACTAATGATTCATATTAAACAAGTCTGGCCAGTAGTTATGCTGGCTAGTTTTGGGTTAAACAACCTATACATTCCACTATATTGTTATCCACTCTGTGTTATATATAATATATAAACCTATCCTACACTGGAAATAGAATTAGAGTGTTCTGTAAATGTTCTTTCGCCGTTTACCCTTTTTTCTACCTGTGTTTGGTAAAATTAAGATATGAATTGTCAGGTAAATCTAATACTAAGTCAGGCAAGACAAAGATGTGAATTGTGGCTAAGACATAATGGAGAATGTTAGACAGGAGTGGCCATTGGTTGGTCATTGAATGGTATGTTATGGTGCAAACCAGAGAACGGCTTTAATAACATCAGTAAGGAATTATCAGGTTAGTGTTTGGCAGTACTACATATGCTCATGTAGTATTGTGTTGGTAAAGCTGGCCAAAAGTGAGTGTTCCAAAAGATCTGTAGAAGGTGTTGGAAATAACAGACCATTGATATATGAATGGTTTGCCTTAGTGGATGGACTAAGTCTTTAGATGATGAGCAAAGCTTGACCGGTGACGTGTTTTCTTGGTTGTCTTTGTGATATTTTGCATTCTAAAATAGCCTACTGGTCTGGTCTGCATGTTAGTCTCATCCCTAAATAACAAGGCATCAATTATTAAATGGTCTAATGAAAACAGCGGGTCAATGTTTCTTGGGTTCCATATTGTTCTCTTTGGCAGAACCAGAGACACAGTTAGCACCCAGACTCCCGCTGAACAGTGCAACTCATTTCCGTATAAATCTCTATTCGCAGTCACTTCTCGTGAAAGGCGCGCAATTTAATCACCTAATGAAAACTGCAAGGTCTGTCGTCTGCGCTGCGTGGCGGGAGGTGAGGAGATTCCCGCCAAATTTACCCGGCCCCCATCTGCCATCAGTCTTCATTCACTTGCAGAGAGGGTACGGCTCAGATTCATCTGCTGTGGGCAAAACAGTTGGTCAGCTGTTGGCAATCAAAAATGTGGTATGCCATTGGTGTAGCTGCCAATAACATAAAGCGTAATTCTAAACATTATAAAAAGAGATGAGAAAATGTCATGATTTACAACAACGTGCCTCTTGATAAGTTCTGGGTGTACAATGCATAATTGAAATTACAACATAAACTATCAATGTCATGCCCTTTAATTGTGCAGAATTAAACAAATAAAGAACTTTTGTTAAGGTAGGCTCTTTCAGTGGCGTGTCAAACACCCCTTGTCACAGATGAATATAAGAGATGAATATAAAAGATGAATGTAAGGAATATCAGCTGTAATTAGCGTCTCAAAAAAACAATGTTCTTAATCAGTTTAGAGTGGAATGTAAATGTATATATGAAAGAATAACGTTGCGCCTCGCATTAGGTTAGGCACGCAGATAAGTTATCTTAATTCCCATTAGTGGGATGTTGGCAGTGTCTCTCCGGGCTTCTAGCAGGCTCCCGGCTTCTCCGGGCCACTAGGTGCTCAAATACTCTACAGGGTCCCTGTTGTCTGATTCACATTTTGCTTGTCTATAGTTTATGCTATATACACTGTCTGGAAGCAAGGCGATGTTTTGGAATTACATTTCCTCTTCATGAAATTTGAACCAAGATAGTCTGATAGCAGTAATACGTTTTGTCATAAATATATAATTATTTATGCTAATACGATTGTCCCTCAGCAAATTAATGGAGATATGTATTTAGACTAAATCAATGGATAAGTTACTTGTTACATCCTGCCAAAAAGTCGAAACTGATATATTAACCCTAAAAGATTGGTGAGAGAGAGCTCCGAGTCTGTGGTCTATCCAATTCCAATATGTCACTGTCAATAGTAAGGCGTACATACATCCATCCAAATATAAAGTAAAATCTATCAAATATAGTACTTTAGATTTATTTTAATGGAGAATCATAATGTATTTTGTCAGGTGCATGCTCATAATACGTACACTTTCTCGTCACATGTTATTTTGGTAATAAGTCCTATATAAGGAAAAAATATTTTGTTAAGAATTGCTTATTTGGATTCTATATTGAATTGCAAAGCCTGTCAAAAAGTTAGAGATGCTAGTGTCTGCTTTGGGCTATCATATATCAAATATATTGTAATTCAATGCTGTGCTTTCGTTAACAGCACTTTTTGTTGAGAGTTTTGCAATACCCACTCAATAATATATCAACTGACAAGACGCTTATGATAACTATGTGTCTGACTGGTGTTTATGCTTGGTTTCCCAAAAGCTTGAACATCACCCATAGAATTGCCTACACCATAAAGAATCTTCAGCACTTTTCGATCACAGTTTGTTCATGTCAGATGGATGGTAAAGTGCCTTTTGTTCAGGTCAAACATATACTAGGCGTTGGCTATATATATTACAGTTATATGAAACCCAAAGTGCACACTTGCATTTGATCAAGGCACAACAAATTTCCACAGCTGACCTATCTTAAAATAAAATGCTTTCATCGCTTTTCATTTGTTTGTGTAATTTGTGTGATTATAAGTATAAATCTCTCTGTAGAAGTGTTTCGTTGTGCTAACCAAAGACAATATTAAAACAAAATGGCATATGCAAATATTACAATATGCAAGATTGTTCATCCACCTTAGATGTGTACAGATTTATTTCCTTCTACAGCTGATCTTCGAGGTCATTTTTTCCTTTTATTATCAAATTTACTATTTGTGCTGATATAAGCAGGTAAATGTGCATTTTATATCTGAAGTGTTATATGAGAATAACACATGGGCGTGCCCCTATGCCTCGGAAAGCAACACAAAGATGGCTGACCCATATATGCAAGGTTCCTCTCCTGTGAGGCTTATGAGTTTTTGTAACATGAGGTAGCATAAAGGTATACTCCAGTTATGTCGCCAGAGAACAAGGCTAATGCGTGCAGGGGGGATTTATACATGCTGGCATAGCAACACGTGTCACTTGATGCAAACTCAACTTTCCCACATTGACTGCAGCTCCAGGTCTTTGATTTCACATTTTTCCTACCACAACTGCACAATGCATGCATAACAGATCATTTTATAAATTTTCTTTGCATGCACTTCCCTATACAAAAACACAGGAAGGTTGTTGTGCTGCCTCAGTGCGCTGGCTGTTGTGTTTTCATTGAGACGTGAATACCGACAAGTCAGGATGCACACCACATGTAAATTTATATATATATATATTCTTTAAATGATGGTTAATATATAGTATACTTTAAGTTAATAAAATCAGCTTTTCATGATATCACATTTCTGATAGTGTGGCTTTTCCATATCCACACACATTATTTGCGACAGCAGGTCTTTTACATTTTTTAATACCGCAGTTTTATCAAACATATTTGAATTCAGCCGTATATTACTGACCTAATGATAACAAAACAAGCAATAATTCTGGAAAATCATAAAAGTCTCTTTCTCTAGTAATGATTTTCACTGACAACTTTCTATCTTAATATTGAGACGAATTTTCAAGTGAATTAGGAAATTGGTCATGTGACATTGACCTTTGACCTTTTTAAAGCTTGCAGTCGAGTAATATCCTTTTTTCCTACATCGGAATATTGACTTGTCATTCACAACTTACAACCTATAATTGTCAGACCTGTTAAGAATATCTTTACAGTTTTCCACATCTTCCTTAATTCTTAAGGTTCTATACAGCTTCATTTATTTACTTTTCCGCAGATAGAATCACTGATAGAGTAAAAAAAGTTGACAGAATAGGTGACCTGCAGCGCTATGCGGCAGAATTAGGCCGGCTTTGGAATAGCCCTGAGTTTTCTGGCATGGTGTTCTCAGCACACCTGATGCCCAGGTTATAAACTTTATTACAGAATATACTGCTATCAAAGCTCAGTTCCATCCATATACAATACCCACTAAATCTTTGACATGCTTTCAGGGTTTGTGTATACAGTATAAAATATCTAACCTCACAAATAACCACAGATTGTCACATTTAATATGTGTATATATGTGCATGAATATACATATATATATATATATACATGTTACATGTAGCAAAAAAGCCTCATATTTCTTGGAAAAAGGCAATATTTACAGGACACTATGGTTCATATATGATGGTATGGATAATGATATTAACCTGAAACACCTGCCAGAAGGATAAAAGAGATTAACATATGTGCGTGCATTTCCTGGAACTGGTTCACTGGTTGAATGATATCCCTCACCAAGGAAAGTGTTGGAGACTGACAATTTATTAATGAAAAGAGCTGATAAATGGAAATATTAATCAAAGAAAACTCAGGCAATGATTTAAACGATTGAACGCAAGATGTGGATTTTAATCTGATAAGAATCTGACAATAATAGGCAGGATGACATAATAAAGCATAATGTTTGCCTAATTGGAATATTAAGGATGTGAGTATTGTTTTGAAACTAATCCATCGGATGTGTACTATTGGCACATATTTTCCTTTGTGATCGTATGCAAATATATAAGTAAAATGAGCTCATTGCCGGATACTAATTATTATGAAATATGTTGAATTTCGATGTTTGCAGAGAAATAATATGTTTTACTAGTTTTTGTTTTTGTAAGATTCTTACTAGCTTTTGATATACATTTATGCTACCGCATGTTACACAGAACCTGTCATTGTTACCGGCAAAGTTATGGTGTCAAAGCATGACTTAAAAGAAAAAGTTAAAAATGAAGCATTTATTCATATAAATTTTCAATGCCCATAGTGGCTGGAATGTCTGGAAGAACGCGGGGGCTTGTTTGCGGTTACTAGCCTGCATGCAAGCGATCTGGTCTAAAGTCCAATGGCGGTTGATTATTGTTGATGTTTCCTGTGCCAACAGCCTAAGTTCCAATTCAGACCAAACATGACTTTGACAGAATGTTGTTTGTGGAGCATTTAGCAAATGCATTGAGATCCGGCAATAGATATGTGCCTGCATGTCCCAGTCATGCTTATAGACCCCCTGGCGAACCACACTGTCAATTACACCTCCATATACCTTCCTGTTTTGATAAATTGTCAATTTCCTTGTAGTTTTATGTCTTCAGGGAATACATTATAGTTCCTTTTTTTAATCTAATGCGTATTTAATATATATGGCTTCTTTGTCAAACTGACAATTTGATATATAATTTGATATATTTATGTTTTATAACGATTAGGGAAATAAGGAAATATTATTTTACTGGCACGTTCTAATTATTGGTAGGGGTGATAATAATGAAGACTAGGAAAATATTTTTCGATTGTGGATCTGCATTTAATGTATACGTCAATAATATAGCACTGAATAGGGTGGCTGTGTCTAGAGATAGGCTCACAGACATTGTGTGAATGTGTCAGACGCTTTCACAAAAGGCTCCAGAGACTAATGAAATCAATATATCAAACACATATATAGTGAGCAAGGCTCGTGTAAATTATAGACAAATGAACGATATTTCATTTGTTTGAGCCTTCTGGAATTAAGGCACTTGTGAATCCGTTATAATACCGGATCTCCTCGTTTTCTGTTTTCATCTAGATAAAGTTATATCTACTGCATATTTAAGTGTGTCTCATCAGTGTGCTAACAAGGATTGAGGTTTCTATTTTGGTAAAAAGTTACTTTCTGGTTCAATGTAAATATATTTAAGTAGCATTCACATGACGAGTGGGGCAAACGGTTGGTATGTTAGGTTTCTCATGTGAAAGGATATGATATACACTATCGATACGAGGTTGGGAATAAAAGATGAATAAACATATAAAGGTTCGGGTCATCAAGTACTAATATGTCTAATTGAAAGTAAGAAAATAAAATAAATGACGGGCTCAGAATTTCACTAGGTTGAGGTACTGTGTGACTGTTGGAGTGTTTAGTAGATGGGCGTAGACAAATGTGTCTGACAGAGAAACAAAGTATCAAGTGGCATGTGGACTGTTAGAGTGTTTACTAGATGGGTGCAGACAGATGTGACTGACAGAGAAACAAAGTATCAAGTGGCATGTGGACTGTTGGAGTGTTTACTAGATGGGTGCAGACAGATGTGAAGTTGTGAGTGACTGATGGGGGGAGCAGAGTGTCAGCTAATTCTGCCAACTAAGAGAGCGACCAGGTCCTATCATGGCAGCCATCATCCTCCAATCTATGGTCCAACTTTAATCTCCTAGCTGCCACCAGGCCATACCCAAGCGTCAATTTCTGGAGCTAACAAAATGAAGAAATGGGAACAGAAATCGAATACAGTTATGCCGTGATCTACTAGCACTTGTATGATTAGATAGAGCACGGCCAACAAGTGTCATGTCTTAAACCACTCATGCAAGAGAGCAATTGCTGTCCCTATCATGATATTCTTTGACATTGGTGTGTATGTGGCTTGTTCACGGAACCACAAATGTTTCTGCAGCGCGGGATTTGTGCCGAGATTTCTGTCTGAGGCAGATGGTATTGTTCCCTTCTAATAATAACGTCTGGCCCTCACTATACAGATGGCTCCGCTCTCACATACCATGATTGAAAAATGAAATTCTACTGGTGTTTGAGGTGATTAAATAGAGAGGGGCATTTTCTGTAATTGGCCCAACACAGCAACTTCGATGTCACGGACGTGGAAACTATGTTATGTGCAACAATCAAATGCATATATCCGACCTTAATAGACTTGGCAAATCTTAGAAATATCCTGTTTCTCTTCAGTTTTTATTTCAGTTTTTATTAAATCAAGTAGTTGAATTTATCGCACAAAATATATATGTGAATTCATTAAACACACATAAAACAGTATGCTAAACTAACCTAAATTGAACATCTCAGGCAACCTTTCATAAAAACCAGGTTAATGGATTGCTCTTAGAATATGATTCCGATTAAATGAGCCGGCAATTAAATCCTTTATGGGTTGCTTTTTAGGGATCATTATGTGTCTTATATATCATATCGCTTTGTAAAAGCAAAATTGTTTTTGTAAGAGGTTTATTGAGAGGATTGACATTTTTTGCATGTTTGTTCGCTGTAATTTTGACAATATTGTTTGGGTCTCCTGAGACAAATAAATGTTGGTAGTATGCACAATTTCGCTGAATATTAAAGCATTTGAGCTCTCATAATAAGAATCCAACTTGTTGATATTCAAATCTTTACATTACTTTGTAGCAATTACATACTCAAGCATATTTGTAGGGTATGTGCATATTCCTGATGCAACAAGTAGCTTTGATATCACATATAAATATGGTTGTAGCCTAAATGATGTTGCCATATATACGGGTAGACTATCATCTTTATGACATAACAGATACCTTTCAGACGCGTGGCGAATTGTAATCAACCTAGAAATGTATTCTAATATTTATTATATATAATTTTAGCTAAAATCTCAAAATCTTCAGTACGCATATATGGAGGATATGAAGTGTTAACATTGGTGCAAATAAGAAGATCCGATCAATAGGAACGGGAAGAACATAACTTCCGGTGAGACATGGTTATTAGTCTTAGTCTTAGTCTTATACGATGAAATGCAACATACTGGTAAATATTTGGAGACATATATGTTACTTTTCATGAAGAAACTTTCCTTTGTTCAGGTTTACGCTACTAGTTTCAGTAACCAGCTTTTGTAGTCAGATTCCCTTCCTCCACAAAGCGTGAGGACCGACTCCAATTTATTAAACAAGTAGAAAATATATACTCTTTTCAGATGTGTCACATTGTCTGCCTCCAGGAAGTACTTTCTCTACACAACTTATTCAGTGACTGCTTCAAAGATCCTCTTTGTCTGCACTGACTCTGGCGCAGGTGATGCAAACAAATCAGCGGAGACAAGACACCATCAAAAATCATGGAGTGAATTGCTTGACAATGACAATGAGACTAATCAATTGTAAAACAGACAAATGTAGGAAACATCATAATCAATCTGATATGGGAAAGATCTAATAATGTCAGAGAAGTAGATACAAAATGATCAATCAGTGTCATTATTGTTTATCAATTATAAATATTGCCTGGGTTAGAGTCATTCATTGGAAAGTGTCATTGTTTGTGGGTGGGTGGGTGTGTATGTGTGTGTGGGGGGTGGAGAATATCCAAGTTCTCGCCAACCATACTATGCTTGTCACTCACATTTTATAAATGGACTCGTGGCCTGAATGCATACACAATATAGCACCGCACAGCCGAAGCTATGGGACCAATTCTGATGCGAGGAGCCGAGGAAAATGTTACATGCCAAATTAATCGATCATTCCGCATCATGCTATACCCATGCAGCGCTTTAATTGGCAATGAATCTTCAAAGAAGGGGAGGATTAAGATTTCCATTATATTTATATCTTTCAGCAATTGAAATCTCTTTATGTTTGGCTTATTTTATTGTGTCTATAATTCCTCATTTATACATAGCTTCCCACTTGATGGAAGTTAACATCCTCAGCAAAATAGGTTCTTCCTGCAATAACTGGATTAAAGTGGTCTTCTTTGACTGGTTGACGCCAGCTGGACTTTATGAAAAAATATATCGCCAATATGGATGAACTATTTTTGGTATTAGTTTGCATTAACTGGTTTAAGGTTTGACTTTGTGCGAACCTTGGTGAAGATGGTTTAAAATAGTATTTGTTAATTTGTGCTTTAGCATAAATGAATCAATTAAAACAAAACTGGATTGTAATGTAAAGATTAGCTCAGACCCATTTATTTTAAATGTCTAAAACATTCCCAATGCTTTTTAATATGAGATATTATTTTAACTGTAAAAGATTTTTGTGTGCTTTGCATGAATAATTTGAAAAAGGATTCTATAAAACTCTGAAACGCATGCATACGCTTCCAGGAAAAAGGTCTGAATGAGTTTTTTTTATGATCAGCCCTATAAGAGCTGGTTTATGGAAAAGCCATGCAAGATATCGTAGGCAATGACCATTGTAAGTTATATGCGAATATGCCCCTTCTCCTCCTGCTATTCACAATATATGACCAGGGTACACAAGCGTGTAATATACACACATAAGTTGTGCTTTATAGCCCGGATGTAGCCAATAGAGACCAGTTTATGATCATCTTTGACATATGTGGTCCTGATAGCAAAGCCTGCGTCCAATGGGACCAAGCAAAATGGGCCACAGCCATGCTTGATATATGCATTGTGGCCTGCTGCTGGGGTCAGATATACCTCTAGGTGTGAACAAGCAATATGAGGAGATATTGCCAATAACCTACTTCACAACCCTGAAAGGGTTAATGGAGAGTGATACACCTCGACCTACTGCTGCATAATGGCATCCCGTTCATGCATAATGTTTAATCATGATTATGGCATCATTTCAAATCAGATGAGACGCCCATCATCTGGGCAAAATCTTCCATATGTGCTTTACTCTGCAGTACACCTCCAAGGATTATTTATTGCAACCTATTAGGGTCAACTCTGTAATGTCAGGTAATAAATGTAAAGGGTTATCTTTTGTTAATTGCAACTTTTTAGGAGTTTGATACTTTTGTTCTGAATGTATATGGTGTAATAGGATTCAATTCAGACTTACTTTCCAGACTTATCTCCCTGGACAGGTATCAAGAAGTTGGTTTACTCCTTCTTAGTTAACACTTTATTTTTTGGACTCAGACGGATCTCATGTTAAGAAGGTCTGAAGGTCTCGAGTACTCAAATGAAAAAAAAAAGAAAAAAGAAAAAAAGAAAAAAAAATGAGAGAAAGGTCTTTACTTAGTGTTTTCAACCATGGTGATTCTACAGTGCATTGATTGTGTTTTTTTATTCATGCCCTTATGCTCCCTGCGTGGATAGTGAATGTGACTTGATAATATCAATGTATAGATCCGTACGTTACCTACGCCAGTTAGACGTGCATGTGTCTGTGAAACACTAATGGCCTGTAACGTGACTCAGGAATCAATGATCTTCTCTGGCCTCAGCAAACGACATATGTAGTATGTAAAGATCGACAAAAACACAATATAAAAAGCATGGGCGTCGCACCAATCGGACATGACTGAATATCACACTTCTTCATCTTACTCACACAGCATATGAAAATTAAAGCATAATATAAATAGAGCAAAACATGGTTGGCAACTGATATCCACAAATAGATAAGACAATAGCTGACATTTTATCATTATAAATATACATATATATTTAGAGAGAGAGAGAGACACACACACACATAAACGGCCAGGGCGCTCACACAAACATATGGCAGAGTTAGAGTTTGGAGCAGGTGATCATGACTTGGTCTGCTGTAAAGGGGGTTTGCGTCTAGCCATCATCAACCACAGCAATCTTCTCCAGTAGAAAGCCTGTATCCAAGCTGGAGTGTGTGAGGTTCATCAGTGTTGTATATATTGACCACGGCGATCAGTGAGCGCCAACCATGATTGACTGAGACTCACAATCCTAACAGAATCAGGCAAAATGAATGAATACTAAGATTTATTGGGGGCACAGAGGCATGTGAAAGGCTTGGGGTCGGGTAAGCTTGAATGGCCCCATACAAGAGGCACAGTTGTGAATACAAGTAGCAACAGTTACCAGCCAAGTATTCCACCAATATCCGCTACCATATTCAGGAGTGCATTTTATATGGCTATTTACATGTGGCCAGCTAACAGACTTGTGGTTGCAGTAAAAAGTCAATTAGGGCGGATAGTAAATGGAGAAGTTGTGCGATGTGGTCCTAGGTGGCACAACGGGGTGACATGGCAGCCGATATAGCCCACAAATCACAGAATAAAGTGCACTTTACACCTTGCCCATGACACATGCGGCATACCGTCCTGATGGTGAAGGCTTGGTATGCATATCTCCCTTGCATCACGTCTCTGAGCTCAGTACCAGCTCTGGGCGTGAATAATGATTGACAACATTGGACAAATCTCTGGAAAAATGGAGGCAGTGTCATACTACCTGAACAGAGGGCAAAAGAAGTCAAATTTAACTGTTGATGTATAGATACATCAGCCCGATTTAACCTTCATTAACACACCATTCTATCTTACCAAGAGCAACATCAAACTTCCTTAGGTGTGAATGAGAGATGAGACCGTCTTAACATTGAATTATACATCAGACCGCCTTAACTGCACTTGCTACATCATACCATCTTGAAAAGAGCAACATCAGATCTCCTCAACCTTGAATGAGACGACTTTAACTGTGAATTATACATCAGACCACCTGCACAATCACTCAGAAATCTAATCATCAAAACTATGAAACGCACATAAGTCTTTGACTTGGGAATTAGGTCCAGAGATAATACTGCTTTCTTACTGACACCAGGCAAACATTTATGGGACACCGATAATGGTCCTTCCCACTTTATCCATATAAAACAACATGGTCATCCCAAGTAGTTTATCTCAAATAAGAAGGACATCTTAGTTTGTCCAGTCTCTACTAATAAAAGAGGGCTTCACCCACATTATCGAAAGGATAAAACAAATATACAGCCTATTCTCCTTTCTATGAACAGACTATGTCATACTCCACCTTAACACCTTAACACCTTGGCCTATGTCCCTGCCGCATACATGTCCTGGGTGTAGTATCCCTGTCTGGACAAGCTCAGGTGCATGCTGGGATTGCGGTAGTAAAGGTCTTCCTGATGAATAAACTCATCTCAAAGACTCCACCTGTTAGGCCATTGCCCTAGAGATAACTGCTTTGATTTCCCAAGGCCGTGATTTCTTTTTAAAATGTACAGTGTTCCGTTTCATTAAGTGTCTCTGGCGTACCGGACGTCCAATGCAGTAGACAATTCTGAGTAGATTTGGTAATGAACTGTGACCTATTCATTTACATTTAAATTTACTTAACATTATTTAATATAAAGAATGACTTAAGTCTCATGACTAAATCCATTTCCAACGACGCCTTTAGCCATAATTATGTGGGACAATTTGAAAAGGTATGACGATGCTTGTCAGCTCGGTCCACCTGAACAATAGGCAGCTAAGCTGACTGTACAGCATAATAGCTGTTAAACCATCATAACAGGACAGCTGTTAAACCATCATAACAGGACAGCTGTTAAACCATCATAACAGGACAGCTGTTAATCCATCATAACAGGCCAGCTGATGGACCATCATAACAGGACAGCTGATGGACCATCATAACAGGACAGCTGTTAAACCATCATAACAGGACAGCTGTTAAACCATCATAACAGGACAGCTGTTAAACCATCATAACAGGACAGCTGTTAAACCATCATAACAGGACAGCTGATGGACCATTATAGCAAGGCTGATGGACCATTATGGCAAGTAAGCTGGTGGACAATTATAGCAAGGCAGCTGATGGACCATTATAGCAAGGCAGCTGATGGACCATTATAGCAAGGCAGCTGATGGACCATTATAGCAAGTAAGCTGGTGGACCATTATAGCAAGTAAGCTGGTGGACCATTATAGCAAGGCAGCTGGTGGACTGTCATAATAGGGAAGCTGTTAATCCATCATAACAGGACAGCTGCTAAATCATTTTACCAGGGCAGCTGGTGGACCATTATACCAAGTCAGCCAATGGACCATTTAAAGTATTTTAGATTTAAAGTATGTGTTGCAACTGATAAAGACTTCAAAAAATATCTATATCACTGAATATCACAGTTGACTTCCGTGTATCAGCAACATCAATGCCGGCCTCTTTTGCACTCTCCATAGCATCTAAGGAAAACGTCTGCTATGTAACAGTATATGCATTGGCAAAACAATACATCTATGCCTTTTTATATATATGGTTTGGGAGCCAATGTATGACAACAATAGGAGGCATTTCCACCTCACAACGGTCAGGTCATATAATACAGATATATGCATGCAACATGTTCACTGTTCTCAACATATTCACCATACCTTCCTATTGCAGTGTATTGGTGTCTCATAAGATTAGCCGGCGGATATATCTTACTGCCAAATCATTTCATAGGCTATAACCCTACGCGACGATTGCTTAGAAAGCGAATATTAGTTACCAAGCGTGATATTGCCACCGTAAACTCCTATTATCTCCGGGATCTTGACGTACTCACCGACGCTTTTATTTTTCCAGCAGACCATAATTTCTTTTAAAGTGTATCCCTGATTGGCGTTTTACACCACCAACTCGGGATAGACGACACAGCATAGACCAAATGTAATAGTCCTAATTAGGTACACGGCGGGCTAGAATACTCTGACGGGATTAAGATGAGAGGGACAAGGGGAGAAGAAGACACTTATCATGGTAATATAGAAAGTCTTAATTGCATAGTCGGTGAAAAGGGTAAATAGACTTGAGAAAGGTAATTAACACTTGGTAGGAAAAAAAGATTAAACCAATGTGAGTGTTGTTATTGCTAGGTGTACTTAGCAAGGAAATAGAGGGATGTAGATGAGTGATCTACTCACTCGGCAGGGGATTAGATTAGATATACCCAGTATGGCAATATGAGGAAGAGAAATGAGTGACGGAGTCTATACACTCAGCAGGGAATAAAGGAAATAGATGTGACAGTTGTGATCTATATACTCAGCAATGTTGATGAGTGATGTAAATGAAGAAAAATGAGTGCTTAATCTAATATATACTCAGCAGGGAATTGTGAAATTGTGAAATGGTGTTTTAATGAACTTTGCTAATAAACGGCAATATCAGATTGACTTTCTGGCCTTTTAACTAGTGTAAAAGCAACACTTCCGGTAGTGGGAGTCGAACCCACCACCTCCGGTCCTCCGTTTATATATCAAAAAAAGGCACAAATCCATTTCTCTGGTAATTGTACTGGCTGGGATAGAGCTTAGAGATATGATCTATGTACTTAGCACGAATATGCAGAGGTATGTAAATTAACATAAGCGGAATGGAGTGTGCTAATGATGGATGTTTGGGATGTGTGGTTTGTGGTGGGCTCGGTGGGAGTGTGTAGTCATGGATCACTGCTCATCATGTTCATGCCAAGCAAACCTTGGCCGGCTTTATCGTGCAGGTAGCAGCGGTAATAATGTGCTGCCTACATTGGCTCTACATCTCCACAGAATCAAGGCACATGCTAAATGTCGCCCAACAAGCAATGATGTTCGCTGAGATTAAAGCTTAAATTATATATCACAGACTCTCTATAAACAAGTGAATATTGATTGAAATGACACCCCAAATTATCCAAGATGCTGTGTTTTGTATGTCACGGTAGAACAAAATTGGATACTAAAACCTAACCTATTTGTACTAAAGTGGCAATAGATATTCCAAGAAAATAGTTAGCACTGGATTTAAACCTATTTTGGTAAAAATAAATTACATTTTGAACAGAGTAAATTTAATACAATTTCAGTTTTCAGCTACACTACTGTGAGGAATGTATATTTCATTTAAATGTTTAATTCGTAACCCACCCTGAGTGATAGTTTTGATATATTTAATGATTCATCCAGGAATGTTTATGTTACCCCCATTCCCCATAAACTGAATACAGGAATTGTCACAAAACATTGGTAAGGAAACACATATCTATTACCAATAATTAAAAGTGGTTCTATCCATTTATAATGATCACATGAAGTTATGGGGAAAAATCCTTCCTGAATCTTGGCACTCCTCACATCATACGCAAACCTAATATGAGGTGTTGACATATATATGTACGCAGGACCTTTGCCACCTGATGAACTAGAGGTTTTAGATTTGTCATCCTGCCTGATATGTTGGATTGAGCAGTTGGGCTAAAGCTCAGCCCTAAAGCGCAGCAGATCTACTACCCGCCCATCGCTTAGCCTCTGCCCTGCTAAATGCCCCAGTCCACAGCAAATATGACACCACTGGGGGCCCCAGATATAATCCAGAGTACAAGGACATCACCATGGGGGAGGTATCCTAAGATATGGTAGACCCATGTGTATCAGAACATTGTAATGGCAAATGTACATGTGGTTGACACATACCTATTAGGGAATGGCTAGCAATATTAGTGAATGTTACCGATGTGGTATATTTGGCAAATGTTAAGCAGTGCATTAAGTTATGAGTCCAGATATTATGTTTTAAGACATATGTTTTAAAGTGGTACGGAATCACAACTCATTCTATTTGGGGGATCGCTGAACTTGGCATAAAAAAGGAATCTCAGCGAAAATGGATTGATTTGCTGAAGTCAAAGAAAGCGTTGCAGAAGTATATTTCTTGCCAAGACCCAGAACTGAAAGCACTGGGAAAATATGTTTTGCATGCCGGCACGACTCTTGCTTATTTCTCTCCACGCACAATCACTCTCTTACCATTCACAGCCGGGGCATGAAAGAGTTTTGGACTCAAGTAGAAAAAAATATCAGTTGAAAATGTAGACCAGATCTGGTTACATTTATTGTATTTAATTCATGAAACACCCAGGGGGAAATCAAAACAGACCACTTGCCACTTCCCAAAGGTTCATTTATGCCATGAACATACACGTGCTGTCACGATATCTCAGTGTTGTGAAAAGTAAAAAAAAATACATAAACAATATGATATATCAGGCCTTTGATGTTATGTCTCCTTGTTGGTTGAGCATGTCACGTCTTAGAACAAAATACCATATGAAACAAAACATTTATAGCAATGTCGGTCTTGTGTTATTATCAACCAATCGGTGAGTCTACTTGCCACAATACCAAATCCCATTTCAATGGAAGGACACATTGACAATGTTAATGACAAAACATGACCAAGCCCGTTTCATGCAAAGGTTCGTGTTTTACAATAAATCAACCATAAGACCAGCATGTAAGCATATCGTCTGTAATATTATGCCAGCACGCCAGAAGTTAATTGAAATGCTACATATTGCAAATGGAAAAACAATCCCTATAACATTTCATATAATTTTCCACACGGATGTTTCTCACCGGGACACCGTGATATTTATAAGAAAGGTTATCGGCCCGATAATTTATTGATCATGTATATTTGTTTTATATTAATGACAAGACAACGTTCATGTTGATTTAATGCTGATGTCAACAGAATGTTGTGAAATGTTGTGAAAAGTGGTGGGAACCTGATGACCTAGTTGGCAGATAGGTCATAAGTAAAAGAAAGAATTCCCTTCAGAAGGGACCAAGTGTTGGAGAGAAAGTCTGCTCAGACAAAGCTTATCAAGGACACGCAATACCCTCGGTTTCTTATTTAAAAACATCAATATAACTTATTGGATCTGATGGAATGCACTACCTACAAAATAGGACTGAATTCCAATTAACCTAAAAATCATTGCAAATTCGACTGTGTATCTAGAAAAGCTATTGTGGTTTGGTCTTGGATTTGTTTGAAAAGAAAGACAAGATATAAAGAAGGGCAGCAAGAAGATATAAATAATAATGATAAACACTATAATCGCAAATTACATGTAAACAGACAATAAACAGCACACTTTAAATGAACCTAAATCATAGTGAATATGGATCTCAAGTAAATTGTTTTTGTAAATTGATTTTCATCTTTTGACAAATAACAATGTGTTAAGTAACAGTTTCCAACCCAAATACATATTGATACCACTTCTTCATGATATATTCTACTTCATGGATTAAGACTTTAATGAAATATTAGTTTATTTTATGAAGCATGTTATTAGGAGCTTTACCCCACACACATTGTCACTTGTGTCTCATCAATATTTCTTTCATTCAGTGTATAGAATGTTTGTATCTGTTTTACTTTCATTTAAGGCTGTTTTTGTTGCACTATCAGCCAGGTTGGTGGACATTTACGTGAATTTAATTTCAACAATATTCTCTGAAGAAAGATTTCATATCTTGTCTATAATTCAACCTATCAGAGCAATATATGATGATAATGAGAGTTATTTATCAGTTTGAATGTAATTGACAAGAATGTATTAAATGATACTGATAACATGACTACTGCCAATGGAGGGGACTGCTGTGGGAATAAATGCTGTCATAACACAACTGTCATAACACAACAAACGTGTCCGCTGGTCCTGTCAGTCTTTGATCAATTATTGACAAACTAAATGATCTATTCAAATGTTGAGACAAGAATGATTTATCAAAAAAGCAATATCAGTGCTCAGTCACAGAATGGGAAAATAAGATCTACAAAGCCAGACATATCTCCTTTTCCCTCACGTATTCAATAATGGGACATGGTGTTAGATATAAATAAAATTTATAATACCAATTGTTTACAATATTGTTGCATGTATTATGGATTTTAGTTTTAGGTCTTGGAAGATAATATTTACTCGAGTCTATGTAAAATACATTTGATATATAAGGCCACCAACATTTGATACAATCGATGCAGTACATTAATATTTGACAAGGTTATGTGTTGTCGATGAACTTATTTCCTTGTAAACATCATTATTTGTCAAAATTACATCTAAATAGACAATACTTAATCATCATGACTCAAGTCAGATGAAAGAATTATCAAGACTGTGAAATGTATGCCAAGTAGTATAATATATTATTTAGTGAAAACAAAGATAGAAAAACTACGTACTTTTGTTGTATGGACGTCTATTACAGTGTGGTTAATTTAGGACCAGTAAATGACAATATTTATTTTATTTTATTCTGAGTAAACTCATCAAGTCAATTCTACACATGCTGGCTCATATATCAGAAATGTGCTTTCCAGAATTACTGCAGTTTCAATGATACACAAAAGCTATATATTCTATATTTGTAAATATGATTTACATTCGTTATGGCTAATAGCAATATGTTAAGTGGGGCTCGACAGACCCACTGTATTATGTTTTGATTTTAGCTGGATTTCTTATAGTTGAACCTGGTTTCAATTCATTTCATCGAGATGTGCTTGATTCTTAAAGTTATAATGTTAAACACGTATGCGATTTGACCATATTCAGTGGTAAATCTATTATGGGTGTAGCACAAGATTTTTAACGTTAACTGATACATTTGAAAGCGATTTTAAAGAGATTAACCATTGCTTGTCACACAAATTGGAAGATGAATATGACCTAATAAAGAGATCTATGCTCAGGTGGATTCCTCAATAACCTTTCAATTAAAGATGTATTTGAAATTTCATGTTCTGGGAATGGATGGGAAGATATTGTGATAACGTATTGTGTCGTTTTTCATATTGCGTTTTTTATTTAGCTGAATTAATGTTTTGTGCGAAAAAGAATTAACTTCTTATGCTGTTGTAGAGTACAAGCAAAAAGCCAATTTGAAATTATAATCCCACTTCATATGCAAATTGAAAAATTATATATCAACTCTTCAAAATGACTCCAGAAATATTCATATTTCGCAGTGCCAAACAATTCAAGATCTTGTCAGAAAATAAAAATACCTGAAATATTCATTTCAATTATTCCATGATATCTGAGCATTTTCTCAAAAAAAGACACATTATGAAATAATCATGATCTGGACATAAAATAAATATATGAGATTTGTTATTGTCACGAAGATTGGAATCATAAAGATATATCTTTGTCATTGTAGACTTGACATACGTTTTATCACGCTGAATTAATGAAGCTCGTAATCATAAATATAGAAATAGGCACAACAGACCGCAGCAGATTACAGAATGACAATTTTGTCCTACAAATACCAATACAAATAAAAAAACAATATGAAGGAAAGGAAATTGATATTGCAGAAAAGATAAACAACTCTCAGTGGATTCAATTAATTTGAGAGATGTTGCTGCAAAACATAAACCTCGCAAAGCTGAATAACCCTCAATGTTAAGATTAACCTCCATATTGGATTCTGACGTATTTATTGTGTAATGATATAAATGTAATATATTGCTTTTAAAGAAAAACATCTGTTGTTGTAAGTATGGTTCATAAAATAAAATATAATATTTGTGGAGTATCCTTATTAATTAGGTTAGTATATTCTTTAACATACACCACACAGAATATTTAAGACATTTCTTGATTAAGTGACAGTAAATCGTAATCAAGTTTATTGCTGTACTGAAATATTATGGATAATGTCATATTATCTGTACCAAACCCAACACGTGATGAATCAATGAGTATAAACTATGCCCAGAACCCAAGTGCCTTGGCTAAGTGTATCAACCACTGAGATATTGTTATGGGCAATGCTTGACCAGAGAGAGAGAGAGACCTGAATTGAAGCCAGCGCAGTGACTTGGTGGTCTGGTGAATCTCGCCGGAGAGCAGAGCGTCCTGGGTCCTCACACGTCCGCCCCTCGTATTACTACCGGCACTGGTAAATCTGGGCTTGGCTGATAGACGGCTTACAGCACATACGATTTGACTGGGTGAGAGGTGGTGAAGTGTGGCTCACATACAAATAAGGGTTCAACTTGTAGGTGAGATTCGCAGATCTGAGACACTGACAGCTGTCAAAATATCACCCTGAGAATCTAGCCCTATGCTATAAAATCTTTCACACATATGGACATTAACTATCCGGTGAAGCCAGCATCAAACAATCAGTGGCAATGCAACAGTTGAAAGGGATGACACGTTGCACGCCTGGTTTGGTTGCTTGTCTACGTTCTCTTGGTTAAACAATGATTTTCAATGGAAAAGTCATGGCAAAAGAACCATGAAGTCAGCGGATAGATGAAGTCAAGAACAGGTTGGGGTGGTCCCCTTAAGGCCACAATAAGTCCACATTGGTGGAAATACAGCCATGGCCTTCTTGCTGAGCCAGGACTGGGGCTAGTGTTGACATTTGCACATTTTGAGAGGTAGATAATATGTGTGTGGCAAGCTGGACCGGTGACACCGCCAATACTGAGCCCTTTGCTGTCTCCCTGTAATATCCAGCTAATACCAAACAACCACTGGGGTCAATGGCCACCATGTTTCTAAATGTCCCTCAGACAAGTAGGCATATTTTGCAAGCCAGGTCATGTGTACACAATGCATGGACCGTCTGCTGCCATTGATTCTCACATGCTCATCAATCATATCTCTCAAGGCCAACGTTCAGTCTTCTTCATATTTACATTTATACCCATACTCATCTTAGAACTTCATCAAAGGTTCAAGCCATATTCTGTCATCACGATGCTGTATACAGAAATATTTGAAAAAAATAAAGGTAACATTATAAACCAGGAATGTTTCTGAAAGCCAAACTGTAGGTCTCTCATTTCTGTGTACGAAATCGTACATCAAAGAGTGACTTAAACCGTTATCCTTCAAGGGTTGTACAGCATACTTTACCTAATAACATACTTTCGCAAAACTAGCACAGGGCCCCTTGCATCAAGGAAAACTGCTCAAAATTAGTTCCTGTGACCTTCAAAATGCAGCTGTTAATTAGACTTCAATACAAGTTGACCAACTCCTGTAGATGAGGGTTCAAATAGAGTTTAATGATTATGATCAGAAGCGGTGAAATTGTTAATGGATAGAACTGCGGCGTTGTATACATTAAGGAACGTTCTGTAATAATGAAATAGAATATTGGTCACCATTAGACTGATCTATATATGTAATATCCGGTTTTAAGGTTTTGATTTGCCAAATATGATTCCACCGAAGTGAAACAAATGTAAGAATACACAAAAATATACAGCACGACAGTGTAAAAATGAGAATTGTCCTATTGAATTTCAGCCAACTATCTAAGTTTACAAATTGATTTAACATTTTTTAACAAAACCAATATCAGATGGCGTAGAATCATGGGAAATTATTATAAGTGCAGACATTGTTTCTATTTGATTCAGCTTTAGGCACTCTTGGGCTGGTGCATACCATAAAAGTCAAGAGATCTTCTTTGATGATAATGAATTTTTCAATCTCATGTTACAAAGAGACACGTTATCACGTAATTTTGACATATGATTAAAAAATATGGATTATGAAGACTGCATATATGTACACAAATCCATTTTCATACACACACCTGGTACATACACTTATGTACACTTTATAGAACAAAATACATGTTTTAGAATATATATTTGAGCAGACCGTATGTGAAGAAGGAGAGCAGTGAAATGTGATCTATAATTCATGGCACTCAGAATCGGCCAACAGTGACAAAGTAACTGCATTGGTTGGCGCAGAAAAGCTTTGGAAAACTGACAAGCCCCGGGTGAATGGATCAGAGTGCAAATAGCTATCTTACACCAGCCAGCCCATCTCTTTGCCTGCAAATAATGCAAGAATGGACGGGTACACAATAAGTCATCTCTCATTTTAACTCTGAATCTTGTTCATTGACCTACAACTGCTTGAGAGAATATATGTGAGAGTATGTTTCTGCACATACCATGTAAAATGCATACCATTTTATGCTTTTCTACTTAATGTGTTTTCACCCTTAAATCACTCTTGTGTTACGGTAAGGTGGTTATCATTTGGTTGGTACCTGGTATATTAAACTATGTCCTATTATATTGACTTTTACCTAAAGTATATTCTAATATTCAGAAGATGAGCAATACGTTATCAATGTAATCATGTGGCCCAAAATAATTAGATGTGGAAAAACTTAAATTTTGAGATGTCCAAACAAATATGTTTATTCTCATGATGCTTATTTGATATCTTGGAAAATCGAATCAGCATATTTCAAATATACAGACAAAAGATTTTTTTAATAATTCACCTACATTGCAATATCATGCAAAGTAAAATCGTCATTTTATACTGGAATAGTTCGTTGTTGTTTGCATAAAAATCAAATAATATCTGAATTTAAATTTTTTTTCCCAGACTATACTAGAGCCCACACATTTACTGTATCCAATGCTCTGTGGTAAATGCATAAGACGCTCCTCTTAGGTCACCCTGAGACAATTGGTCCTTCTATGCGTCCAGGCTGTATCTTTGTATTCAAGAGGCTGGACTGGGCTACCCCGCCCTTGCCACCAAGCATAAGGCATTCTGGGTGATTAGGTTGTTCTCGCTAAATGTTCCCATCAAGAATGGAGAGACACAAATCTGACCACCAATCACCACTGCCCACAATGGTACATGATAGGATTATCGTATTGTCAGAAACACCCAGTGCTGAGCCAAATTGATTGTTACATTTTTGGACAGAAAATGTAGACAGAAAACAAGTGTATGAAAATGTTTACACATCTATATCTATGAGTGTCTTATTTAGGATTAGAATGATCATTTAGTAATAGGTATTAAACTGTCGTACATTACACTTATATTTTAAATCAAAAGAGAAATGATGGATCGTATACCTGCTGGATCGTATACCTGCTGGATCGGATACCTGCTGGATCGTATACCTGCTGGATCGTATACCTGCTGGATCGGATACCTGCTGGATCGTATACCTGCTGGATCGTATACCTGCTGGATCGTATACCTGCTGGATCGCATACCTGCTGGATCAGATACCTGCTGGATCAGATACGTGCTGGATCAGATACCTACCGGATCATATACCTGCTGGATCAGATACCTACTGGATCAGATACCTTCGACCTTATGGAAAATCCTAGCACAGACTTGCATGTATCACACATGTATATGTCCTATCCCAGTTGAGTCTCATACAGATTTAACCACTCATACAGATTTAACCACAAAAATTGCTATGCAAAAGAGTTGTGCGAGGGAACACCCAAACTAACCATAACATGTCTGATTTATCTTAAACACAAATGAGACATATCAATACGGGTCTAAAGGGTAAAATCAGAGTCACATTTTTGTTCAAAGTTAATTCTGTACCGACAAAACGATCCTATTTCAGCTACAAAATCACAATATCAATATAGCCGGAACTGAGTAAGTTTTGACAAATTAGTCACGTGTCTACTACCTGTGAATTCAGCTATTCAATGATCCGCAATCGTAATGCATATGATAATATATTTATATATGAAAGATATTTACAAATAGAAGATATTTACATATCCTAATATGTCCATATATGTGTACCATATATTCATTTTATATGTGTACGAAATAAAGAAAGAATGTTCTACTGCAATAAGATATCAAAAGATACACTGAATTTACCAGTGTGTCAAGTAAAAAGACCCCATAATACAGGGAATGCATATATATATATATATATATATATATATATATATATATATATATATATATATATATATATATATATATATATATATATATATATATATGGAATTGTTTAATGGTATAATTGCTTATTGTCACTGTCACTTTACCTTTACCTTGTCAAACGATCACTCTTAAGAAAAGTCGACTTAAGGAAGGTGGATATATCTCATGTGTGGTGCTGTGACCATTGAACAATGACTTCAACACACGAATTCGCACAGCTGAACATTGAAATGTGTAATGCTGATATTCTGTGACAGATGGCTTAGACAACAATACGTACCTATTCATCTGACCTCCAGTTAACATTTCATTATCAAGTAACGTGGCCAAATTCCAATGTTAATCACTTCTTAATATGCGTGGTCAAAGATGTGGATTTATTATTCAGCAGATTTTAATTCATTTCAAATTAACCTGTGTGTATGATGCACGAGGAATCACATCAATCTGAACTGATCTAATATTTATTCTTTTAAACAACTGATTTGGTTTTTGAATGTTAAAGGACTTTCATATTAAACAGGAATTAGTGCACGGCCCTTAAAGAACTTTGTAGGTTTATCATATTACCCAAAGTGTAGGATTATATAAAATCCAACTTTTTTATGAGAGATTTATTATGAGAAGGTGGGATTACGATTATCCTCCAAATCATGGACCTCACTTAAATCAGGTAGATTATCGACTACCTGTGTTAAGCAGAATACATTAAGAGGTGCCAGTGAAGGAGTATGGAAGACTGAATGTGTTAACTGTACAATGGGATAGTAATATATTTACTTGCTCTGGTGTGAACATCATGTCAGGTCATGGCGAGATATTGAGGCATATTTACAACCTTCTGTCGGCAATCTTGGTTTCACAGCAATCAAAGTTTGTCACAACTCACTTTACTCCCAACCAAAACGTATGAATGCGCTCCTACCAAAGCACTATTTCACGATAGTGTTTCCAATTTGGTCCTTCCCCAATTAGCAATTTTTTTATCCGGGGTCACATTGCATGATTTTCACATTGCATTATTCTTCTCTACTAATCACACGGTCTTTCAGTCAGTATCATATATGCAAGCAATGCTTTACACATGTATCCAGATGTCTGTAAGACATTTGTTTGTGTCATTAGAGACTTTCTCCATGTGTCTAGTATTTTTCATAAGTCTTTTCACGTATAAATGTGTTTTAAATAAGCCCTGTGCATGGGGTTAGAAGATCAGAAGACTGGTAGAACACATCATGCAAAGCTAATGTCGGTAATTCTCTGTAAGAAACAACACGGCCACTGCTTCATAATCGAGGTTTCTAACCATTAAGCATTGGACACAAATAGTCAATTTCTTATCATTTGCCTATCAGGAAACTCCAAATAGACTGACCAAACCGTACACTGCCGTCATTTATCCGGTCTGACTAGGTCACTTTGAAGCGACTTTATGGTTAGATTGCTACATATAAATGCCTTCATCTAAGCCCTCTAAGTAACTAATATCATAAGTGCCCGGCTGTGACTGAGGCATTCCCGACACTCATAGCGACAGCAATGCACGATTACACTGCCGCCAATTTCTCCAAACTTGCCATGGCAACCAATCGGATTACTGCATTTGGCATATATGGAATTCGTACAGATTCACGATTATTGTTTGCAACCTCAAGGAGACATTTTTTTCCAAAGGTCCAAGATATACCTCATGGCTTCATGTGACCTTTATCCAAAATACGTCTTAATGCTATATCACCCAAATTAACAAGATATCTGTGGCATTTATAAAACAGATAACTAACCTTTTTCTTCACTCAAAATATTTGACCTTTTCACATGATAACAGATAGGAATAGAAATAGGATGTTCTTATCAAAACTCTTAGAACCGTCTTAGACCCGGAAGATCTCTTGTAAACACATTTATTTGCATGTTTTTTAACAGGATTTACTTCAAATGACGTGTGAGAGACAGAAAACATCAGATTAATTTCACCAGAATCTTAAACATTAATTTGATTAGTGTGTCAGGAACATTATGATTGAAGATTACTGAATTTCCCGAAACGTGTTAAAACAAATGTTTAGTGAATTGTAATTATTCCTTTTCATTATATGCATTTATCCTAGCGTGGCCTGGACATATTCTAGGAGAGACTGTGACGTCACTGAAGTTTGGTTACATTACCAGAGACTGGCAGTGATAGGGCTAATATTACAGATACAGGGCAACACCTTGGATTCTACAAAATGTAAGATAGGCAGTGGGGTAATTATTTCATCAGTGCAAGGGTTATTCAGGAAAGTGGTTGGGATATTCTACTAGATGCGGTGCAGTAGAAGGGTTAATCTACCAGAAACAGGTCAGTAGTGCGGCTAGCATGTCATGTATGTATATATATATATATATATATATATATATATATATATATATATATATATATATATATATATATATATATATATATATATATATATATATATATATATATATATATATGTGTGTGTGTGTGTGTGTGTGTGTGTTTGTGTGTGTGGATTTCAATGTCCCTTTTTGCTTTTCTCACTTAAGTGACGCATGTGCAAATAACCAGAGATTCCCTGATACTTTTGTTGACTTAAGGGAAGGCACTTTTTCATAAAGTGGCTGTAAGTCATCACATATTTTACTGTGGGAGGATGAAGTCTATATGCAATAATATTTTTTTTGCAAATTACAATACTACGTAAAACCACATGCATAATGACATAGTATGTGGAAGCAGATGCTCAGAAAATAATGCGGGATGGCATTTCGAATATGATGCTGTGGTTAAGTAACACATGCTATAAGGAAGGAGTTTTTGTTGTTTATGTTATCATCTTTACACTGCTGTATGTTGAGGGAGGAACAGAAGAAGCTTGCAGCTTTTCAGTCAGGTGATGTATCCCCAAAGCTAGCCGGGCCCCAGGTGTGGCAGTCCTACCCACTTACACTGCCCTGGCCTTGAGATGTATATCACAAGAAAGACTGGGGGTAATGAAAGCCTGGCCCCTGGGTCACCTTGACACACTCACTAACCACTTGGGACTTAACCTTTACTGATTGTACTGCAGCAAACTTAATGTTCTTTCCTTGCTGTTGCCACTCAATAAATATGCATATCGTTACCCCATATAATTTCAGAATTAAAACTTGGACAATAGGTTTACCTTAGTGTATTTATTGGCAAAATAAAAAGTCTAAATACGATAATGTGCAAGTGTCAATATTTTTGATTTACTATAATTTTGAACATTCCATGTGACGGACGGAAACACTCAGCATTAATAGATCTGAATGACTTTTGGCGCTTATTAATTAATCAATAACATGGAATTGCCAAGGCTCTTAGTTGCCCATGAATTAATAAATGTAAATATATTGATTATTGGTAGTAGACTAATTAGTTAGCAATTTGCACAAATTGTACAGAACAAAATAACAAGGTATATTGTGTTTACTACTCCTTAGAATAAGCAGGATTTTTTTTCATAATCTACATTATCGCATGTAGCAATATCACATAAAATTCAATAGCTATTTACACTTAAATATTATTCAATGGTATTCAAACATGATCTAACGCCCAAATTCAAACATTGCGACTTTATTGTTTAGCTGTGGCATTTCAAAGAGCACTTTAAAACTTTTTTTTATTCTTATATTATGTTACATAATATAATTATAAAACTTGTGTAAAGATAATATACGTTATTTTTACATATAAATCGTGCACTATTTATTCATTATTAATTAAGAAATGTTCGCGATATACGAACAGCATGCAATTAAGGCATATAAAGTTGTTGGGTTCTCATTTCAAGATAAATGTAATTATCCAATTTTGTTAACCAAACATTCTTACTTATGTGCAATTCCTGTTATTTGTTTTCACTAAAAACCTTCATATCAGTAATACTTGCACGGCATGTAACTCAGCGATCAGTCCATTATTATTACTCAATAAGGTCAAAAATATACCTCGAACAGTTTTTCAGTGATATGTGTGTCCCTGAGAAGCAGTTATGATGCAGATACATGACCTTGGATGCAGATACATGACCTTGGAAATGGATTTCTAAATCAACGCTTAGTGTGGTAAAAAAACTATAAAAAGATTCCCAGATAAGCACAATCCATTTGTCTCAAGTCGAATACCCTAATCTGAAATATAAAATGTGTGAAACAATTCCTATTGTGCTGTAACTTGAACCATCTACTGTGCACAACATGGATGGAAATGTCAATATATATATAGATGCAACATTCAATAACAAAATCGAAATTGAAATGTTTCTGATGATTCAATACAAGAGTGGAATATATTGAAGGCAGAAGCTAGAAATCTTTAAAGAATATTTAAAGACATCAAGTAAATAATAAACACCAAACATCTCATTGAAATTAAAGTATGTTCAAGGTTAAATTTTAAAGTCTTATTTCAAAACAGCATGAAACTAAAATAAAATGAATATTCGTTTCACCTTGGAATATAATTATCATTATCATGCGATACCTACATATGAAATTAATTTTAACCATGCAATGACAAACGTCTAGACAATAAATATGATATTTAGATCGTGATTTATTTCGTCTTATTGAGTAAAATAAGCCAGGATGGGAGTTGATGACCTGGGTAATCGGTCGCTTCCTTTGTATCACTCTTGACTCAACTACACCATCGACATGAAGGCACACATCAGTAAAATGTGCAAAGATTGTGTCGAGACGATAAAACTGTTAATAAACCAACTCATGCTAATACACCAACTCATGTCACCTCTACTTTTGACTATGGTAATGGTCTTCTTGTAGGTTTTTCTATTGCAAAAACTCGCTTGAAGACGGTAGGAGACAGAGCGTTTTCAACCATAGCACCAAGATATTGTCTGGTATAAGCGTTATATGAATTTTATTGTTATTATGATTATCATTATTATTAGTGATGACAATCAAGTATGAGCTTTATCACTGAAACCAATCTTAAAATAAAAGATCTCTCATTCATAAAGGCAAATTACAACACAAAAATAACACATTTTCTTGGTACCATTAACTGGAAATAACCTTTCATAAAATGCTTTTAATGATAGACATTTTCATCAAGATGTAGATAAGGAAATATTTTGATGTAGTTGTCAATGCAGAGTATCTTCATAAGTGTCCATATATACTGGGTGCATTTGGATGGTGTGTATGTGCCATTTATTGAATATAAGCACTACAGATAATTAGCAAAAGAAATATACACACACTTGATTGATTTGTAAAATAATCGACATAAACAAGAACAGCGCGCAGTGTATAATAGAAAAATAAGGAGTTTATCCATTAGTTTAGACAAGCTGCTGTATTCATATGGGACTGGCATATCTAGGGAGTGGGCCTGCCTATATGAGGAGGGTCTCCTCATAAACAATGGATGTGGGTGGCCCATTCTGTGTGAACACACCTTTGATACCTCGGCCACACAGCCTCTCTGCCACCTCCAACCTGAAAGCTGCCGTGTTTTCACTGGCAACCAACGCTTAATGGATTCTGTCTACAGATGGCTGACACACTAAAACAAAAAAGCTACAAAAACGTGGGTTAGGCTTTTACGCCTAGACCAGCATTCCAAAGTGGGTCGTTCTTAAGCCGCACAAACCATTGCAACGCATCATATTTCTGTTTTACATGTCAAATAATGCACTCAGGTATTTTTTTCCGAAGAAGCAGGAAGTAATCTGGCTAGATTTTGATGATGACGATAGTTAATGCGTCGCTGCATTATTCATTGTTTCATTTACAACAGGTATGGCATGTGGGACTCCTCAGAGATAAACTTAATTTCACTTATTGTGGCTATTTATTATTCAGCAACATGTGTTACTACATATGTGGTCAGAGTACAATCGTACAAGGGATATCATACCTATGCTATGTCCTTTTATTAGCATAGACACCGTTACTTTTGCAAATGTCAATGAAGTTTGAATGAGTATCATTATATAACACAGAACATTTATAATGACAAGAAAACAATTCTTTCAAAGGTTGTTGTGCAAAATATTCTTTCTTCGGAACAAGACTATCATGGGAAAATAAATGTACAAATATGATTATGACAGCATTTATCAAAACAATTATCGGGGATCTATCATCTGTACATAATTTGTTTGTATAATTTGCAATAGTTTGATATCTGTTAAATGTGTCAATATGAGCAGTTGATAAGCCGTGCTACTCGCGTCGTGCGGACTCTCCAATAGTGATTAACAAATACTACTGTGTACTTCTCTAAGTATTATCTGCTTCAAGTATGGCATGCTTTTTAGTCTTTTACATATGCACTGTAATCCAAATGGCATTTATTCCACATCGTTCCTGGCCTTTTTTAAACGCCCTTGTGATCAGTTTCCCTCTATTCACTTTTTTCACACCCGTACTCTTTTTAAAGTCCTATTTTTCTTATCCATCTGTTATGTAGTTACGTAACTACATTCTGACTTTAAATAGTCATATATCTGTCTTAAAGGATTCATGATTTTGTGACAAGGAGATATTGATCTATTTTTCCTTTTATTAGACTACTCTATTGCATGTCATATACTTCCCACTACCCATATTGTATTTCCTGTATTGCTATCATCCTCATTGTTTGTACTATATTTCCTGCCTCCCTCATACTTAATCCTAGGTTCTTCACGTCCTCTATACTCTGTCCTGTTTCTTTTAAAACTCAATATATTGAACTATATTTTATATTCGCTCTCTTTTTGTACTTTATTGAATACAAATAGCCCTTTTCCTGTATCCTGCATGCATAATAGGTTGCTGTGTTTGACTTTATTCTCCACGATGTCAACTGTCTCCCTTGTTCTGTGCCACCCCTCCTATGTGTCGGGCAGTAATGGCTTAGCCGGGGATCCTTCCTTCTCAACTGAACACATTATAGCGATTGAAAGGTACGACAAATAATCGACGAGGGAGCATGTGCTGGCGTATGTGATCAGAGAGTAGGGACGGGAGAGGTTGGGATTTGAAGCAGGGGGTTGTAATAGATGGCTGGGGTTCTAGCTGAGATACACGCACACTTAGGGATATGACAAGGAGATAAGTGGTAACAGAGAGGCGGGCACGGGACACTGCAGTAGCAACGCTGGGCATAAGTAACACGATAAGAGAAGCAACTCTGCGGACTGCTGCTCATGAGACACCAGAGAAGCAACTATTGAGAAGGCTGGAGTGGTTGCAATTATATGGCTTCAGTGCTTACGATTAGGTATGGGGTGAGTAAGCCGATATGAAAACAGCAAACAAAACGCTTATGTTGTATATAATGTCTTGCGCTATATTCTCATGTTCAGGACAAAAGATCAGCCGATGCCATAATAGTCTATACTGCTTGGGAAACATATGAAGATTCATTTAAAGTTCAGTTTCATCTCTTTTGACTCTTTGTTGATATTAATAAACAACCAACCAAACTCAAATATATTCACTTATGATCATCCACAACAAAAAGCCCAAATCTCGATATTTCTCATGTATATAGAGAACAACGTGTATACGTTCATGATTCCATCGTTTGGATCCAAGCTGGCTGTTAATCAAGGTTATCAAATATTATTTCTAACGCCTCGTGGTAAACTGAATTAAACCGCATCCTGGATAAGTATTCAAATTCAATGCATAAAGATTTTGGTGCCGATATATTTCCCACAATAAACTAGACACTCTTTGAAATATAAACCGTTTGCCTACTGATATGAGACACAAACTAATGTCATTTTATATTTGAGATGAAACTGGAGACATATGACATCAATAGTGTATTAGACTTGGACACAAAATGAATATTATATCGAATGAAGCGGTGTGTGGCTATACATGGGTTGGGGGTTTGATCATGTTTTATTGTTACACAGCAGCGCAATATGATACACTACAATTTGATGGTATTGTTAGGCAGACAGGATACAATATGATTTATCCCTCAGGGGAATAGGGAATAATGTTGATGGCTGCGGCTATGTCAGGGTTGTGTGGGATCAGTCAGTGTTATGATGGCACTATGGCATGATGCCATGTACTCACACTATGGGCACCATAAAGGCCCAGATGAAAGCCAGCCCACAGCTACCATTCTAACACTCCACCTCCCAATGACACACACAGATCGGGCTCTATGCATTCACGTATGATTGAACAATTATTTATCCAAATCAGTAAAGCGCATATCCTTGGCTCACTTCCCGTGATGACACCTAATGTGGAACAGAAGAATAATTGCTCTCTGTGAGGATGTGATGCACACGTGATAAGGACAAGTGCTTGGCACCTCTCCTGTGTGTGGCATCTATCAATACCTCTAACTTCCTGTCTACCACAGTCACCACAATAATGTCAATGGTCATGTTATGTAAATTGTAAATAGTGAGATAGCCCTTTGAGCCGAACCACACGCATCATGTAGTGATTCACTCTGTCTTTATGTTGGCGACAATCAATATATTAATACTAATAGCAAATGAGACACGTGACATTATGCTGTGGTATTGAAATCTAAATATCGTGCATACAGATCCCACTCTTAATTGATACACAAACAAACACTGTAGTTTAGATCTCGGTCTCTTTCCTTTCATCTCCCTTTCAGCGCAGTATGCATGATCATGAATGTATATATGTATGTACCTCAAACGATAACAAAAGGAAAATGTTATTAACTTACCGGAAAATCTAGTTGATCATGTTGTTTAAATCTGCTCATTGAGATACTAGATGTGATATGTATGAAGGTGAGACAGGAGAGGGTGAGTAGGTAAACCCCTCCCGCCTCCAGCAGGCTCTCCCTCAGCCAGGTAGTCCTCATCGTGAAAGATGTACTCCCTGTACTGCCGCCCGGTATATTCCTCAATAGTCCAGTATGCAGAGGTCACGTATCCATTCAAGAAACACTCACGTGCCTCGGTGCAGCTATCAGCGTGGAAGAGAAATATTCAATTTAAACATGAAGAGATTAAACGGTCCAAAGTTAATTAAGATTCCAAGTCTTCAGATTGGTCCCAGAGCGCCCAGAGAGGCATTCACAGTCATTTTGTTTTGTTGAAATTTGCCTAATTAGCTGGTAATAACGGCGTTGTGGTAATTACCTAATGAAGCGGTTTGAGCCACTAGTTGCTGGGCGCGCGCCGTTTGCGCTGGGTTGTGGCTTGCGGTGGTTGGTGCCAGAACCTCACCTTGCCCTGCACCTGATCTCCCTCTCCACGCCCTTTAAGCGTGACACCATTGGGTCACTTCCAAATATCACCATATCTTGTCTACATCTACCATGGATTGGCAACTTAAAGGCGACTCCCATAAACCTCCTTCCGCGTTTAAAATATTATTTTACAGAAAAACGATGTAGTAGTATCGTGTGTCTTAAGCATCTATGTTTTCCCACGTGAAATCAGATGATGAAATTGAATATATAAACATCATACGCCTCAAATATACATTTGTCTGTCATTTTGTCTGTGTAAGATACGTAATATGGTTAAGTGTAGCATGTGGTTTTGTCTCACTCGGGACAAGTGTTGCTGATACAGAAGGCAGTTGTGGCACACCCCGGTCTGAGAACGTCACCGCGGCATGCACACACAAGATACCAGAGCATCAATCCTGCCAGTCTCGATGACACACATACATACATGTGTTGTGAGCCGGGATCATCGCACTCACACCGTGTCAGATCAGCTAATCTATATTGATCTGTCTCCGCCTTGCCGCTTGCTTGAAGCCAAACAATCTTGGCAAAGGGGATGCGATGCTTATCCGGGATGGGATACGAGGCGCTGTGTCTTTTTCTATTGCAAATTTCCTCTCTTGTCTTTTGCACTCAACAAATGGCTTTTGTGTGCCTGTCTCATCGCTGGCAGCAGGTGAAAATGTGTAGACAGAGACCCTGAAGTGGTGAAAGAGCTTAGAACAGCTCTTTTAACTCAGATTTAAGATAAAAACAAACATGCACTTTCTGGACAGGTGGAATAAGACAGATAATATATAATGATGTATTTCCTCTTTTGACCATCAGCAGTTATATGCGATGCAGCAGGAGATGCATGCTCTTATCTTGTTGTTTGTGAGTTGCGCCTACTGTCCCGTGTCCTGTTTGCTACTGTGACTGCTGGGTGAATGCCACCGCCTTGCCGGAGAGGAACATCACAGGCAGATAAAGCCTTTAATGAGGCGTGTGATGAGGTAGGTTAGTTCCTGCCTTGTCTCTTCTTCCTTGTCGGTGCGCTCCCACACTTTGTACTCGCCAACCTAGTGCGCCAACACTTGCTCACTTCCGAGTTGGGTGTACGCCTTCGTGCCTGCTTGGCTTTTACCCCGTGCCTGCCTGCGTAGCCCGCCCGCCTTCCTGTCTGCCTGCCCGGTGCCAGGTGTACTACTAGGTCCTGGTGGGGGCTCAGCCCTTCCTGCTTGTTTCAATATCACGCTCTATACCTCAGCTCTCATCTCCATTTACAAACTTGTCCCGACTGGCCGCAGCGTCCCATTGATGGCGGTAGTGACGGGGCTACCAGGTGAGCGGGGTGGTGGAAGTAGGGGTGTGGGACAAGGCAGTCATTGACTGGCCCGCTCACCTCGTCACAACCCAGCTACTTTCTACATGGCACACTGGCGACACCTGCCGTCAAACTCCACTTTATTTATCCAAAAGTAACACTTTATGTGGTTTCACTGATTACATTGACAATTAGCACCAAAATATTCATCACTTCTATAAAGATGGCCAATGCTACGAATGGTTTGTATAGTCACTCTTCTTGACCTTGAACTTGAATCAACAAAATTTGGCAAGATGGAGGCAGGTCAGCATTGGTCGGTGTTGATTGGCGTTTCACATTCTGTTTCCGTTTCCTTTTCCGTTGAAAAACTTGGAAATAATTATCGCTTTGAAATATCATGCAAGTTAACAATTAAGAAACACATTATATCAACATATTTACTCTTTAAGTATATGGCTTATGCTTGTATGCTATACTAATACTTTGCTAATTCTTTGAAACACAAAGATCTCAAATTTCAGCCCAACCAAAGAAATCCATGGTCATATACTCAGCAAAACTCTGAAAAATACAATTAAAGCAAGATTGTCTGATAGTATTCATTTTTTTGCTCCATGATGACTGAAATCTTTTTGATGAAAGGAAGTCTTAATCAAGCATAATTTGAAAGTTGATGTATATATATAAAAGGAGCAAAACACATATAGATTTGTTCATAGGCACAAGTTGAATTTTAATTAGGTAGGAACTACATATACACATATGACTGAAAGCAAATAGTATTCTTCATTTCGTCTTCAATTGTAATTAATAATAATAAAAAAAATTAATAATAATAAAATTTGTAAGTAATCCAAGTAATCCATAATTATCATGTATATCTCCAGATTATATGCAGATGTTTCTGGTATTCGCACCAACATACATATATGTGGACAACAGATCATTTCGAGTTTTAAAAATCTGCACAGCTTACATCATTAATCTTTTTAGAAACAGGTACATTTTGATGTTCTTTTCAACATTTTGCTTACATAATTATCATTAAAATCATTAAGTACAAAATACAGTGTTCTCTATCACACTTTCGTTGGGTTCTTACTACACATTTGATTTGATACACGAGTGACAAAAGCATATAATATCTTGTTGTCAAGGTCATACATTTTTTATATATATCCTATAAATCTGGTCTGATTACACGTCTTTCTACAAATCTCATTTAAGATTGGCTTTGTGTATGTCCTTAGAATATTATCAATTGTGTTGTATTCTCCAAAACTGATCATACCGTTTTTGAAAAGTTGACCTCATTTGTGGACTTGTGAAACAAGAAACTACCTCCTGTCATATATATATATATATATATATATATATATATATATATATATATATATATATATATATATATATATATATATATATATATATATATATATATATATATATATGTATATATATATATATATATATATATATAGCAATGACAAGATACACTTTATGGTCAGCAAATAATAACTTAATATCACGCATTTTAGTGATAATATCCGGTAAAAGTAGAGTTGAAATATTGGATTCATGCATATTATCAATATTAATATTTGTTGAAATCATATATACTGTCTGTACAAAAAACTGAATCATAATGCTAGCAGCTGGAGCGGTGCATTTTCAATCAATGATAATATGTTTGGCAGACATTGTCAGATTACAAGTCAAGGTTTTTGTATCTTGGAGGGCGGCAAGTCTGACATTGCAGCGTCAAACAAGATAAATTCTGACAGATTTTACATCACTGCCTGAATGATTTATCGTGAGATACTACGATTCTTTGACAGAAAAGGATTTTGTCACATTGCAAATGTGAGCGAGTCTTTGAAATAAGGAATGATGTGATATGACATAAAGTGTGATAAAAGCTAATAATGGAAGGGTCTGTGATAGAGGAATATAAACAAATTAATATGGGAATAGGATGTTCTGTGACAAAAGCTAATGGACAATTGTATTATATGGGAGTTGAATATATTTAGAATTAGAATAAACTTATCTGTGATAGAAGGTAATAATGGACAATTCTGTGATATGGGAGTTGAAAAGATTGAGTATGGGAATATATTCTTCTGTGATAAAAACTGATAATGGATAGTTCTGTGATGTGGGAGTAGAAAAGGTTTAGCATGGAAATAGGATGTCCTGTGATAAAAGCTTATGGAGAATCTTATTATATAGGAGTTGAATATATTTAGGATTGGAATGAAATGATCTTTTATAAAAGTTAATAATGGACAATTCTGTGATATGTGAGTTGAAAAGATTTGGTATGGGAATAGAATATTCTGAATATTCTGTAATAAAAGTTAATAATGAAATGAAAAGAGAAGTATCATACAATTCTGAAACAGAATACAGCACTGATGAATAAAAGCTAGATATTTGTATTTATAATGGAATAAGTATGAAAAACATGGGTTAGCAAACCAAGAGCCGGTGGCCAAGAGTAGAACACAAAGTGCCCAATGAAAGTAGAAACTAATGGTGCTAGGCTGAGATGCTGAGATGTAAGGTGAAGAATAATAGTAGGAATGGGTGCTGTGAGGTGGTGACATAGGTGTGACCTGGCTGTGGTGGGGGGATATAGTGGATGCAGATCCCCCGGCCCCGATCCATCACATCTCCCCAATCATCTGACTGACATCTATGGCTCACCACCCACCGTCTGCCAAACAACACCGCCCCACTCCCTCCTTATCTGTCCTTACAAAACTTCTCCCTCGGCTGTGCGAGCCACAAGAAATGGTGGCTTTCTGCCATCG
The DNA here is from genome assembly GCA_949316495.1 of Amphiduros pacificus. Lineage (NCBI taxonomy): Eukaryota > Metazoa > Annelida > Polychaeta > Phyllodocida > Hesionidae > Amphiduros > Amphiduros pacificus. The sequence continues at coordinate 19,974,032 of OX439003.1, forward strand.
ACCTGTCAACCCACGCTGGGACAGCCAGACTAATTTTCTGAGCATGTAGCAGTGAGATTAATTCACAGAGAAAAAGCACGGCGATACACATAGTCGAGGGCCCTAGAACTGTGTGTCTATGGAACCGTATTATGGTGAAGTAAGCAGGGACCAAATTGAAGGCTAATTCACTTTGAAGAGGTTGCCTCCCCGTGAGACCTCCGCAATCTTTGAGGCGAGTTAGGTTTGGATGTGTTCTCTGTGTTTCCCCGGAGACCTTAAGTCGTGCCGCTTCATGAATCCCAAACTCCCCTGACATACACTTAGCCATGCTGCGCAGGTACCAAAGGCCAATCTCATATCTTATATATTTGCTCTAACTACTTTGTCTTTAGAAAAATTGCCTATTGCTTTACCTCTCTGCATAAATAGATCAGTATCAAATATCCCTTTATTGGTGTTTATTCCAGTTGCACAGCCATCAAACCCCCACAGTGTTTAGTATGAAGATGATGTTAGTGTCAAAGTCAGTTTGAGTGTGCTAAGTAGCACTCGGCACCTTTGCAGTGTAAATATGAGGCAATCACTAGTCTGGTTTCTGTTACATACTGTCTCATCTCACATCTTCATGCAATATGCAAGTGTGGTAAAAGCTATGCCACACTTCTCCCATAACCCAATATGCAGTATACCCACATTCTATATATTGAGTTTGTGTAAGCGTATATTCTTTAAAGGGCAAAGGAAATTAATTCAAATGGTAACCAGCAACTGTCTCGATAAATTTCATATTTTTACAATTAAACATTTTCGTTTCCATTCTCTAACTAAAACCTTCCCATTAGTGCTTAATTTTTATATATAATCATAGATGTAATGTAGATAAAAAACAGTCTATTGTGATATATTAAATACCAAAGTACCACATCGAATGTGGACCCAATATCCTAAATATACAAAGTATACAAGGCTAAAATATTAGACAAAACAAAAAGCTTTGACTTTTGTGAAGAAATTGGCTGTTCAAAGAGACAAATAATTGCATTTTATGGTTATGTGGAAAAAAACAAATTCTATTTTCCCTACCACAATGTTTTAATTAAAGTAAAATATGATGAATGGGGCATGAGAGGACACACGTTAAATTACAATGAACATCGTATATCAAAATGTAACGTGTAGTTGTTTTCCTTTTGTTGGGATTGGGTGTAACACGGAAGGAAGCATAGACTAAAGTTTCATAGATAATTGAATCTTGAATATAAATAGACTAACAATAAACTAATAATGGAATCCTGATATTAGATAGACTAACAGTAAACTAACAATGGAGTCCTGATCTCAGATAGTCTGACAATAAACATATACAGAAATCCTGATATCAGATTGACTAAAAAACAGATAAATTAAATGATATTATATTAGACTAACAACAAAGCAGATGATGTAATCCTGATATTAGCGAGTCTAACAATAAATAGATAATGGAGTCCTGATATTAGATAGAATAATGGTGTTTTTACGACCCTTTCAACAACTATGGCGATATCAGGTCGACTATCAGTATGGCTGTACGAGTCCATACATTGCCTGTGTCTGTGCATTGCCTCGGTGCGGCTGTACGAGTCCATACATTGTCTGTGTCTGTGCATTGCCTCGGTGTGGTTGTACAAGTCCATACATTGTCTGTGTCTGTGCATTGCCTCGGTGTGGTTTTACGAGTCTATACATTGCCTGTGTCTGTGCATTGCCTCGGTGTGGTTGTACGAGTCCATACATTGTCTGTCCACTGTTCACTCGAGCCTCCACGTGCCTGCATGTGCGTTGTTCGTATGGTGTTCACGCGGGTCTATAAATTGTTATACATTGCCAATGAAAAAGGCAAGGATCCTTAAGAATAGCTGGACGACGATCACAGTTCAAAGCCAAATTGTCTGTATATGCCCTTGTGTTTTATGTTCATTGTGCTTGTCTATATATTGCCCGTGTATTTTTTCTTACGGTTGTCCATCTTGTTCTCACAAGCTCATAACTTTTGAAATTATTTCTGTAAGAGCTTTTGTGGTTGAGAAAATGTTTCAATTCAGAAAATGCTGTCATTTGACATCAGATGTGGTGTGCACCTTGGCTCTAAGGTTTCTCTATGGAGACATGTGTTGTGCTGTGGCCCGACAATTTCTGTTTTACTAGTGAGTTTTGATTAGTGAGTTTTGATTATATTCTGAAATTTAAGGTCTATTTAATTTGTTCAGATATAACTGGGTTAGAAGTGAAAGACTGTTCAGTGCACATATAATCACTGATATACAAGAATGCTAAAGACAAAGTCATCGACCCAAGTGGACATTTTCGCAATGTTTGATAGTTTGATAGGGAGTCCACTTTACTTTATTTCTGTTATGATAGGACCTTGAGCTCCAGAGGTCATTGTAGTTTTGACCAGTGTATATTGATGAATCTAACATACTTTGATCTATCAGTTCATTAAAGCATTCGGGAAATGAATTTTCCTTGCATAATATAAATGTTTATACCCTAAACTTTGTGATCAAAAGTTATTACCCATCATATTTCCCCTACATATACTTCTGTGCAATTTGAAAGTGGACGAGTCTTCTGCTAAAATCCAAATCAACCATTGGACACTTTGTCAACAAACTTTGTTTAGCTGACCAGTGATTTTGTACAAACACCTGCTTAGTAAAGTATTTCTAACAGTGGGGCACCCTAAATTGGGACAATGGAGTGATTTGGCTTACACAGCCCTGTTTGTTCATTAATGTTTATCCAATGATACAGGCCTAACACCCTGACAGACCACATTAGAGGTCACATGATTGTATACATGTGGCCACTTGGTGGTGAAAAAAGAGTACTGGCAGAACTGGGCACTTTCATCAAAACACAATAACCATGGTTAGTGTATTTTTGTTGATTTTAGTTAGATAGCTTAATTGTATCACAGTTTCATGGCTACATATCATTTAAGCATAACCTCGGTAAAATCGCCTGTGACCTCTTTGGTTTCATGAATGCTTTAATGTATATTTTGTCAAACGAAATGTGGTCTATTCATTTATATGTTAATTTTACCTATCAATTATCACTTCAAGAGGATGTACAAACATATCAAATGGTACACTTGTATTTTTCTCTTTATTCTGTCATCATTATCTTGTATTGTATAATAGCAATATTGAAAAACAAAATCATAAGTATTCTTCATATTTTCCAACAAGTGACCTCTCTCAGTATATTGAGATTGAAAAGTGCAATACCCCAATAAAATGTACAAGCGTCTAAAAAGCATCGGAAGAAGCCTACTTGTCACATGTTGGCCATAGAGAATGTGTCAGCCCTTTTTGGGATGTCAGCTTATAATATATGTTCTTGGCGTGTATAGTATGCTTTTGTGAGATAAAACACTGTCAGCCCATATAACTATATTTTTTCTGGCTCCCAATGTCCATTTTCATTGACTGTATGCACATACTTTCCCACAAAAAAGACCATGTTTTTCGCTACTAAAATAACACTTCTTCCTCCATTCTCTGTGCGAAATCTGTGCCAAAATGTGCCTGTGAGACCTTATATTTGCAAACACTAGCCACTTCCCAGGATATGGTATCAATATCAGCAAAAGTGGTTCTTTGGCTTAGCAATCATTTCATTGTTTTATATCTAGTAAGAGATTAACGGAACATAGAAACTTCCTGACTTCCGGTGTCCCGGGTGCCAGAAATTTTATTTTTAGCAATTATTGAGATTTGCCATGAATTATATATCTACGATGAGTTATGTATGGGCACCACACGGTCGCCAATCATAGAATTATCAGTGTCAGAAGGATACCACAAAGCTATCTGACTACGTACAAACGTGACTCCGTTATTAACACTGAGGGGCCATTATCTTTCTGTTTGAGGTTGTGGAGAGCTGATATAAATATCTTAACTGGGACATCAATTAAAAGTAAAAATTCTAAATCTGAGGCTCGTTTCAGGATTCTTATTTAATTGTTGAGACAACTCTGAAGCAACTGGCTATATAAGGATCAAATGGACATCATGGATATAATTTTTCATAAACAAACCAATTACTACAACTACTATTATTAATAAATAATTAAAGACTGGCATTAAACCTAGCTTATTTGTCTAAGTTGATTGAAATGCGAAAACTGAGCAATTTGAGGATCATTTGCAGTCAAATGGCCTAAGAAGTATTTTTCAACCTACCCAGAAGAAGTATCAAAGTAAAGAAACAACCCTACTTCGGGTACAAAATGATGTATTAATGTACATTGATAGAAATGATAATGCTATACTGGAATTGTTAGACCTGTCTTTGATACCAGTGACCACGAAATACTTTTGAATAGATAAGAAATAGATGTGGTCCAATGGACCCTCTCACAAGTAATTATAAATATAGATCATCACATGCATGCTGAGGACACTCTATCATGTATTACCCTAGACCCCAGAGGAAACTATGAAATCCTGCAATCAAATGTGAAAAAAATCATAACAGAACGGAAAGACAGAGATGCGTAAATTCCGAGAAAGGTGGATATCCGTTACTGAGTTTTTTCTCAATCTAACCAGTGATCCATGACTGATTATGAAAGGCCGTTTTCATACCTATGTGATAATGCAAAATAAAGATCCCATCGCTATTAGAAAGGTTAGAAAGGAGTAAGGCATGGTGAGTTCTGGTGACAGGCTTCTTTCTATCTGACCTGATATAAGCTAAACAATGCTGAAAGGTTCGTTAATACAAGCAAATAAAAAATTATCTTGATTGGCACAGGTACCACTTTAAGCACCAGTGTCGCATTCAACACAAACATCTGTCACCTGAAGAACCAGTAAATATAATTACTTATTATTGTAACCACCAGTGCCATGTTATCTCTATCATCGTACAAGTCTGATATCCTGATTCGAACCTTGGTCAATCACTTTAATCGCCAGTACTTACGTAGATTTAGTTTCACTGTAAGCACCAGTAACTGTCACCTTAATCGCCAGTACTAACAAAGCATTAGTGTGATCATAAGCATCAGTAACTACCACCTTAATCACCGGTACTAACAAAGTATTAGTGCCATTGTAGGTACCACTAACTTTCACCTTAATCACCGGTACTAACAAAGTATTATTGCCACTGTAGGTACCACTAACTTTCACCTTAATCACCGGTACTAACAAAGTATTTGTGCCACTGTAGGTACCACTAACTTTCACCTTAATCACCGGTAGTAACAAAGCATTAGTGCGACTGTAGGTACCACTAACTTTCACCTTAATCACCAGTTCCAACAAAGTATTAGTGCGACTGTAGGTACCACTAACTTTCACCTTAATCACCGGTAGTAACAAAGCATTAGTGCGACTGTAGGTACCACTAACTTTCACCTTAATCACCAGTTCCAACAAAGTATTAGTGCCACTGTAGGTACCATTAACTTTCACCTTAATCACCGGTAGTAACAAAGCATTAGTGCCACTGTAGGTACCACTAACTTTCACCTTAATCACCGGTAGTAACAAAGTATTAGTGCCACTGTAGGTACCACTAACTTTCACAAATGGCCATTTAATCACCAATGAAACATTAGTGAAACCTATCTTAAAACATATGCTTTTCAATATATGTGGGGAGATTCGCCTTTGAACTGGTTTGATCTTCTGATTCGAACTCTGGATTCGAACTCTGGTCACTCTACCGTTGAGCAAAAACCATTAGCAATACTATCTCTTAAAATAAAAAGGATGATTTGTTTTCATCTTATCTTGTCTGTGTCATGTATTCCACATAGGAGCTTATGTGTTCTGACCTCCCATTTGCCTGATTCAACCCACATGTCTAGACAGGCAAGTTAAACTTAAACATTTGTACTTTTGTTTGATAATGCGCCTGGTTTGCAGCTTTATCCAGCATTAAATCAGAAGCTTACGTGAATAGGCCACGACCGTAGAGGTGTGTCTGGCACGGAGATGTTTTCCCCCAACTTGCAAACTCTCATTGACTTTTATCTGAGGGAGGACATTATAGCGAAGTGTCTGCTTTATTGAATGACCATAAAAACCAGTGGCTGTGACATTACATCTTGTGGTGTCCCAGATACCAGGAAGTGCCTGAAAAGCAATCTCCTATCATAAATGATTCCACCTTATATAAATTGAGGTTGCACACCATGAACCAGGCTGTTGCACTTATCCCTACACCCACGTTACAGCAATAAATCACAACCTATTTTCCTAGATGCAGGAAATAAAGAACCTATGTATGTGAGGAAATTATGTGGGATATCTATGTTATATAAACAGTCAAATAAGAGATTAGAGATTTTTTGTATTGAGGTTTTCAAAACAACATTTGTGGCTTACTGAATCATAATGGCAAACAGCGTGATAGAGACATTTTAGGAGACATTAGTTGAGGGGAATCAACTACACGTGAGGATGGAAGAGGGTCGGACACCACACACCTGCCCCCACCCACCCTGGGACCAGTTGCCCGCTACTCCTCTCCCTTGTCACCTGATCAAAGGACAACCATTGATTCAGCAACTACTTATCAAACCTCTTGTGTCACAAATTAACTCCCATCCACTGTGCTCACAACGTCGGCGCTTCACTTTATTACCTATTCATCTAATCAAGGTTTAAGGGACAGCCACCTAGTTCATTGCCCTCCAACATGCATTCAGGATGCCATCAAACTATCCAGTCAAAGACAACCACTTTTCTTTATTTTCTAAACTGTCTTTTGAATCCTGATTTAAACAGTAAGAGACATGTTCTAGATTGAATTATATAATCAGGTAATCCATAGATCAATAAATAAATAGCATTGAATGAGTAAATAGTTAACCACACATCAACTTATTAAGGTCGTTCAGCTTCATGATGTTATGAATCAAAAACTATTGTAAAGGTGAATGAATGAAAATACTGAATAGAAATGTGCATTAGATTTTGTACAAAATACACACATTTATTGAAATGAGGCCTTTCCTATATTCTGGACTGGAAAGTATCTAATGATTCTAAATTTAGGTTGCGAATCACTATAATCATATATCTCACAGGTTTATATTGGTGGTGTCCATGAACATAGTGTTTGAGTCATAAACTACCTCTGCAAGTTTACGTTGCATCTGTGGACTCCTAGTCTGCATATTTGCATACAATTAGCATAAAGCAGTGCCGTAAGTAGATCTCACATATGCGAATGCAAGAGACCCGCCCTTTATGAAACCAGTCAAACAAACATCCACAACAATAGGGTGTATATCTATTACACAGTCTGCCAAACCGTATATTACTCATTTTAGATGAACCGTTAATCTTTCAGGGGGCTAGAACCAGCCCCACTAGCACAGTTGGTAGAGTGTAGGATCTGTGCCTTTAATGGTTATATAAGTGGAGTACGGGAGGTGGTGGGTTCGACTCCTACTGCCGGCGGTGCTACCTTCACACTGGTTAAAAGGTTCGAAAGTCGACCTGATATGGCCATAGTTGCTGAAAGGGTCGTAAAGTCACCATTTCACAATTTCTTTTTCAGGGGGCTAGAAAAACAAGTTGAAAAATTATTTGTAAAATCCTTCGATGGGAAAAAATAAATGACGATAATGACATTGCAGAAGTTAAGCGGGTCTTTAACACGGTACTCCTAATGGATTCCGTTTTTGTCTATTTTGGTCTGAATGACTTGCATTGTTGTGATTTTGTTTCCCTAACTCTTTAATCTTCATAATTACTAGAAATATGGGCGGGTGTGGGTGTGGAAGATAATACTTGCAGAGCTTGGTATGTATACTACTTAGTGGGAAACAGCTTAATTCATATTGTTTAATGTAAGACGAAACCGATGTAATAATAACAAATGTTTATTGCCATAAGTTGCGATGGTCTACATTTACACATATCATCACATACTGTATACTATCATTGTGAAGTCAATAATACTACATGCAAGATCATATTTATTTTGTACAATCAGACACAATATCTCAACTCACTGATATGATTAAAGATTATACAGGCGAATTCGTATTACAGTTGTCACAAGACTCAATAATCTCTCACTTTGTCAGGTACTTTGGGGTCTGATATATTTGTCCTGATATGTTAAGCTCAGAAGTAGGACATCAACTTCATTGAGTATTTTTAGAATATTCTAACGCTAAATTGCTCAAATGTTTTTTTTTTGTTGAAACAGCAATTTCTCACATCATTTACACAACGTTGTATAATATCATAAGCCAACTCTTCAAAATATGAACTATTTGAGCGGATGATTGATATCTTTATTTTGAGCATTCATGAAAAATATCATGAAAAATATCATGCAAATAATTGTCATCAGCAAAATGACGGCAAACTCAAAGAGAATATTCCCAATACTGCAGTCAGAGTATTCCAGACAAAGAAACTTAATAATGATCAAGTTATCATAACATTAATTGTTGACTAGTTAGTGCAGCTTAAATGTTTGCGGACTCACGCTGTCAAATTTCCATATTTATGTTATTTTGAGTTATTTATTATAAGTTATTCTTTCCACATTCATAATAATCAGAATTATCTGAAAGAGGAATATATGAAAGATATGATTTATTGGTTTTTAAAACTAATACAAAATTATAATGGAGATTTGGTGGTTTCGTCGATGAATCTAAGAAATCTATAAATAATATAGACCTTATATTTCAGATGCAATATTTTCTAATCTAATTGAATTGATAGCACCAATCATTTAGGCTAAATTTATCATCACTAAGGCGCATCCTAATTTAAAAATAAAATCCATTTTCTTGTTTTACTTGCAATATCCACTACATGCACTATGTAACATTAATATAGATCTAAAATGAAAATGAGAACTTGTACCTGATCATTTTATTGTTTTACGGACGGAAGGAAACAATCATTTACAAAGAAAAAAATACTCAATACAACATAAGATAAAAGGTTAACTATATGGATATTGTAAATCTGTCAACTTAATATTTAATATAAGTTATGATTGCTATATATCAATAATGGCGACATGTTTATAACCACATATTCTTGTGACATCCAGTAGATCGTTAATCACAAATTCACAAAAACGTCTGGTAGCATTGCTAGGCATTGCAGAAGGACAAGGGTTAATGTTTCTTACTTATGTTACATGTACGTATTTAAATTATTACTTCAGACATTCAAATAGTGGTTGGCTATTAAAGGCTTCTTGAACTCGATATATAACGCAGTGGAAACAGTCTTTGACAAGATCTTAGATAGGTGTCTAACTAATAGCTGATCAACATAAACTGTGTAATGTGTTAATATTTATATCTTATTATTTAAAAAAACTGAAAATTCCTACAGAGTGTGGTCCTCAGCTGAATTGTACACTTCATTTGCAGCAGCGATATTAAGATGACCTGGATTTGTACACTTAAATAATATCGGAACGGAAAGTGCTTAGTGCCAAAAACCAGCTGGAAACCCAATTTAGATAAAATATCTTTGAATATGTAGATCCTTCCAAAATGTCAGATACATTTATGAATGAGGTGGACAACGATGATGGTCCTTAAATACATTTTGTGTTTGAAATGTTGTTTAAAACACATATGAGACTTTGAGACTTTGAATGTTTTCAGAGTACTACTTCATAGCACTCAATAAAGATGAATCTAATATTCGATTATGGCGAGGCTGAAATCAAAGGAGGCTTCTCCCTTACTGTTCGAGGCCAGGCATTCGTACCCGCCTGCATTTTGATAGTTAGGATTGAGAAATGTGTAGGTGCTCTCGGACAAGCCACCATCAGGAACATTCAAATGATGGTCTATGAGCAAGTCATTTCTGGCCCTCAGCTTTCTGCCATCTTTGATGACGCTTATGTACGGTAGGGGGTAGCCATACCCTCTACACCGGAAGCAGGTTTCCTGGTGCTTGAGGAAGTGAAGCATCTGCTTCTTCTCGTTGAACATTCCTCCCTCACAAGGCAAGAATTCCACAAAGGGTTTAGAGTGAAGGTTGCCTTGCCTCACCCAGGAACTTACATATGTTCTATCGTTTTTGCGTTCTAAAGCACAAGTATACATTCCCTGCTCCTCCCGCGTGGCGTTTCGTGCGCCAAGCATCACGTGATATTTGACATATCCGTGTTTCATCACCTTCCGGGTGCCCTCAAAAGTATATTTCTCTGATTGTTCCAGATAATTGTTACTGCTTCTGTGAACTCTGCCGCAACTGAGGGAAACCAACTTTCCTGAGCGATCTCTCTTCCGCCGGATCTCCAAATATGTCCGATATAAATGAAGTTCATCCAGAAAGAACATCGATTCAGTGTCCAACATGGTGCTGCACTGGACCACAAAGCGCCCCTTGTAACCAAAGGAGATGGTGGGAGGGGGCTTGGTGACCCAGCGCACCCCGTCAAGATACTCCCGGCGGTACTGCGTCTCCTTGTCGACGTGCACGTCCACCTGATATTGCATAGGCACGGAGTCTATACCCAGCACCAGCGTGAACTTAGCAGGAAACACTTCCGGGGTCACCTTCTTTATTATAAGCGTCGTGGCAATAACATTGCCCGCTGTGATGGAAGAGTTGTCATAGCGACCGTCTCCTGAAATCGACAAAAGAAAAATTAAAACTCATTTGTATACCAGGGTTGGTCTTCATGTAAATCGTGCATGATTAAATTTTGTCGCATATGAACTTGATATTATCGAATTCATCTTATGATCTTATCTAATTGTAAGTATACAATATACCTTCGACTGGAAGCATGTCAAGGAGTTCAGCGAATGGCATGGTGCCAGCTTTCACCCCTCTGAACCATCTAACGTTGACATAAGGCTCTGCAGTCTGGTACACTATCGTGACCGAGGCCCTGCTTCCGGGCACGAAGTTGCGGATCTGTCTGCGCAGGGTGGTGATGCGGGGAATGGGCGGTGCCCTTGGTCGTATGATTTTCTGGTGGTGATGATGATTGCATCCCTTTGAATACAATACGAAAATATATATTATGCAGATCAAATTCTAACATAAATGTATGTAAATATTCATATATATATATATATATATATATATATATATATATATATATATATATATATATATATATATATATATATATATATATATATATATATATATATATATATATATATATATATATATATATATATATATATATTTGATATGTACGCTCAAATTTTTATCTTATGAACAAATTATAATTTTTCTTTGAGATGAAACGTGGATCGGTTCAATGATAAAGAAGAAATCTGGTTCTGGCTTATTTAGCTGGGGACATCAGAAGGGCTGCATTATGAGACTTAGATTTGACCATGTTAGTGGTGACATAGTTTAAGCCCAGCATTACCTAGGCAGATGCCAGCAGAGCCAACCTGCTTCAAACAGTATAGGGCCGCGGGCAATCCCTGGGACATGGCAATTTGAGGGCGAGATAGCTTTGATGGAGAAAACAGAGAAGGCCACAAGGGAAAGGATATATTCCCAGCTTTCTCTGTTTTCTGGCTTTTCAATATGATTAATGCCACCATGAACTATGTTCACTTATCTGGTAGTTGTTACTTCACAAGTGTTATAAAAAACAACGCAACATGTATAGTTCAATTGAGTTATTATCCATTTAGGCAATACCAGCGACATTCGTGTACTTGAACAGGTACAAAACATTATGGGAATAAGTATGATTGAATAATGCTTGTTTGATGTAGTTTAAATACAAAAATACATTTGATTAATTACAAATGTTTCCATTAATCACCACATGAGAGACTTTTTAAGATATGCACCATGTCCCTAACAGACATCAAGCGTATCAGGAAAATAATATTCTTAAGTATTAAACAACCTTAACAGATGGTACTCACCACGTTCGACACCAGAACAACAAGGGATATGACGAAGAATAAAGTATAATGGATGTCCATTTTCTCCAAATTACAGTACCTCTTGGGGTCAATCCTGCAAAAGTGCAAGTATTGTTGAGAATTAATACAACGCAGAACTGACTCACAACTATTATATTGTCAGTCGTAAAATATAAAGTATTTGGGAACAAATTCAATTAATTATTCAGGTGAAATAACAACGCGAGCACCAATCAACCTAAATGGCCATATTAATCGATGTTTTTTTTCATATTGAATTACAAAGTTCAATTCCCATGAAGTACGTACCGTGACATTTACAATTTGCTTGTATCAAATAAATAATTTAGAGACAGATCAATACGATAATTGAATCACCAAACATGTTTATCATTTTTTGAAGAATTTTTAAAAGTACTAATTTAAATACGTACTTTTCTTAAAGGTTAGTTTGAAATTTATCAGAAAAGAATCATATTTTAATCAATAATTGCCTACAGAATTGTATTTCCAAAGTACTCACATGTAGTGATCTAATTTTAATGTTGGTTTTATAATTCAGAAAAAAGACAAAGTTAAGCTTACATCAATCATTACTCACAATTATATTGAACTGCAGATCTCCATTTGGTTGAGTGAGTTTGCATTTTGCATGAGTCATATCACCATTCCATGCTGCAACATCCAGTGGAAAAGGGATGAGCTCTACATCACTTATTTACCTACAAATAAAATACATGGCCATTTATGTCTATATATGATTATTAACCAATAAACACATTACTGTTGATTAATACAAACCAATTTCTTGACGACATAGGACATTCCCTTTACAGTGCATGCTGAAGAATTGGCATCTAAACGTCAATTAAACACAATGTCTCATTTAGGTATTGGAAGGACCTTTTGAATGAAAACCTCTGAAGGGCAGTGAAGTGCAAAATATACAAAATAGACATAGTAGAAACATATTCTGGTCAGGTTTTGGGAGGACCTTTTGGTAGATAATGGACTTGAAGGTAGCAATTTCATGTTCAATATAAAGAAATCAACAAAATAGAAATCGTATAAACTTATTCCTGACAACTGTTTAAAGGACCTTTTTGAAGATCAGGTGGCAAAATGGGGCTCAACATACAACCGATGTTGCATGTTCCTGTTGTTATTAATCATTTTATTTGAAAAAGGGTTTGATTTGAAGTTTAGTTCAGAACATTGCATTATAATCTGGCAAAAAGTACAAGCAAATACACTGAATCTGAATCAGCAATGTCAAACCTCTCAATCAGATGAATATACATCTGATGCAAATATCACAGATTCACTATGCGCTGTCTGCCTTATGTGATATGTAGTGCATGTAGTTTGAATATACAGGACATATGGAAACCTTCGCATCCGGCACACACTCATTATATATGAGCATTTTCATCGGATGAATAATGACTGAATAACAGTCAGTCATAATTTGGATTAAAAAAATGATTATGCATGGATAAGTTTCTAAACTGAATTTTGTTAATCTTGACTTATTCACATTGGTGTTTTTTAAAACAAAGATAATCAGTTGAAAAGCAACAAGAGATAGAAATAAAGATTGTGACCGAAAATGATGCAAATATCTTTGCAGTGATTTCTATGAATTAAGCACTTAGGCTTTAAGGATTCAAATTAACTGTCAATTCCTCCATTTGAGGAAGAGCTTTGGAAAAAGACAATTATAATTTGAGCTCAAAAGACATGGATCATGATGCGGCTTGCAATATTGGCATGGTGCATGATACCTTTTGAATTATTTTTAAAAAACTTAATTTGAAATTATAGTTGAATATTTGTCGATAACATTTAATTATTTCCTGATACCAATTAAATTAAATGTAAAAAGCAATTTGACTACGTTCAGATTTAAAACAAAGAATTCGCTTTTGATAAGAATGAAATGCAGATAAAGGTACAACTGCACTAAAATGGAATATATTGTGAACATTTACATTCTATGTAACAACATAATCCTGATATCTCAAACAAGACAATATATAGTTCCATAAAGAACATCAAAATAGCCTTTAAAATGTCGCTAATGATTTCATGACAGGTTCACATTGGTGTAAAGGGCTTTGTTGGTATTGAAGGGTTGATTGCCCATCTGTGCAGAGTATATAGGGAAAGCATTGACAATCGGCATTCCCCATCGAACACTATATTTCATATCCCATCTGGGACCAATCACTCACATTTGTGATGAATTGTAATTTATATAACTGTTATGCATTTTGTCTGATATATATTTCATAGTTCCATTTCATAGTTTATTGTCAAATATTGGAAAAATAACTTTTCTACAAAAACAAAGTTATCTCCTTTGAAAACCCAAACGCACAATGTTGCAAGTGAAAGAAATTAAAAGGTTGTGACTTGAAACATTAAGCTCAAACTTTTAAATTTAGAGGACCATTGTTGATGTTTATATGGTCCCTAGCAACCGTATCTATGCGTCTGATGGAAGGCAGGATGAGGAAGACCTTGGCCACACATGGCCGACCAAGCACACACAGCCCTGCCTCCCAACACGGAAACCATTTGTCACTCTCTCTTACAAACCAACTTCCCCAACTGAAAGAAGATAGGTTCTTGAATACACCATGGCATGGGTACATCTAGTTTCTTTTGTTAGTTCTTTTGACAAAGTGGTCAGACATACTGATTATATTGTACTCAACCAATAGGAAACACCATTCACGTTTCTATGGAAACAAATTGTTGTAAGATTAATGCTGGAATGATATCCACAGCAATAGAAATTCTGGATAAATCAATGCCCCGGGAGTAGACATCAGTGCAGTCTCTATGCAAACAATGACACTGTACCAGTTTGCTAACCACACATGATCAATCCGCTATTCAATCCCAAATTTCTATTGTATTCTCTCATTTTACTCTCTTTGTATAAAAATGAGCGCTGCCAAATGACTTTCATTGCAGCCAAAATCTATAAGGTTTTGATTGCCTAAACATTTAAAAAACATCAAATATACAAGAATTACTGGAATTTTGATCATTATAATTATCATTGACTCCATTATAGAAGAAAGCCCTGACATGTAAACACTATAAACCGCACAATTAAGCTCCAACAAGATACAGTCAAATAAAGCAAAGAAGCTTGACTCCACCGTGTCTGTGTTATCAGTAAAAGACATTGGAACCATCAAAATCCTTCAGATGCCGGAACAAGTGTACACTGACAGCACGTTTGCCATCTCCGTGCACAGACCTTATCATTGGTCGCCATGGCGAGATACCATCAACGATTTGTACCACCACACTTGTCCATGCCATCTTTTATAAATCATCTGATAAGAAAACAGCAGCATTTGCAATTTCTGTGCATTCTGAAACTACACTTTTAGCTTCTAAAGCACAGAGTTACATGTTTTTATTTGTTGCATCTTAGTCTACAAAATGTGCTTTATGAATTCTTTGTAATGCATATATAAATGAGATGAATTTGGAAATAAATTTCCAAAGTATTTGATATTTCAAGCACAGAGCTAAATGTACTATTGATGTGAGCTATGTGAACAAGTAGCAGAAAATCCTACATGTCCACATCGTGATTAGCTCTGGGAGCACCGCCAGATGTCACTTTAACTGCGCGAATTCAACAGTGACACCTGGTTGCCATTGACCAATACCCTAAGAGGGATCTTTGTGGCACAAAATGAAGAATTAGTGTCTACTTGAATACAGTTTGAGACCTCTTAAAAGAGGAATTTATTAACAATCCCAATGGACATGCATATGCCAGTATTTCGGGACTGGAGCAAAACACCCACAAACCTTTGAAAAGTTGCTGGGAAATAAAAAACATAAACACTCTCATTTCGATATGTTGATCGAGACACAGGACCGATGCATGTTAATATTCCACTTTCACGTCAGGCTATGCCGATCATCAGATTCATGTAATGCATTAGGGAAAGGTATTGAACGTGTGGTGATTGCGTCCATAGACTCTTCATTTCCTGTTTATGTTTATCAATTGTTAATTGGTCAAAAATCCAGGTAAATGCTCAGCACCGTGTTTTCAAGCAATGAGAATCCAGGTAAACATTAATTTCAGGTTGAAAGGAAATGACGATGTCATGGTTGAAGTAAAGTGTGAACCATGAGTTCCCTGGCTGATTTGAGCTAAAATACATGATGTCAAGTGGTGTGTGACTCACAACAAGGTGGGCGGAGAAAAGTTTGAAGACTGTTTAGGGAAACAAAGGCAAGTTGAAGGGTCAGTTTGGTCAATAAGTAAATACATAAGATTGAAATATCATATAGTCGTGGCATGATCAAAAATGTGTTCAATACCTTTCCCTAATGCATTACATGAATCTGATGATCGGCATGGCCTGACGTGAAAGTGGAATATTAACATGCATGGTGTTTGGGTGGGATAAGAGTAAATGAAATTCCTCTGACAAAACCGTCATATTTCATAATGTTCATATTCACATTGACTATGGAAATTACTACGTTATATAGAAGCAGTCAGTATAAAAAGCTTAAAGCACATTTGACATGACAATGAGGAATATGAGGTCCTGGACATAAAAGAAAAATATGTATCTAAATATAAGTAATTCCGAGAAAACAAGTAAATGTGGCTATTAATCGTGGACATTTATACTAAAAAAATTACTACAGCATTAGAATATGAACTCTATAAAAAAAATATATTTGTGTGTGTGTGTGTGTGTGTGTGTGTGTGTGTGTGTGTGTGTGTGTGTGTGTGTGTGTGTGTGTGTGTGTGTGTGTGTGTGTGTGTGTGTGTATACCATAAAGAAGCCGGGCCGGAATGAATAAGTATTTGCATGCTACCAAAAAACCCTAGAAATTATTGTAAAAACATTTGAATTTGGTATTTCAAAGACTGGAAGTATCCACTCAGTACATAACGCTTATAAAATTCCCAGACTGCATGTCTCAGACATGTGTAGTTGCTTGAAAAAAGACATGCTTGATCATTTGCAATACAATATTCTTTTAACCGAGGCAAAATAATCATGGAAACGTCATCACGTGTTTTTTTTTATTTCTCTGAAAGCGTATATCTTACTTACGAGGTGAGACACTGAAATAAAGAAGAGTCGTGGGGAAATAAAAATGGAGAATTATTTGTGATAGCTGTAGCTAACCCGTGAAAGCGCTAAAGCCATGGTGGCTCTAAGTTGGTCGAATATTACATCAAAATCTCCTTTGGGCCTTAGACCTAATGCTTTTTACCCAACAAAAATTGCGTTTTGCACACTTAAGGAATGTCAAACACTAGTATTTCTGGTTTTGAATAATTCACAAAAAGCCACCAAAGATGTAAAAAATGAAACCTTTATTCTTTCAACTAGCAATATTGATCATAAATGGTAAGCTTACTGATAAAAATGTTTTGACACTTTCAGCAAACTCAAATAAGATGATTAAAACATCGTATCAGTAGGAAATGTTATCCGTCATATTTAGAAAGATTGAATGGGACAATCTTAGCTTTCAATTTCACATAATGTATAAGATACTTGTGTATAAAAACTGGCGTGAATTTCAACCAGCATTTTAGCCATTTTGTATCACATGTAGTGATTTTGTATCACATCTTTGATCAACAATTGCGAGAGTCCCAGTGGGACACTAGGTTTGGTTTCTCTTAATTTGAACTACACAAGTCATTGAATAACTTGTGAGCTTAAAGGTTTAACTTTTCATTGCATATCAATAGAAATATAACTAATAAAGATAATTTTTTGGTTTGTAATGATCATTTTGTTTGCACCATTCAAAATTGGCTGCCAAACGTAAAAGCATGGAGTAGATAATAAATAAACATGCTGTTAATTGCTATCGGACTGATAATCCAGTATTATATAATCCATGAGTGTGGTCCTCACCGAGATCAGTACTTACTATATTCAGAGTTTGGGCTCTAACACTGAACATATCATAACTGATTCTTGGACAAGACTTTTAACGGTTACAAAGACACAGAGAACAGGAAATGTCTGGGTCAAGATAAAATGAAGGCCTATTCCCCATTGTTTCCTAAATATGATTTTAGCTTAAACCGTTCCACCCAAATCTCTTTGATGTATCTCTTTGATGTGCAAAACGATGGACGCACACCGTTATATTATATAATGCGTCTAAAACAATACACGTATAATCACTATTGCAGTGTCATAAATATGAAACCTCTTGTATCATACCATGCCTGCAAAAAGCGATGAGATAGCCAGGTTTCTGTATGTTTGATATATCATGTTTTCGTTGAGGAAGGGATATATTAATAAACGAAATTTAATTATTCCTCGTATTTAAACATCCTGACAATAGGTGATACATTTTCAACGCGGTAAACAACTTAATTTGTCTAAGGGTGATCTGGTTCCTATCTAAACTCGGTGTAGTTTATGCATTGAATACCACAACTTAAAATACCCATGTCTCGTGTTATCATGATAGAATATTTATCTCAAACTCTTGTCATAGTGTCATGACTCACACAGCTATGTAATATTTAAAAGTGACATTTGTAGACCAATTAAAATCTGCAATGTTTGTCAAAATAATGAAAATAAGACGCGCTAACCTTCGAAAGTCCATATAGCCTAAGTGCAACTTTCGCATGACTCATTATTTTCATTACGTATCCGAGTAATATTAGGTGAATATTTGTGCATCTCATAGAGACAAAGTTAAGATGGAATGATGGCCGTTTTCATACGGTCAACGATATTGGCATAACCGGTCCAATTTAGGTAGTACTACGTCTATATAACTCTCGAATTGGATGCACAAAGTGCAATTTGAATGATTTTTTGCTGAACCTTTCCAGAGAAATAAATGTACAGGGTACTCTGCAAAATTAATGAATTTTTAGCGGCACAGCGATGCTGTAAGGTCATTCAGTTTCATGCATGGTGTGAGCTAAACACGGTTCTATTAAAGAAAGGGTGGATAGCAAATATTTCAGAAAATTTCCGTGTAAAACTATCGTGTAAAACGTCATTTCCGTGTAAAACGTCATTAAACCATGTTTCTAGTATGATAAAAGAGTTTGATATTTCCGATGTTTGGTTATTATAACACATTTCCAATTTCTTAAATATACTGATATTCAAATGAACATATTTCTTTATCCAGGAATTAATAGCTCACGAGTGATTATTGTCAGGAGTTATGGACATTTCTATGTCCGTATTTGACCATCTGCATTCTAACAGATCAGAGCCTTTTATGATAAGCATTAGACTGGGTTAAGACTCAATCTTCTGCGTAGAAAATCATGATTTGGGTCGGGGACCAGATCAGAGATCCATCAACTCTAATCATGCCAAAATTACATGAAAAAATAATGTCTCGGAAAATGAATCTTATTCCTGACACTGACACTGAAAAAGTTTTATTACTGTCTCATCTATTTTTTTTTGCATTCAATTGCAGTTTGATAATTCATGACAAATAGGAGCTTACACTGAGCCATATGAAACCATATTATAACATTAAACATACAACATATCTATTATTAGAATATATTAATTCAGTTTTCTCAACAATAGAATCAAATGAAATCAATGAAATCAATTAATTGTAAAAAGTCGGCAGCATTTTGCATTGGTATCTGTGAAAATGAAATGAGATCACAAAACTGATCTCTTTTATGTTAACATCTACCTCATAAACAATGATTCAAGAAAATAGCTTGTTATAAAATCCTTTTCATTTATTTTGAGTAAATGTCCACTTGTACAATTAAGCCAGACGTTCTCACAACTACCTGTTTCGCTCGTTTGCACTTGAATGTGCGCATCATACAATATATGCTAGTTTAGATTCATATTTGACAATACACTTTGAGAGAGGAATAGAGAGGGACATATGCTAATGCACTGATTACCTATATGACAAATATCTGATTGAATAACATTACGTAATTTGACCATCAGAATCGGATTATCCAGAAAGTAGATCATATCTAATTTCACAGACTTCAGCTAATTAAGCGGACAAATATATCGATCTATGTAATTGTGCACAAATTAGTTTAATATTTGGTTGCCACGATGCATATATTTTTTCGATATCATAAAAGATAATGTCTAAAACTCAATACAAAGTTCATGTACTGCAAATGTAAATTCTAAATATTTACAGTAAGAAGCATGTTCTCAGTAAAGCGTTGTGAACAGACCCTGGTCTGGTATATGCGCTATACAAGTTTTATTATTATTATTATTATTATTATTATTATTATTATTATTATTATTATTATTATTATTATTATTATTATTATTATTATTATTATTATTATTATTATTATTATTATTATTATTACTTTGTCACCACTATCGCAAATCATATTGACGCTAATACAATACATGTTAATACACTCGTGGCTCTCCCCTATTCACCTATTTTATACAGCTCTTAAATCAGTGATAAATATTTGTGATAATAAAGACTATATTGTAACATACTGTATACTCTTTGATCAGAGATGACGGAAGCTGACGTCACGATTTATGTATACTTTTTTGTTGGGAGCGCCACCATCCCCAAAAATACAAATCTAATGTGGCTTCATTAAAGATGGCGACCGGCACATCACTCGTGCCGTGAAAACGAATAAACACCTTTAGCGTTTTGAAAGACAGTGGATTTACAAGGTGACGTGTAAGACACAACATTCAACTCAATTGCAATTTGAGCTGCGGTTCCATTTTCGAAGCCTTTAAAGTACATCTGTACTATGGAAAATATTCACATCAGGTCATTCTCTGACATCTGCATGTGCCAATAGGTCAAATGGTATGAAAAACATTGGAACCTCTCTGTTGTCGTCTGTCGTCGGCTGTACAGCAAGGTATGCTAGATGTTTGACTGTTAAAATTGTCCGAGTTTCAACTGCTAGTTTCAAACAGTCACGTCTATGATTTAGTGTAACTTCAAAAAGATGAGAAAATATAAATATAATTTTCAAAAAGGAAACTGTATACAAATATACAAAAATCCACGCCTGTTCCTAACACCAGTGTTTCCTCTCCAAGGTCAGGTATGTTCTCTAATGAGAAGAACACGTCATACCGTGGGAATGAACAGGAACAGATAGGCCTTCTTCGGAACTGTTACATTGATCTGAAGTGCACTGTATTGTGGACTTGGTCGCATATGATAAATCATGGACACACTAAGAATACCATCCAAATCCGCTCCTGATATATCTATTTTGAGATGCTGTATTAAGATGTTTTTGTCAAAGACGTAGAGCCGCACCATGAAAGCTTACAATTATCAATCTTGTCATCATGAGAACTCACGAGCAAAAGCGGCATATGTAGACAGTTTTTAGTGAGAAACGCGACGTCATGTTTATATTTTAATTTCATTAGAAGTCTTGATGGTAGACACAAATCTCAGCATTGGCGGGACCTAATTTCCCATTCGTTTATTGCAAATACATCTCTATCCACAAAACACCCAAATATCAATTAATTTGATTTTAACTAATTTTGTCACAATTAAGTAAATTTAATACAATTAAATCTGAAATAAATATCCATATGATTTTATTTTCCTTGTATTTTATATCATGATAGAAATAAGCTCTAAGTTGCTTCTTAGACAACAGAATCATTCCAATGCTTTTGGAAATCATGTCAAGTACAAAGCAACAACACTTTGAATCACGTGACAGGATTTTTTTTACCCGAAAAGCATTTTGTCATAAGTTTTGCTTGTAATCACAGGCGTCATGATTGGTATACGTTAAAGAATAATCCATGAAAAATGAATGGTTTATTTGATCTATCATTATAATATGTACATTCTATTCTATGACTTCCCACAAGGTGTAAAAGCGTGAGCAAATTTGAATAAATATACATGCTAAAAAATTTGATGAATTACGTACACTATCAAATCATCATAAAATCTCGATTACTGGCAATCACATTTCCATCGGTTGTTTGAATGAAGCATAATATTAAGCCTAATGTTTGCGCGAATTTGCGTGAAGGATAATAGGAACATTGAGAAAAAGTATCATGTTCTAGAATATAACTGACATTTCCTCCTGTATATGAAATACATGCATGTGGAATATTAGAATTTGTATCAAGAGAGTATCATATCTAAATAAGCAATATCAACCAGTACATAAAATACATTACAGCATAAATGACTCTTGATTTGTATCACGTATCATATCTGTTAATATTGTCCCACTTGCACTGTTTTGTAAATCGTATCAATGGCTTTATATATTTCTTGCAGTTTGTATGAGTGATGCTCAATTCAGATTTGCGTTATTTAAAGCTGCTTTTGCTGCATAGTCTGCTGTTTCCTTAGCTGCTCAGTATATTTCTATGTATCTAAAATATGATAGTCTTTTCTAGGTCATACATTAACATGCCGAACCTGTCAAGCCCTTTTAAGCGAGTGTATTCTTCCAATGTATATGTTAATGGAAGTTATACACTATGAGATGATATACCCACAGAGGTCCAGAAAATCATATAGGTTGAGTCTTCAGCCAATCTTTGGAAAGTGGTATTATTCATATAAGCTTTGTTTAATATCTACAAGTTTGAATAGTTTCCTCAAACATTATCAAGCGGGAAATGATCGATCTCCCTTGTGTATGATATGACGTATAAAGCATACATCTTTACATATTTTCTTCCGCCTTGCAATGAAATCTAGATTACATATGAATGCACTGACATACTGTTTGCACTCCGTACCTGGAACAATTGAGTCATTAATTCATGACTACTTATGTTGCACTTTCTGCTACTCCATTTGTTCTCTCAATGCTTTGTAGATTGAAATAGAGCGAAACAAATTACTAGTCAAGGAAACTTTCATTATTATTGCAATGTTATTTGAAATTGAATTGGTTAAGAGATAAACAGTTAACTCTGCAAGGTCCATATTTGCAAAAACATAAAAGCCAATGTTCAAAGATGGCCACTGCTGTGGCAGCCTCATTGTCACTATATTATATTATTTATAGATATGACAGTTATTAATATCAATTGAAAGCCATGCACTTATAAATCATAGTTGATATATTCCAAGCAATGGTTTGGATAATATATATAAGTGGATGCATTATTTCATGAGACCCATTGATATTTTACTGTATGCTGTTGGTTGAAATGTTCATTCCTTAATCTCTGTAAATTACACACACGCACACACACACACATGTATAGTGAAGCCCAATTACTTTTATTGCAAACAAGGACCCGTGAGCAGATAAACACTGCATCATAATATACTATTGTATTGTTGATCTACCTGTCAATTTCATGATTGACTTCAGAAGGCTATTTATAAAATCTTAAAGTGATGTGACTATACATTAGAAATATTCACTCTTTGTCTTCCTAAAAGCCCATATCTCTGTACTTCAATAAACAACGAACTTGTATTTACTAAAGGGGTTCATGGAATAAGTCAAAAAGGAACAGGTGGTTTGATACTATTACAATATAAGTCAAATATGTCAGACGGAAAAATGGAACAATGGAGCTATTCTCAGCACACATATATATTTCAAGTAGTTGAGCCAAGTGATAACCTGAAACCTCTAGTATCCCTGGAGACCGCGAGGCATTACTCAGATTGTATGCATGCATCCCCACAAACAATACCGCAGAGGTTATGCCTGATGGAGAATGGCACGGTCTTAGAGATGTGTTTCTGTTAAGGAAGTAAGAAGGTTTGCATGTGGGGTGGCAACAAGCCCACAAGCATGCCTCCAAGCTACTCTTCTCTCCCTTCATCTGCACGCCTTTTAATGACCACTCCATATGAATAAAACATTCTCCATTGCAGGTCGTTGCTATAGAAACCGAGCTTTGCCATTGATTTTCTACGTGCCGACCAGTGCCGTCTGGACCAAGAACCCTTCAATTTGATTCCGAATGACGTGATAAGCTATTTATAGCCGTCTTCAAGATATCACTGTAAAATGTCAACTTGTGTGCATAAGAAAACCTTGCCTAGTTTTACCTCTGTTTACCTTGTCAATTGTGCTAATAAGGTGCAATCGAGCTCGATCATACTTCAACACTATGGTGCGAGCAAACAAAACCAAGCATGTCACTACATGAAGTGATGTTGAGCCTTGAGTAACCGGAAGCGATGACCACATAAATGAACATGTAAACTTGTAGATGCATTATAAATGTTGCATAGATGAAGGATCAATATATGAAGCTGGGGGATTAACACAACCCTATGGGATAATCCTTGTAACCTGTGATCAAGACCTAATCCGCTTGCTTTACCTGTACTTATATTGGCTATCGTGACAACAATAGCGATATCATCAAGCATACTCAGAAACAAGCGGAGTGGTATCGTGAATACTACAGTAGGACATGTTGAGCACTGACTGAGCAATATTCTCATGCTCTAGTATGCATGATTATGATAGTGGCATATCTAAGCTTCTTTGTAAAGCGGCCATAGTAGTGTATGCTATACATAATGCAGCATGTACATTTTATGCTATAATACACTGCACTATGGCAGTGACATGGACCTCTGCATGGCATACGCCTATGCTATACGCGGCAACAATCAGATACACTCGTGTAATTGCCCTATGAATGCAAACAACCCGTAGGTGGGTAATATGTCATGTTTGATTCATGTTACTGGGCCTAAGATACCACAAACAACCACTTACACGTCTCCTTACATTACCCACTCAGCGCCTGAAGCAGACAAGAGGCCATGAGGCACTTCCTGTGTTGTAGCACCTACCTGCAGAGGATCCGTGCTTTCTATTTCCGTCCATGACAAGAGGCGGACATAGGGATATACTATATATGTATATAGTGGCTGGATGAGCGGACATCTCCCATTGATTCCACAGTGTGAACTGTGAGTAGGCGTGCAGCCAGCTAGGTATACAGGAAGCCTGTGCTGCAGGCAGCTCCCATCTTCATCACTGCTGCATTCACACAATCCAGTCTCCTGTGATTTGTAGCCTGGCATCTCGGGGATGCTGAACAACAATAGCCAGCGAGACATGTGTCGGGGGAGGAGCGGCATGAGGCCTTCACATAGTGCCTGTCTTCCCACAGGCCCTATCTACTCAGCCCATATTCTCATTTGCCATATTGGGGGTATTCAACTTGACTGGGGCCAACCTATAATATTATACAATATGCCACAGACCTTATGCTATCATATAACCCTTTAAACTCTCGCTGCAATGATATCAATTCTCAACATGTCTAGATATTCTAAATCCATATCTAGACATTGGCGCACACACAAAGGATTGTCTTTGATGATACCTTTCCTCCACAATTATGGAAAACAATTAAAAGCATTCAGACAATTCCATATCTTATCAGAATATTTATTACTTTCATGAATAATGTAAAGCTTAATTGTTCCAGCGTAATGCATATGTGCAAATATGATAGAGTCGGGAACAATAATGACATAATACAGCTTCTGTGTTCTCTAAATAAGGTTACAGGAGATAAGACTCATGTATAATGCATGAATGGTACTATCAATCTAGATTATTCCCGGAATATGTTCTGGGAGGACGGTGAAACACATCTGTTTACTACACTTCAATGCATGATCGTGAAAGCATAGCGCATATTAGTGTACATAAAACACTGATAAAACCTCATCTTCAGGCAAAACATGAACCGAGCAATTGTATACGTGATAAATATAAGAATCATCCATTTATAACCTTCCACAGTGCCTACTAGTTCTTCGATATGTATAGCTTGCATAATTGACAATGCTACCAAAGTCATCTATTAAAACATGTTTTATAATAAGATCTGTTTAATATGAATGCAACAAATACATTTTTGACGATTGCCAAGTGTGATTAACTAAAAAGATAATTCAATCCAATGACAAAGATTTAAAATAGTGAAATGTTTGAACCGTGAATTATTAAGTTGTATGATTAAGTCTGCCCAACATTACCCTATTTCCAAAGCAATAATATAGGACGAATGACTTACATATCGCTTGATTTGTTGACTTTGAATCATCAGAGGAAATGACAGACATAGACCTATAAGTTTTATACTGTATGGGGTATATCTGTAAATGATGCATACCTGAATGTGGACCTCTGTAGGCTATATGAAATATTGCCAGCGACTTTAGAGTGACTACACAAATGAAACTCTTCTGTACGTTTTTCTATATCAATATTCAATCATCTGTATCTTCTAAATTTGATCTCATAAAGTCCTTCTCCATCAAAATTCGTTTATGATTAACAACATTAGACAATTTATATAATTTGGGTCAATTTTCTACACACAGGCACAGCTCTCCATACTTTTGGTTGGTGAACACTTCAGTTTTGGAGATAAAATTGACCAATCAGCATGTTTGATACACCCATGGAAAGCTCAAAAGATTTCAATTCTGAAAAATGTATTTATATTGATACCTGATTAAAATATGTGATTTTTTTTTTAATTCACAGAAATTGTAAAGTTTTCATGAGGAAGAGCATAAAATTCTAGCTGGATTTCATAATTTATATGTGAAAATTGAAACATTATTTATTGTTTAAATGGCATTCAAAATAGTGGACGGAGCTTGAATTTAATATGATTTTAGGCCCCGCCGTCTTCTTCAATGCCTTTTACGCACTTTTATTTATTCATTATGTAAAATTATGCAAATTAGGTCATGTGATAAAATTTTTCAAAATAATTTTGAATCTGGAATTTTTTTGGGTTTTTATTAATGTATTTATTGCGCATGTTGATGAGCCAATTATTTGAGATATTATGATCAAACGTGTTTAGAAACAGGAAGTAGATCCTGAACATTGACAATCCTGGGTGGAACTATTGAGGGTTATTTGTGCATGTGTGCTAGGGAATTTAAAAGAAAAAAATGGCATGGTGAGCTATATTGAATTAGCATCTATAATAACAGCCTATTAGTGGTTAATTTATAAAAGTATATATTACGCTAAAAAACGTTAATGATAAACAAAAACTGAAAATAAAGTCCGTTAATTTTGAGAATTGTTTACAGGTTAAATGTGATTAATAATAACTTAAACATGGCAGGTTAAAATTGGTCCCATGCAATCTTTCAAATTTATGAAATATAAGTGAAATTATAAAAACTAACTCCTTATAAGTTGCTCTAATCATAATATAGACAACAAACTTTCTAAATTCCAAAAATATAAGAAATTTTAATCAAATGAACAAAATTTGCAATGGAAAAAATCTGATAATAACAAATGTATCAAATGCAAACACAATTGAATTACGTCATTTAATAGCTGATATCTTTCTGCAAAAGTTATTTTCTTTCCACAATATGGGGAAGATGCTTTCGCCGTTTTCAAGAAATTTAATATTTGAAATGGACGTGTTCTTTATTTTGGGCGTCATTTATGTTGGTTTCTAATTAATGTGATGCTGCAATATGAACTCCTGTACAACCCATTTCATCTTCAACATCTCCCATTTTAATTCACAAGTCTTCAAAAATGAATACAACAACTCTCAGTCGTCCCTCTGTGTCACCAATCAAATATTTAGCATTGAGGTTCACATAGTTGGTAGAGCGATGGATCTTTGCCTCATAATTCCATATTTCCATGTTGTATCCTATGACCTCTCCAAGTGAAAGGCTGTACCGACATGTTCTCTGTTTAAAAACTATATAATAGGAGGGCCGCAGGTGGAGCCCAAAAAATAGACCATTTCACAATTCCTTTGTTTAACTTACTTTCTGTCCAGAGTCATGTGTTCAAAACTAGTAACGTTTATGGTTTACAATTGATTAAACTGCAATTTGAGACAAAATCACCACCCTTGCAATGTCTTGAGAAACTAATTGTGACTTTTACAGATGATCCCTGTAGCATTACGCATTGGGCAAGTTTTCATCCTTCTTCCAGCAAACTTGGTTTTAGTTTATGATTATGCCTCCTCCAACATATACTTGTGAATGCACTCCTGACAAAACACTACCTCGTATCAGCTTTACATCTTCTGTTTTTCACAATGATTCAAAAGTCAACATACCAATTTTCAAGCATGATATTTTGCAACTGAAACATACCAAATGAACATACCAAATTACCTTTTTCTTGGGCGATAAAGTTGGTAAAGATTGGCTTTTTATTTCCTGAATGTTTTCCTGGAGAAGAATATTTCCTTACATAAAACTTATTTTCTACACTGAGTTTTCCAATCTTTGTATTTTAAATTCTCCTGTAAGCATGCTTGTACAATGGATTTTTCTCTTAAATTTAATTTGAAAATCCAATACTTGGTAAAATCAACAAGGCTCCTTATAGAAACGACTATCCTTACTTGTTATTAGATTTGTTTGAACAAAATATTATTTCCAATTAAAACATTTTGCACATATAAAATGTAGGGAAAATGGTAAATATATCATATTTCTTCAGAGATGAAGTATAGTTTGACTGTTACCACCTATTTTACCTTGATGAGTATGTCCACAATAAACCACAGCACAACATTTCCGAGAATTTCAGACTCCATGCATAATTCAATGAATAATTCAGTCAATATTTTATTGTGAATATCTACAATTTCTGTCCTTATAATACTGGGAGTTGATAATTATTGAGAACGTAACTTAGTGAATTGATTTCCTAATCTGCATCATGGTTATCAATTTGACAGAAATATATATTTATATAGATGCACTGCCTTAATTCCATTAATGCACATCAGCAAATGGTATCACGTGCCACAAAAGCGAAGAAATAATATCCCCATTTCAGCATTTGTATGCATTAGCTGACAGTCATATTATTTAGCATTGAAAATCTATGTTCGCTACAGATCTAATTGGTGTATCAGTATTGCCCAAAATCTCTTTACTGCAATTACCATTCCCCATTCTCGGCATCAAAACATTGTCCTGTTAAAATGATGGCAGTGCGGATTTGATAAATAAAAAACCTACATTCTAAATCAAGAATCACAGATGTTTAACTAGTCGAACAAAATGAATTAAAGCACGACACCTTGTACATTGACACAGAAAATAACAATGAACAGAATACAGCGAGATATCTATGGGTCTCAATAAACAATTCACCTAATGTTTACTCAAAGGAGAGACGTCACCAATGACTTTTTTTTTTTTTTTTTTTTTTTGGTCCAATGTAGAACATTGAACTTAAAGAAGAAATCTCATTGCTGTATGAATCACAGTTGGCTCTTTTGTGCTGCTCGGTCCTGGGAATGTTCCAGTCTCTGATGCCTTAAAACAGCAATATTTGTTCTTTTCTTTTAAATTCCAACCATTCCGGTTTTATGCTCAGGTTCACAAGCCCAGATAAAGTACTACAACCATGTCTGTAGTGTTCAACATGGGGTTTTAGTTGTTTAATCACAAGCAATAACATACAATTTCACGCCTACGGCAAACCTGTGACAATCAATATGTGCCCATGCGTTGTAAACTCATTATCAGTAAATGTTTTGAAATAGTATATACTGAACGAGCGTGAAGTTCTTTTGATATTTGATATTTGATATTTGACGTTTTTTTCAAAAGGTGTCAACAAGTATGTTTCAGTGTACCCTTTTGGGACATGGTGAAAAAAGTTATGTAAAAGGATATATATCCTGTAAAAAACGGGTATATCCCTTTTCCTGTGACAAATGAGTTTTTCAGTATGATCAATGGCCTTCTCAACCTTGTAGCACAGTATTAATTATTTATTATCAATATATTAATGGAAATTAACTGTATAAAACTTCATACTCTTTTGGTAATTGGGTAGAAACGTTATGAAATAGGATATATATCCTGTAAAACATGGAAATATACCTTTATCTATGACAGTCACATTTTTTTGCATGTTAATGATTCCCAAGCATTGTTGCACAGTCTTCGCAATCATGGATATACTAATGGAGGGTTAGACATACTTGCTAGACATGTCTAGAACATATCCTGTGGCATTAGAATGCGAGGTAAATTATATGAGTAGGAGATATGGCCCTTTTCCCATGGCAAATGGAAAAAGCTACTATGACACATTCCGAGGGATTTGGCGCTGTCTTCGCAATCATGGATAAACTAATGGAGGTTTAGACATACTTGCTAGACATGTCTAGAACATATCCTGTGGCATTAGAATGCGAGGAAATTTATATGAGTAGGAGATATGGCCCTTTTCCCATGGCAAATGGAAAAAAGCTAATATAACACATTCCGGGGGATTTGGCGCTGTCTTCGCAATCATGGATTAACTAATGGAGGGTTAGACATACTTGCTAGACATGTCTAGAACATATCCTGTGGCATTAGAATGCGAGGTAAATTATATGAGTAGGAGATATGGCCCTTTTCCCCTGGCAAATGGAAAAAAACTAATATAACACATTCCGGGGGATTTGGCGCTGTCTTCGCAATCATGGATAAACTAATGGAGGGTTAGACATACTTGCTAGACATGTCTAGAACATATCCTGTGGCATTAGAATGCGAGGTAAATTATATGAGTAGGAGATATGGCCCTTTTCCCATGGCAAATGGAAAAAAGCTAATATAACACATTCCGGGGGATTTGGCACTGTCTTCGCAATCATGGATAAACTAATGGAGGGTTAGACATACTTGCTAGACATGTCTAGAGCATATCCTGTGGCATTAGAATGCGAGGTAAATTATATGAGTAGGAGATATGGCCCTTTTCCCTTTTCCCCTGGCAAATGGAAAAAAAGCTAATATAACACATTCCGGGGGATTTGGCGCTGTCTTTGCAATCATGCATATACTAGTGGAGGGTTAGACATACTTGCTAGACATGTCTAGAACATATCCTGTGGCATTAGAATGCGAGGTAAATTATATGAGTAGGAGATATGGCCCTTTTGCCCTGGCAAATTGAAAAAAGCTAATATGACACATTCCGGGCGATTTGGCGCTGTCTTCGCAATCATGGATAAACTAATGGAGGGTTAGACATACTTGCTAGACATGCCTAGAACCTATCCTGTGGCATTAGAATGCGAGGTAAATTATATGAGTAGGAGATATGGCCCTTTTCCCATGGCAAATGGAAAGAAGTTAATATAACACATTCCGGGGGATTTGGCGCTGTCTTCGCAATCATGGATAAACTAATGGAGGGTTAGACATACTTGCTAGACATGTCTAGAACATATCCTGTGGCATTAAAATGTGAGGTAAATTATATGAGTAGGAGATATGGCCCTTTTCCCATGGCAAATGGAAAAAAAGCTAATATAACACATTCCGGGGGATTTGGCACTGTCTTCGCAATCATGGATAAACTAATGGAGGGTTAGACATACTTGCTAGACATGTCTAGAACATATCCTGTGGCATTAGAATGCGAGGTAAATTATATGAGTAGGAGATATGGCCCTTTTCCCATGGCAAATGGAAAAAAGCTAATATAACACATTCCGGGGGATTTGGGGCTGTCTTCGCAATCATGGATAAACTAATGGAGGGTTAGACATACTTGCTAGACATGTCTAGAACATATCCTGTGGCACTAGAATGCGAGGTAAATTATATGAGTAGGAGATATGCCCCTTTTCCCTTTTCCCATGGCAAATGGAAAAAAGCCAATATAACACATTCCGGGGGATTTGGCGCTGTCTTCGCAATCATGGATAAACTAATGGAGGGTTAGACATACTTGCTAGACATGTCTAGAGCATATCCTGTGGCATTAGAATGCGAGGTAAATTATATGAGTAGGAGATATGCCCCTTTTCCCCTGGGATATTAAAAAAAGAGCATATCCTGTGGCACTAGAATGCGAGGTAAATTATATGAGTAGGAGATATGCCCCTTTTCCCTTTTCCCATGGCAAATGGAAAAAAGCTAATATAACACATTCCGGGGGATTTGGCGCTGTCTTCGCAATCATGGATAAACTAATGGAGGGTTAGACATACTTGCTAGACATGTCTAGAGCATATCCTGTGGCATTAGAATGCGAGGTAAATTATATGAGTAGGAGATATGGCCCTTTTCCCATGGCAAATGGAAAAAAAGCTAATATAACACATTCCGGGGGATTTGGCACTGTCTTCGCAATCATGGATTAACTAATGGAGGGTTAGACATACTTGCTAGACATGTCTAGAGCATATCCTGTGGCATTAGAATGCGAGGTAAATTATATGAGTAGGAGATATGGCCCTTTTCCCTTTTCCCCTGGCAAATGGAAAAAAACTAATATAACACATTCCGGGGGATTTGGCGCTGTCTTCGCAATCATGGATAAACTAATGGAGGGTTAGACATACTTGCTAGACATGTCTAGAACATATCCTGTGGCATTAGAATGCGAGGTAAATTATATGAGTAGGAGATATGGCCCTTTTCCCATGGCAAATGGAAAAAAGCTAATATAACACATTCCGGGGGATTTGGCGCTGTCTTCGCAATCATGGATAAACTAATGGAGGGTTAGACATACTTGCTAGACATGTCTAGAGCATATCCTGTGGCATTAGAATGCGAGGTAAATTATATGAGTAGGAGATATGGCCCTTTTCCCTTTTCCCCTGGCAAATGGAAAAAAGCTAATATAACACATTCCGGGGGATTTGGCACTGTCTTCGCAATCATGGATAAACTAATGGAGGGTTAGACATACTTGCTAGACATGTCTAGAGCATATCCTGTGGCATTAGAATGCGAGGTAAATTATATGAGTAGGAGATATGGCCCTTTTCCCTTTTCCCCTGGCAAATGGAAAAAAACTAATATAACACATTCCGGGGGATTTGGCGCTGTCTTCGCAATCATGGATAAACTAATGGAGGGTTAGACATACTTGCTAGACATGTCTAGAACATATCCTGTGGCATTAGAATGCGAGGTAAATTATATGAGTAGGAGATATGGCCCTTTTCCCATGGCAAATGGAAAAAAGCTAATATAACACATTCCGGGGGATTTGGCACTGTCTTCGCAATCATGGATAAACTAATGGAGGGTTAGACATACTTGCTAGACATGTCTAGAGCATATCCTGTGGCATTAGAATGCGAGGTAAATTATATGAGTAGGAGATATGGCCCTTTTCCCTTTTCCCCTGGCAAATGGAAAAAAAGCTAATATAACACATTCCGGGGGATTTGGCGCTGTCTTCGCAATCATGGATAAACTAATGGAGGGTTAGACATACTTGCTAGACATGTCTAGAACATATCCTGTGGCATTAGAATGCGAGGTAAATTATATGAGTAAGAGATATGGCCCTTTTCCCATGGCAAATTGAAAAAAGCTAATATAACACATTCCGGGGGTTTTGGCACTGTCTTCGCAATCATGGATAAACTAATGGAGGGTTATACATACTTGCTAGACATGTCTAGAACATATCCTGTGGCATTAGAATGCGAGGTAAATTATATGAGTAGGAGATATGGCCCTTTTCCCTAGGATATTGAAAAAAGTTAATATAACACATTCTGGGAGATTTGCCGCTGTCTTCGCAATCATGGATAAACTAATGGAGGGTTAGACATACTTGCTAGACATGTCTAGAACATATCCTGTAGCATTAAAATGCAAGAAAAAATGTTTAGAAGAATTTATGGCCATTTTCCCATGGCAAATTGGTTAGAGAGCCAGCTTATTAGCACCAGTTCCTCTGTGGTGATCCAAAGGTCGTGGGTTCGAACTCCGGCCGTGCCGGGATTGAATTCATGATACAATTTCCCACATTTTACATAAATAGATATAAAGAAATTAAATCTATGAAAAATCCTATGAATAATCTTGTGGCCTAAAAAACAAAAGAAAATTCAGCGTTCAATATCTACAGCTTGAAAGTGGACATTCCGACCCAACCTTGTGAAGACAGTGCCAAAACATTCAGAAATTATGATATTCGATTATCTTCAAATTTGCCAGGGGAAAAGGGCCATATCTTCTACTAAACATTTTTTCTTGCATTTTAATACCACAGGCTATATTCTAGACATGTCTAGCAAGCATTTCTTACTCTTCATTAGTATATTCATGGTTACGAAGACAGTGCCAAAACATTTAGAATGTAAGATATTCGATATCTTCAATTTGCCATGGAAAAATAGCCTTAAATTCTTCTAAACATTTTTCCTCGCATTTTAATGCTACAGGCTATGTTCTAGGCATGTCTAGCAAATAATTTGACCCTCCATTAATATATCCATGGTTGCGAAGACAGTGCCAAATCCCCCATAATATACAAGAAACATTTTTTTCAATTTGCCAGGGGAAAAGGGCCATATCTCCTACTCATATAATTTACCTCGCATTCTAATGCCACAGGATATGTTCTAGACATGTCTAGCAAGTATGTCTAACCCTCCATTAGTTAATCCATGATTGCGAAGACAGCGCCAAATCCCCCGGAATGTGTTATATTAGCTTTTTTCCATTTGCCATTTGCCATGGGAAAAGGGCCATATCTCCTACTCATATAATTTACCTCGCATTCTAATGCCACAGGATATGTTCTAGACATGTCTAGCAAGTATGTCTAACCCTCCATTAGTTAATCCATGATTGCGAAGACAGCGCCAAATCCCCCGGAATGTGACATATTAGCTTTTTTTCCATTTGCCATGGGAAAAGGGCCATATCTCCTACTCATATAATTTACCTCGCATTCTAATGCCACAGGATATGTTCTAGACATGTCTAGCAAGTATGTCTAACCCTCCATTAGTTAATCCATGATTGCGAAGACAGTGCCAAATCCCCCGGAATGTGCTATATTAGCTTTTTTCCATTTGCCAGGGGAAAAGGGCTATATCTCCTACTCATATAATTTACCTCGCATTCTAATGCCACAGGATATGTTCTAGACATGTCTAGCAAGTATGTCTAACCCTCCATTAGTTAATCCATGATTGCGAAGACAGTGCCAAATCCCCCGGAATGTGACATATTAGCTTTTTTCCATTTGCCATTTGCCATGGGAAAAGGGCCATATCTCCTACTCATATAATTTACCTCGCATTCTAATGCCACAGGATATGTTCTAGACATGTCTAGCAAGTATGTCTAACCCTCCATTAGTTAATCCATGATTGCGAAGATAGCGCCAAATCCCCCGGAATGTGTTATATTAGCTTTTTTCTATATCCCAGCGGAAAAGGGCCATATCTCCTACTCATATAATTTACCTCGCATTCTAATGCCACAGGATATGTTCTAGACATGTCTAGCAAGTATGTCTAACCCTCCATTAGTTAATCCATGATTGCGAAGACAGCGCCAAATCCCCCGGAATGTGTTATATTAGCTTTTTTCCATTTGCCATGGGAAAAGGGCCATATCTCCTACTCATATAATTTACCTCGCATTCTAATGCCACAGGATATGTTCTAGACATGTCTAGCAAGTATGTCTAACCCTCCATTAGTTAATACATGATTGCGAAGATAGCGCCAAATCCCCCGGAATGTGTTATATTAGCTTTTTTCTATATCCCATGGGAAAAGGGCCATATCTCCTACTCATATAATTTACCTCGCATTCTAATGCCACAGGATATGTTCTAGACATGTCTAGCAAGTATGTCTAACCCTCCATTAGTTAATACATGATTGCGAAGATAGCGCCAAATCCCCCGGAATGTGTTATACTAGCTTTTTTCTATATCCCATGGGAAAAGGGCCATATCTCCTACTCATATAATTTACCTCGCATTCTAATGCCACAGGATATGTTCTAGACATGTCTAGCAAGTATGTCTAAACCTCCATTAGTTAATCCATGATTGCGAAGACAGTGCCAAATCCCCCGGAATGTGTTATATTAGCTTTTTTCCATTTGCCATTTGCCATGGGAAAAGGGCCATATCTCCTACTCATATAATTTACCTCGCATTCTAATGCCACAGGATATGTTCTAGACATGTCTAGCAAGTATGTCTAACACTCCATTAGTTAATCCATGATTGCGAAGACAGTGCCAAATCCCCCGGAATGTGACATATTAGCTTTTTTCCATTTGCCATGGCAAAAGGGCCATATCTCCTACTAATATAATTTACCTCGCATTCTAATGCCACAGGATATGTTCTAGACATGTCTAGCAGGTATGTCTCACCCTCCATTAGTTTATCCATGATTGCGAAGACAGTGCCAAATCCCCCGAAATGTGTTATATTAGCTTTTTTCCATTTGCCAGGGGAAAAGGGCTATATCTCCTACTCATATAATTTACCTTGCATTCTAAAGCCACAGGATATGTTCTAGACATGTCTAGCAAGTATGTCTAACCCTCCATTAGTTAATCCATGATTGCGAAGACAGCGCCAAATCCCCCGGAATGTGTTATATTAGCTTTTTTCCATTTGCCATTTGCCATGGGAAAAGGGCTTTATCTCCTACTCAT
The DNA here is from genome assembly GCA_949316495.1 of Amphiduros pacificus. Taxonomy (NCBI): domain Eukaryota; kingdom Metazoa; phylum Annelida; class Polychaeta; order Phyllodocida; family Hesionidae; genus Amphiduros; species Amphiduros pacificus. The sequence goes on from OX439003.1 coordinate 20,010,372, forward strand.
ATAATTTACCTCGCATTCTAAGGCCACAGGATATGTTCTAGACATGTCTAGCAAGTATGTCTAACCCTCCATTAGTTAATCCATGATTGCGAAGACAGTGCCAAATCCCTCGGAATGTGACATATTAGCTTTTTTCCATTTGCCAGGGGAAAAGGGCTATATCTCCTACTCATATAATTTACCTCGCATTCTAATGCCACAGGATATGTTCTAGACATGTCTAGCAAGTATGTCTAACCCTCCATTAGTTAATCCATGATTGCGAAGGCAGTGCCAAATCCCCCGGAATGTGTTATATTAGCTTTTTTCCATTTGCCATTTGCCAATGGGGAAAAGGGCCATATCTCCTACTCATATAATTTACCTCGCATTCTAATGCCACAGGATATGTTCTAGACATGTCTAGCAAGTATGTCTAACCCTCCATTAGTTAATCCATGATTGCGAAGACAGTGCCAAATCCCCCGGAATGCGTTATATTAACTTTTTTCCATTTGCCAGGGGAAAAGGGCTATATCTCCTACTCATATAATTTACCTCGCATTCTAATGCCACAGGATATGTTCTAGACATGTCTAGCAAGTATGTCTAACCCTCCATTAGTTAATCCATGATTGCGAAGACAGTGCCAAATCCCCCGGAATGTGTTATATTAGCTTTTTTCCATTTGCCATGGGAAAAGGGCCATATCTCCTACTCATATAATTTACCTCGCATTCTAATGCCACAGGATATGTTCTAGACATGTCTAGCAAGTATGTCTAACCCAGTTAATCCATGATTGCGAAGACAGCGCCAAATCCCCCGGAATGTGTTATTTTAGCTTTTTTCCATTTGCCATGGGAAAAGGGCCATATCTCCTACTCATATAATTTACCTCGCATTCTAATGCCACAGGATATGTTCTAGACATGTCTAGCAAGTATGTCTAACCCTCCATTAGTTAATACATGATTGCGAAGATAGCGCCAAATCCCCCGGAATGTGTTATATTAGCTTTTTTCTATATCCCATGGGAAAAGGGCCATATCTCCTACTCATATAATTTACCTCGCATTCTAATGCCACAGGATATGTTCTAGACATGTCTAGCAAGTATGTCTAACCCTCCATTAGTTAATACATGATTGCGAAGATAGCGCCAAATCCCCCGGAATGTGTTATACTAGCTTTTTTCTATATCCCATGGGAAAAGGGCCATATCTCCTACTCATATAATTTACCTCGCATTCTAATGCCACAGGATATGTTCTAGACATGTCTAGCAAGTATGTCTAACCCTCCATTAGTTAATCCATGATTGCGAAGACAGTGCCAAATCCCTCGGAATGTGACATATTAGCTTTTTTCCATTTGCCATGGGAAAAGGGCCATATCTCCTACTCATATAATTTACCTCGCATTCTAATGCCACAGGATATGTTCTAGACATGTCTAGCAAGTATGTCTAACCCTCCATTAGTTAATCCATGATTGCGAAGACAGTGCCAAATCCCCCGGAATGTGACATATTAGCTTTTTTTCATTTGCCATTTGCCATGGGAAAAGGGCTATATCTCCTACTCATATAATTTACCTCGCATTCTAATGCCACAGGATATGTTCTAGACATGTCTAGCAAGTATGTCTAACCCTCCATTAGTTAATCCATGATTGCGAAGACAGTGCCAAATCCCCCGGAATGTATTATATTAGCTTTTTTCCATTTGCCATGGGAAAAGGGCTATATCTCCTACTCATATAATTTACCTCGCATTCTAATGCCACAGGATATGTTCTAGACATGTCTAGCAAGTATGTCTAACCCTCCATTAGTTAATCCATGATTGCGAAGACACCCCCAAATCCCCCAGAATGTGACATATTAGCTTTTTTCCATTTGTCATGGGAAAAGGGCCATATCTCCTACTCATATAATTTACCTCGCATTCTAATGCCACAGGATATGTTCTAGACATGTCTAGCAAGTCTGTCTAACCCTCCATTAGTTAATCCATGATTGCGAAGACAGCGCCAAATCCCCCGGAATGTGTTATATTAGCTTTTTTCCATTTGCCATTTGCCATGGGAAAAGGGCTTTATCTCCTACTCATATAATTTACCTCGCATTCTAAGGCCACAGGATATGTTCTAGACATGTCTAGCAAGTATGTCTAACCCTCCATTAGTTAATCCATGATTGCGAAGACAGTGCCAAATCCCCGGAATGTGACATATTAGCTTTTTTCCATTTGCCAGGGGAAAAGGGCTATATCTCCTACTCATATAATTTACCTCGCATTCTAATGCCACAGGATATGTTCTAGACATGTCTAGCAAGTATGTCTCACCCTCCATTAGTTAATCCATAATTGCGAAGACAGTGCCAAATCCCCCGAAATGTGTTATATTAGCTTTTTTCCATTTGCCAGGGGAAAAGGGCTATATCTCCTACTCATATAATTTACCTCGCATTCTAAAGCCACAGGATATGTTCTAGACATGTCTAGCAAGTATGTCTAACCCTCCATTACTTAATCCATGATTGCGAAGACAGTGCCAAATCCCCCGAAATGTGTTATATTAGCTTTTTTCCATTTGCCAGGGGAAAAGGGCTATATCTCCTACTCATATAATTTACCTCGCATTCTAAAGCCACAGGATATGTTCTAGACATGTCTAGCAAGTATGTCTAACCCTCCATTAGTTAATCCATGATTGCGAAGACAGCGCCAAATCCCCCGGAATGTGTTTTTTTCGCTTTTTTCCATTTGCCATTTGCCATGGGAAAAGGGCTATATCTCCTACTCATATAATTTACCTCGCATTCTAATGCCACAGGATATGTTCTAGACATGTCTAGCAAGTATGTCTAAACCTCCATTAGTTAATCCATGATTGCGAAGACAGTGACAAATCCCCCGGAATGTGATATATTAGCTTTTTTCCATTTGCCATGGGAAAAGGGCCATATCTCCTACTCATATAATTTACCTCGCATTCTAATGCCACAGGATATGTTCTAGACATGTCTAGCAAGTATGTCTAACCCTCCATTAGTTAATCCATGATTGGGAAGACAGTGACAAATCCCCCGGAATGTGACATATTAGCTTTTTTCCATTTGCCAGGGGAAAAGGGCCATATCTCCTACTCATATAATTTACCTCGCATTCTAATGCCACAGGATATGTTCTAGACATGTCTAGCAAGTATGTCTAACCCTCCATTAGTTAATCCATGATTGCGAAGACAGTGACAAATCCCCCGGAATGTGACATATTAGCTTTTTTCCATTTGCCAGGGGAAAAGGGCCATATCTCCTACTCATATAATTTACCTCGCATTCTAATGCCACAGGATATGTTCTAGACATGTCTAGCAAGTATGTCTAACCCTCCATTAGTTAATCCATGATTGCGAAGACAGCGCCAAATCCCCCGGAATGTGTTATATTAGCTTTTTTCCATTTGCCATGGGAAAAGGGCCATATCTCCTACTCATATAATTTTCCTCGCATTCTAATGCCACAGGATATGTTCTAGACATGTCTAGCAAGTATGTCTAAACCTCCATTAGTTTATCCATGATTGCGAAGACAGCGCCAAATCCCTCGGAATGTGTCATAGTAGCTTTTTCCATTTGCCATGGGAAAAGGGCCATATCTCCTACTCATATAATTTACCTCGCATTCTAATGCCACAGGATATGTTCTAGACATGTCTAGCAAGTATGTCTAACCCTCCATTAGTATATCCATGATTGCGAAGACTGTGCAACAATGCTTGGGAATCATTAACATGAAAAAAAATGTGACTGTCATAGATAAAGGTATATTTCCATGTTTTACAGGATATATATCCTATTTCATAACGTTTCTACCCAATTACCAAAAGAGTATGAAGTTTTATACAGTTATTCTCCATTAATATATTGATAATAAATAATTAATACTGTGCTACAAGGTTGAGAAGGCCATTGATCATACTGAAAAACTCATTTGTCACAGGAAAAGGGATATACCCGTTTTTTACAGGATATATATCCTTTTAAATAACTTTTTTCACCATGTCCCAAAAGGGTACACTGAAACATACTTGTTGACACCTTTTGAAAAAAACGTCAAATATCAAATATCAAATATCAAAAGAACTTCACGCTCGTATATACTGAATCGTATTTTTAGTACTGAAAAGGTTTATAAAGAGAAAACATTTCTGAGAGTTGATTCTTTTAAACATGTTCAAATGACTTTTAAACATTTTACGGTTATGTTTTAAACAGATGGAACAATATTTGATATTATTATAAGAGGGATGATGGATAAGATTTTTTAAACAATAAAAAGTAAGGAATGTGCGCTTCCACTTTAAGAGTGTGCTGATATCTCATGCTGGAGCATTTTAAAGCCAATATTTCATGTGTACATTTGATGTTTCTGTCTGGACTTGAATCTCGGCCGGGATTTTAATTGGTTCGTGTGATAAGTAGGAATGCACATAGTGCTTCAAGAAAATGTTGTCCCATAACATATCACTGAATATGAAGTTTTAAACAAACGATAAAATCATCAAATAAAAGGGATTTTATTGAAGGGGGAAATCCATATATCTCTGAACCGTTCAAATTTTTTATATTTAGAAGACAAGATTTTGAAGCACACATGCGTTTTCGTTTTGTATCTTAATAGATAAGGAAGTATAAATATATCGGAAGTTAAAGGGAAATGACTAATTAAATGATATTGTATAAATAGTTTTTGCAATGAGGCACAATGATTGATTTTGATTAATTAAACATCGAAGCGAAATACAATCGTGTCTGCTAGATTGATGTTTCAGAACATTATCTGCTTGGTAAGTTTATTAGCACCAGATGGCAGCATTAAATTCAAATTGTATGGTTTGGATCATAATGCAATATGGGATCTCCTGCAGATTAGCCTACAAAACAACTGATCCCATCTTCGCTTTTAAAATTAAGACAATGAGATTTAATATCAAGCACTACAAAAATCTTGATCACAATAAACTTCAACGTTTGAAATAAAATTGATTAGTTGATATTTCCTAACATATCTAAACATTAAATATTTGACCTTTGGCCTTGATATGAATATGTGCAGTGAAACTAGGTCACAAAACACAGAATGAGAAGGATGTGTTTTGATGTCAGCTGGGTTGAATGTTATTGGCTTCGAGATTCCACAGAGGACAGCATGCAGTCTCTGCCAAATTGGGACTCACCTGTCCTGGTTAAGAGGTCACAAGGAGACAAATCTGAAAAGCCATCTGCTGCAGGTCAAAACAAATCAAAACATTCATAATGTACATTACAGAGAAATGAACAAATGATTTATTGAACAGATGGCCTCCTACGAAATGTTTACTCCCAATCATATTGAAATATTTCATACATTTGAAAATAATTTAAATAGAAAAAGAATCTCTGGCAAAAAAATAAAGGAAAATAGTTTGGCACAGGGCCGATCTGTAAAAAAAAATCGGCACAGGGCTGATCTGCATTAAATAGGTGCCAGCAGTTGGAGAACAAAATATAATTACCAGTAACATATATTTATCCCCATAAATCTTTAATTCTGTTCATATATATTTAGTCAATTGACCCACTCATTAAATTTTTTTATTTTTTAACGAGTCATTTTATTGTCTTACCCAAATTCTTAGGGCCCACAAATTTAATACCCATAAACCTTCCTGGTCTCAGATTTACAAGGACAAATGGTTAACCCTTTAATACGAGAAATTGTATCATGATTTCAATCTCTGCACAACCTGGGATCAAATCCATGACCATTGGATCACCAGAGAAACTGGTGCTAAATAAGCTGGTGCTGTAATAAACTACGCTACAGAGGCTTTTCACCCAGTTTCAAACTTATCAAAGCCCCTCATAGGAAGCCCAAATATTCCGATTTGTTAGACATGTTCTCATTACCTTAAACTGTCATTTCAAAGCCGGGGATCAAATCCATGACCCTTGAATCACCAGAGAAACTGGTGCTGTAATGAACTACGCTACGGCCAGAGGCTTTTCACCCAGTTTCAAACTTATCAAAGCCCCTCATAGAGAGGCCAAATATTCCGGGTCATCTCGATATGGCTGTAATATTTCAGAAAATGGAGCTTTCACAAGCAAAGTCATTCCTATGGTGGTCATGATCTTGCCCGATGGTCATAAAAAGTGCAACCCAAAAATTTCCCAGGTCCACATATTGTCATGTTATAGTATCTAGTCCTCATGTCCAAGCATGAAATGAATGAGGAAGAAAAGGTGTGGTAGCCGAAGTGGTGAAAACTGAGCAAGAAGAGCAAGTCAACTTGTGCAGACTGAATAATCTGGACCACTGCAACATATAGAACAGTTGGTAGAGTAATGGATCTGTGCCTTTCTTAGCAATACACGTGGAGAGGGCGACTCCCACTGCTGGCAGTTACTTCTACCCTTGTTAAAAGCCTCAAATGTGGACCCCATATGCCCATTGTTGTGGTAGGGTTGTAAAATCCCCATTCCACATGTTTACCCATCACATCCAGTGGAAAGGTCATTTTAAGTTGGATAAACTGATAAAAAATACCAGTCACGAATTCATTTTATATGGAACACCATTTTTCCCAAATTCATATTGTGCGTTCACTTTCCCCAAATTGTCCACATGTATTGATTTGTTTGATTTACAGACATGTCCTCATTACCTTGAACTGTCATTTCAAAGCCGTATCATTTCTATTTAAAATTTATATATAATAATTGATTTTATTCAATAAAATGAAACATTCTCTCACAATAACCAATTGAAGAGATACTTTTTAATGATTCATTTATTGTGTATAACTCTTGCCATATCTGGGGCCATTTCTTTCTACTTAATACAACACAGCCTTTCATTTATACTCAAATATGGCTTTTGTTATTGAAACAAAAATTCGAAAAATCTCATTTTAGTCTTTAAACACTATTACATTGATATACAGATATATCAGCGCAAAATCATTAATATGTCCTACAGTAGCAAGTTCTATGCATCAACGCAGAAAAGACCACTTGGTTGCTGGCTACCTTATGGTGCTATATATAAAAAATATATATTCCAAAATACTAGTCAATCATTATTCTTATCAACCATTTTTAATATTAATAACTTCACAGAATACAAATCCTGGTAAGATCAAATAACTACCATGGAACACACATTGGTCATCATACTATACATGTGAAAATAATACAGATTTTGACCCTTTGCAAGAATGTTTTTTTTGTGGTAATATGTCTTATTATGATCCCCAATGACACTAAGCATAACTTACACCTCAGTGTCTCTTGAAACAGTCTGTACCAATAAATTGCTTGATGAGATCATGATGAATGTTATTTAGTGTGATGGATGAATAGATGCTATATTTTAAGATGAAGTCTAAGTTGTCCTGCAGCTCTTCAGTCCGAGTCAGAATCCTTCTCTTTCTTGTGCTTTTTCTTCTTCTTTTTCTTTTTCTCTGACTGTGGCTGTAATTAAACATGAAAACAAATTATTTTTCAAGATATTTATTTGGAAATATGTTATATATTTGTTTGATATTTCCAGAAACTAAGCAATTTCTTTTTGGTCTGAAAAGTGAATTTATTTTAATGCTTGGAAAAATTTTTGTTGGCAAAAGAATCTTGCATTTTTTTTATCTAAGTTTGATGATTTTCATACCTCTTCTCCGGCAGATTCTTCGGCTTCCTTCTCCTTCTTTTTCTTCTTCTTCTTTTTCTTGTCTGTGCTTGGTGTTTCTGGGGCTGGGGTTGTTGGAACATCATCACTATCATCACTACTGCTTGTTTCGTGTTTCCTCTGCAAAACCATTGCAAAAATCATTAAAACATGAGCAAAAATGGTCAAATTGATGGTAATTTCAAGAATTGTAATTGTTCATGAATTGTAATATTATGCAAAATTTTTAACCATCAAAAGAACTAAATCGATCTTATTCCTCCATGATACTTTTTATCCATATTTTCCAATGTGTGATGTTATAAAGCATCAGTCACTAACAATTTGACAAGCCCAATAGTATTATTCATCCCTCTATTTTCATAGCTATTGATCCACCTGATCAAAGTTATATGGTAGTCTGCCATGATAAAATTAGGTATCAGTTCAAAATGTATACAAATCTGATTGTTACCTTTTTGGGTGTAGCAGGTTCTGATTTCACTACTGATGTGTCCATATCTGCATCTCCTGATCCGTTCTCTTTCTTTGCCCTAAAATAAGCAATATCATATCATGCTTATTATATTGCACAGGTTGATCTGTGATATCGTTTTTTCATATTGTAAGTAAGATTCAAATTATAAACACATTGAATCAAAATGAGATATCCTAGTATATCAATGCTTCTTGAGGGAAATTCTACTATACAACTATATAATCAAAATTTGTAGCTTCCAAAAACTAAAGCAAAAATTGGACCTTCATCTATCACTAAATTGCAAATGTCAAGGATTTTATCAGTGTTTGCAGATATGTGATTGCTAAACGTAATTTTCATTAAGCTTACCTATGGATACCATCAATACAAATATTTGCAGTCTTGTAAAACAATGAAACAATGAATATTTAGGATTTCTTGGTCATGTTGCTACACAAAAATTGATTAATTTCAAAACCGAGACCTGTGCTGACAATTGGTATTGTGTGAAGTTTGTGATCATTTATTTAAGTATTTACCCAGCTTTGCAAGTAATGAACAACAATGCAGTTTGAGTGATGTGTAGTGTTGTACACACAATGTCGAGACGCCTCCATCACGCCACATTGCTTTTCTACCTCAGTCTCAAACTGAGACAAAGTCAGTACTCTTTATGAAAATATAAAGCTTGCAATATATTTATAAGATTGGAAAACAAACTCACTTAAAGTCTACATAAGATGATTTCCAATCTGCTGGAGTGTTTTCATTGGCTTTTCCATACTTGTCTAATTTTCCTGCTTGAACTAACTTCTTCTTGGCAGATGCCTGCAACAAAATAAATATGTCAAACTCCAGTCTTCAACATACAGACACATACAATTCTGTTCTACAAAATTAAATAATAAGTGTAATTTAAGTAAAATCTTTGGGACTCACAACAGGTCCTTGTCCCCATTTGCGTGGATAAGTGTCTCTTTCCATGATGACCCTCTTTAACTTGGCTATAATTCCGTGATCACATGTGGCTATCACTGCTGTTGTCATCTGTGCAATGGCTGCAATAAATACCCAATTTTTATGTAAGTTTTGCAGGAAAGCAAAAATTCAATACCTCTCAAGCTTAATTTTAATATGTACATTTTCTTAGGATTTCAAAATTTAGTAAATAATCTTAAAAGATATATAGGAATCATATGCAGCTGGGCTATCAAGATAAAAATCAACATACCAAGAGCCACAGCTTCTCCCTTGGTTGTCACAATAACAATCTCATCGTCCACTTCAATGCCATCATCATACCTCAGTACACCAGGTAACATCACCTTAGCGCCATAGCACACTGCATTGATCTGCGAGCAAAAAAAAACAAAACACATTTAGCATTACACTCTTGATAATCATTTTTCACAACAATAAATCAAATTAATGACAAACCTAGGCTTAATTCATATTAAACTGAAGCTGCTTATAACCAACATGTTTCATAACAGGTTGCAGCTCTATATAGTAATGAGTGATTCTTTATATAAGGAATACAGTGAACATCAAATTGCATATTCAAATAATAGTTAGCAATGTCGGAGAACAGAATGATATCTTACAGCACTGTCCTTCATGATGACACGTTTGTGGGATGTAAGAAGAGCTTCTAGTGGTTTGATGACATATCGCAGGTATGTCTCATCTTTGTTGTGATCAAACTGGTATTGAGCGTCAAGCACATCATGCATGGTATACATACCATCCTGAAACATCAAAACAATCATTATTCCATTGACTCCAACATTTTATTGTATATGTACTCCCTAAAGTTGTATGTATATTACAATATTCGGAAATAATCTTGACTCATCAACAAAATTTATTTAATCAAGCAACATATTTAACGTTTGTCAATCACTTTGTTTTCCTCATTTCAATTTGTTTACAAAAATAGACTAAACTACTTTTAGTTTCATTTATTCTTCTAGCTTTCACAATTCTGCTTTTTGAGGCATATGTGACATTATGTATCAGTGTTACCTTTTCTGACTGTATTCCAGATCGGACTCGTCGCAGCTCCTGCATTTGTCCGCCAACACCAAGCAGCAAACCCAGGTGAACACACAGTGTCCGGATGTATGTGCCGGCCTCACAGCTCACCCAAATGATACCTATGGGGAGCCACAGAATGCCACACATCAATTAATGTATGCCTTTTCCAATGATGGGATTCACTTACAAATCTTTATGATTATAAGAACTCTAGCTCCAAGTTAAAACAATACAATTGTTTAACTTTATTATGGTCAACAATGGAAATTTTACCAATTGTATAAAGTTAAGTAAATACTGAGATTACGTGGTCTGTAAATCTTTTGGCTTAATTGCTGAATTATTTCCAAACGCTCGTGTTTAACAAATAAAAGTATTCAGAAGGCATTTTGTATTGAGACTTTTTTTGGTAATGTTTAAACACAATACTAATATTTCCAAGAAATATCAAAACTAACCCATATTTCTCTCTTGGTCATATTCAAACATCTTGCTTTCATAGATGGTTCTGATTCTTAGCTGTCTTTTAACAGCTGAGATGAGTGGAGGTCGCTGAAACAATGCTCCTGTCAATGTTTCTACTGCCTGCAAATACAATTTTAAAAAAATATTTAATATTGATTAACTGGAGATTTCTAAATGACCATATTCTATTTAAATGTAATGTTTTTGTGAGGATTCAGACAGCAAGTTTTTCTCTCAGGCATTGAGAAGGGGAATCCTTGCTAATTCATCATCTCACAACATCTTGTGAAAATATACTTAAATGATGAGAATTATTCTTTTGCCTAATTTCTCTGATTCTCCATCATGACACTATCAAATTTATAATTGATGCAGACAAAAGATTTGGATTACCAGAAGAAATATTGATAAGAGTATACTCGTTGCACTTGCCTGGTATATTTTTTTCTCATTTTCTACTGCACTGTGTAATCTGAAAATGCAGACGTATTCCTTTCCAGCGGACTGTTGTGACTTGACCAGTCTTGTGGCCCTCTCCACACACACTATGAGACATCCTGTCACCTTGGGATCCAGAGTCCCACTGTGACCAGTCTTTTCTACTCGCAGTATTCTCTTGATCCATGCGACAACTTCATGAGACGATGGATTGGCAGGTTTGTCTAAATTGATGAATCCACTCCTGTAAACGGAAAATGTTTGTCATACAATCTTTTGAGATATATATCTATATCTATTAAATCTGAAGTTCAGAGGCACTTCATTTAGTCACATAAACTGTGAAACCTTGGATCAGTTAGCAAGCTTTTCTTTCAGGAGTGAAGAAGGGGAATCCTTGCCAAATTCATCATATTCCATTTATTATTATTATTATTATTATTACTAAAATAATTGTCCTACCTTACATAATCCTCTATTGGACGTTTGAGTGGCGAGTGACCAGCTGGAATAGGGGTGTAATGAGACGTTCTAACATTTAACTTGTCAAAATTCTGAAACAAAGCAAAACATGTCATGTTAAACCTCAGAACATCTTGACTTCTGTCTATGTTAAATCAAACAAATTCCACAACGTTACAATGAAAACAGTTGTTTCTAAAGTTGGAATAAAACACAATTGAATATCAACAACCATAATATTGTATAAAATTGTTCTAGCATGAACTTTGAGTCTCACTCCCCTCCCTCACAGAAGTATGGACATCAAGTCCGGGGAAATGGTTCACAAGGGATGGAAACTGTCTAGCATGCACTAGAATTTGAGAAAGTACAAATGAAGATCAGCTAGCAAGTTTTTCTTTCAGGAATTGAGAAGGGGAATCCTTGCTAATTCATCATCTCTTCAGCTAATGAGGAACTTGCATGTACTTGACATATACTTTGTTAAAATAGAAGGACATTTATCAGTCCATCTAAAACATCTATAAACACTCCGAAAGAAAATTTACCTTTAGTAAAAGAGGCCATTGTGATGTGTCCAATTTCTGTACTTTTGAAGATGGTTGTACCATGAAATTTTCAGAGTGCTGGATTTCCTGTAAAAATTAAAATCAAATTAAGGAAAGGTCAGAGTTTGGGAGGTAAAAAAAGTTTGCTGCAAAGAAAAACAACAACTTCCTGCCACTACTGGGGCAAAACTCCAAATATTGCAGTTTAACATCAAAGATATATCAATTTACAATTTCCATGTACATTTTCAAATTTAACATTATATTGGTTAAGTCAAGACAAATACATTTCACTTCATCAATTCCAAACTGACGAAAAATATACAATCTAATAATTATCAACATGATCAAAGAAAAAAATCAAATAATATTTACCCCAACATCTGTAGTCTTCTTTTTCTTGTCTTTCTTTCTTGGTGAATCTGAATGAAAACAAAGTCAGATATATCGATGAATAAAATACCCTCATCATAGTAAAGGTTTAAAAATTATGCAAAGGGGATGTCACAGTTTGGATCATCTCATCATCAAATAGTCTCAACTGTTGGAGATCACTCATGTCATTGTATTCATGTTGCAATCTTGCCAAATTTAGCCAACACATTTAAAATTTGTGCTTTCACAAATGGACAAAAAACGGTTGCCCAGCAGCACACATTCAAAATAGCGTGATTGTGGTTCACCATCTTTTCTTCTTTTTTCTCTAAATGATTGGATCCTGGTTCATACTTTCATAACATTTCAGTGTGTTTTCAATAGGGCAAGATGTATTTCCTACCTTTTGGGCACATTTTCTTAATATTTGATATTTGGTTCATGGCAATGCGGTGGGCTCATATTTCAATCTTTAGCAAGAACTATCAGCTGGGGCATGACTTTTATATATTCTTAAATTAATAAAAACAATATTGCATTTATAAGGCCTACTCTGCATTCGTTAAAGTCTTCATTATATCAGGTCTGTGAGCAAGACACTTCTAATGTATCCCACTCACAAGCTCAGGACTGCACATATCTACATGCACATAAAGTGAACGAAAAGACTCTTGTCGCCGCTGGAAGTTCTAGTCTACTTCATCAGTGGTACCTGAACAGCGACAAAAAAAAAACGAGCAAGGAAACGACAAATTTATATACTGAAAGTCGGAGTATATTTGTTTTTTACTTGCTCTGGATAGTATATCTTTATAAAGCAGTAGCGACACCTTGTGGCCAATTCTGCTCCATGAAGCAGACTTTCTTATTTTTAAATCTGCAACATTTTGCTTGGTGGCAGTCCATGGAGCACAGAGGAAGATCTGTCTCGCTCAGTGATCTCCATCTACTGTTGAATGGTTCAGCAAAAATGCCTAAGTGCTGGTTGTACATGCAGTGATGAAATGAAGCCTGGCCATCATGCTAAAATACAGTCACATGCAGGATTTGTGACTATATGTGCTACAGACGAAGATGCTCCATGTTTCTAGATGATAGTTAAAAGTTATCATTTTCAATGTCACCCTTTTGCAATCTCAGAAGAGATCTCAAAATGTTGGAAACTTGAAGTGGCCATGTGCCATGTGCGTTTTCTCAATTTTTACATTCAATGGACAAGATCAACTCCGAAAAGATATTAGGACCTACAATTTTCATGTTGTTTAGGCCATCCCATAATGATTGTACATTTTCGAATGATTTATAATTGCAAATGTGAAAGATTTGGGCAATAAAACGCCAAAATATAAAACAAAATTTTCTCTCACCGTCCATGTTTGTGCCGCTTTTCTCCACGTGCGGACGATGCGCGCGCAACAGGAAGTACCCCAGAGTTCTCAGTAATCCAAGATGTCAGCCTCCAGTTGTGCAATCTGGCGCTGAAAATCACGATGTATTTTCCGCATTTTTACAGGCAGTTGACATCACAACTCCAATAAACAGACGGTAAATGGTAAACTTTTTGTAGAAACTTGTCATACTTTATAAATTGCCTGTTATTCCATTAGATTATTTGAGGAAATTGGCAAATGAAAGGGCACAAAACTGTTTCTGGCTCTGTCTGAGTTTGACAAAGCCAAAGAGTTTGGGCAAAGTTGAGTAAACAGATGACTTTGAACTGAGAGCAATAATGACGTTTTGATGTGATAAGTTATATTGCTCTCAGCTTTGAATAAGTTTGATTCTGAACAAGATAAGATCTCTTAAATACATAATTAGTATTGACGCTATCAGTGTACATAGAATAAGCTTGGTAGACACTAAAAAATGAACAATCTATACCCAAAGACATCGGCAAAATAGACTTGAAATTCGCTGTTTCTAGAAACACAATCATATTGAAGTTTCCCCAGTAAATAAACTCGACCTCCGGCGATTGACTGTTGCAGTTATGACCCATGTCACTATCGTTCCCAGTCATAATGTCTAAAAATACAAATCTGTGTGCATTCTGTAGCGTTTTTTCTTTAGTTTTTTGTAACACGGATGGTTCCTTTTTTGACAACCATTGCCGACAGGCAATGGTTATCAAAAATAGGAACTATCTGTGTTATTCTGTGATCGGTACGATCATGGGAAATGGGTAGCCATTTCCTGTGGGTTGTAATTCGGTTTTTTCTGTGGTCATAATTGTTAAAACAACTGACGCCACTGTGGAGTGTTCGTCGTGTGCATGCAATAGATTAGACTGGTGCCGCCCTCCATTCTTGACACGCGGTAGGGGACCAGTCTCGTATTCGGCGTATGAATACAAAAGAAAAGAAGTGCGTGATGTAAACAAAGCAGAACATTCAAAACTATGTCATCGTTTTCGCCCATCGTTTCATAAAATTATCTTTATAAATTGCTTGGAAATGCTTCCCTATCGATAGAACAAGGAATTATCAGTAAGTTTAGTTCAAATTTGGTGTAAATCGGACAATTAGAAGTCAGATAACATGCAAAAGTCTGATCGATGATTTGCAGTTAGCGCCTGAAAAAATTGAAGACGGCAATATTGTCATCGCCCATCTACCCATCGATGTGCGAAATTATCAATTCACATTGCTTGGAAATCTTATCCAATCGATAGAGCATGAAATGCTGATCGATAATATGCGTTCCTATAACTTGCAAACAAAGATAACGAATTCGAAGTGTGTGATGACAAAATGCGCATCTCCAAGTTTACCGGTTCGGCAAAGGCAATAGGCGTCCCGCTGAAATGACAACTTTGTCATCGCCCATCGCTGTACAAAATTATCCCTTTAAATTGCATGGAAATGCTTCCCAATCGCTAGAACAAGGAATTATCAGTAAGTTTAGTTCAAATTTGGTGTAAATCGGACAATTAGAAGTCAGATGACGATGCAAAAGTCTAATCGATGATTTGCGGTTAGCGCCTGAGCGATATTAGGGCAACTTACGTAATCGAGCCTGAAAACTCAGAAAAGGCACATCTTTGCATAAAGTTGTCCTAAAAAAATTGTTCATATACCAAATTAAATAATTTTAAAAGATGAATCAAGATAATATTTCATTTTGTGTTTTTTTTTCTTCTAATTTTTGTTTTGTTTGTTGTAATTTTTGTTTTGTTTATTTTAATTTTTGTTCTGTTTGTTGACAGTTTTGGTTAGTTTGTTATTTTTTTACTCATCCGTGTTACATGTGGATCACCACTTTTTCTTGTTACCCGATTCCCTACCTTGGTGCAACGTCACGGGTCACGTGACTTCCCTCGCGACCACGGCGGCCATATTGGAGCCGCTGAAAACAAAATGAACACACCTATTGCACACAGAGAGAACTTACAAATTTATCACCGCTTATTGCACTCCGATTTCACCCAAATGTCGTATGACAATCAAGATCACCTCAATATTATCACAAATTATGATTTGCAGGTCGAGAACAGAACAAAACCATCCATCCATTTAGCATGCATTACCACTGAGTCCAGATGCATTAGGTCTACATGTACGCAACACGAGGTCGTCATTTTGAAAAGCATCAAAACAAAACAATAAGAATATCAGACGTAGCAGATTGATTTTAATTGCGTTTTAAATGATAAATAAAGTATGCTTTGCAGGCCGAGAACAGAACAAAACCATCCATCCATTTAACATGCATTACACAATACGAGGTCGTCATTTTAAAAAGCAGGAGTGACGGGGACAAGCTCTTATTTTTGGCGCGAAAACAATTGGAGTGAATTAACTCGCATTAAAATATTAATATATTGCGCAATGATGGATCCCTGGCTTCTCCTCGTGACTATCTACACGTGGTAGAATATTTCTGTGTATTATAAGCAGTAATATCAGACGTAGCAAATTGATTTTAATTGTTTTTTGTAAATGAAAACAAATATCTATTATTCAGACTACTGTCTATTCGTTATTTCTTTGTGTATTATAAAGCCAATGATATTAATTATATCGCTTTTAATCATTATCGTTTATAGCACTCGATCAGCTGTAAATCATCGTGATAATATTGGGTAAATACCTGTATTTATCATTTAAAACGCAATTAAAATCGATCCACGTGTGAAAGCATTTCTGTCAAAAATGGAAGACAAGACTCAAAGACGAAATGCCTTTGAAGATACTGTGAAAGCTGATAATTGCCATCAGTGAAATTTTATTAGTTTTCACACCACTGAGTGGGAAGAAATCAAAGACTATATAGAATTGAATAGTGCGATATAATTAAATAATAAATTTCTGGGCATATTTGGAGAGAAACAGCTGAGAAATGTGTAGTACGTCTTGTCTTGTCAATGGTTGCTAAGCATTTGTTTTCAGCGGCCAGTGGCTCGCGCTCTGGTTGCCAAGCTGTGAAATCATGTGATGCACTGAGTGACCCGGATACTCCCGGTTGAGAATATGAAACTTGACAACGTGAAATGACATTTAGAAGAGTCCAAGTGATGACGTCATGGAAACACCAAGGGAGAATCTTCATATGACGTCAGAACCATCACTGTGTTGTGGAGCTTGAGATCGTGTCTGTCACTCCTATAATTAGACTGACCCACTTTCACCTGATTGCGCAAACTGGTAAACAATGGCGAAACGATGCCGAGATGAAGAAATAACAAACAAATTTTTTTCTGACAGGACTGACATCATATGTTTACTTAAAGGGAACATAAATGTTTGATCGTTAGTTGCCGAAAGTCGAGTTCTAGTGGAGTCGTGAGTTAAATTGGATGGGCAGTATGTGATGTTTCTGGAAACAGTGGATTTCAAGTCTTTTTTGACGATGTCTTTGGGTATAATCAAATCTTGAACAGAGATTGGATTGCCTCAATGCCTGGCCCTCACTGGCCTCAGCCTTTGCTTAGCCAGACTCCAAGTAAACTTACACTTTATCACTCCTCAGTTGACTGGTAGAGTGGACTCACTGAATTATGGTCAAAATGACCGTGTGACAAAGTGAACTGTGGCACCTAGTGCCTGTTCATTTTATTTGGTATAAATAGTATAAATTAGGTATTTGGTATAAATACTATAAACTAGTATAATATATTACGTCCTCTGATCTGAAGATAGCTGCCAATATTATTCTTAATTAGTTACTTTCCAGTTTCCACCATAGTTAGAACTCATATCTGGCATATATATTTCTGTGGATATTCTCACTTTTCATTCAGGCCGTGACATTAGAACTATGCATTCAAGTTTGGTGGCCATTTTAAATTTTTCAAAACGTAGACAATATGCATTTCTAAGCATTGTTAAACATATTTTCCCCACCTTGTGAATAATTTACACTTATGGATAATTTACATGTGAGAGTTCAGTACTACAGTAGCGTGGTCCTCTTTGTATCACAGTTATTGTGACCCAGTATCGACTCACTCCTGAGTGGACTTGAAAATCTCATTTTTTGTAACACGGATGGTTCCTTTTTTGACAATGATTGCCTGGCGGCAATCATTGTCAAAAATAGGAACTATCTGTGTTATTCTGTGATCGTTATGATCATGGGAAATGTGTAATCATATCCTGTGGGTTGTATTTCAGTTTTTTCTGTGGTTATTATTGTTGAAGCAACTGACGCCACTGTGGAGTGTTCATCTTTTGCATGCAATAGATTCCAATTCGCGCATGCGTCCCGGCGTATGAATACATATGTAAAAGAAGTAAAACAAAAAAGAAGTGCTTGAAGTAAAAAAAAGCAGAACGTTCAAAACGATGTCATCGTCTTCGTCCATCGTTGCATAAAATTATCCCTTTAAATTGCTTGGAAATGCTTCCCAATCGCAAGAACAAGGAATTATCAGTAAGTTTAATTCAAATTTGGTGTAAATCGGACAATTAGAACAGAAATGGCATGCAAAAGTCGGATTGATGACTTGCGATAGCGCCTGAGCGATAATAGAGCAACTTTCGTAATCGGGCATGAAAAGGCACATCTTTGCCACCAATTGTGCTAAAAAAATTGTTCATATACCAAATTAAATGTTTTTAAAAGATGAATAAAAATAATTTCTAACTACCCCATCAGTTGGCAATGATTGTTTATGTTTAAATGTATTTTGTTGTTTATTTAATTTTTTGTTTTGGTTGTTGTAATTTTTGTTTTGTTTGTTGTAATTTTTGTTTTGTTTATTGTATTTTTTGTTTTGTTTATTGTAATTTTTGATTTGTTTGCTATTTTTTTCCCATCCGTGTTACATGTGGAGCACCACCTTTTCTTGTTTATGAATTATAGTTTCTCAAAATAATGTTAATCAAATTAAATGCGTTAAATAGGAGAATGGTCAAACAGAGGCCCTGGAGAAATAACTAGTCACAGTCATAGTACATTTGTATCTCTAATTAAAAACCTCTGTAGCCTGTACACAGTTTTCTAAAAACAGTTAACTGCAGAGGTTGGAGTAATTTCCTCCAAGCTCCTTTGCTTACAGGCAGAGGAGCTTGGAACTCCACAAGTGAACAAAGCATCCACTCCATAAACCTACAGAGGTACGCCTTGACAGAGAAAACTTCCAGCTCCACCTCTATGGCTTATTTTGTTTAATTCTCAACAATTGTGTGTCATATTTTGGAAAATTTAGACATGTCACCTTCTTTTGACATCAGGTATATTCATGATATATGAAGACAGTGTCTTGTGAGACATTTAATGATCTTTGATAAACTCTTCACTTGAAGTTTGTGAAGTGGAGAAGCTGCTACTATTATAAATGTGGTGGCATCTGGCAGTTGATTTGTGAACTTTCTTTCTGTTAAAACTCCTCTGTTGCCATTTTCAATAATTTAACAATCCCATAACATACACAATTCAGAATATATTGGTATATTGTGGTTTATCCACAAGGAACAGAGAATACTACCATGTGCATGATCAAATCAAAAGTTGTTCTGTGCATGATCAAATCAAAAGTTGTTCTACACTCAAGACTGATTAGTCAG
This sequence comes from Amphiduros pacificus, assembly GCA_949316495.1. Taxonomy (NCBI): domain Eukaryota; kingdom Metazoa; phylum Annelida; class Polychaeta; order Phyllodocida; family Hesionidae; genus Amphiduros; species Amphiduros pacificus. Next base: position 20,029,878 of record OX439003.1, read on the forward strand.
GCCCACTGCAAACTTGCATATATTTGTTTGTATCTGTTGCAATTTACCTGGACCAGCATTCTTGAGGACAGGTTAATATGAGCTTGCACCAAATGTTTTAAATTAAGTGGATTTCAATTTCAATCATTTACTGATAAACAATGATATCCAGAAATGACTTTGAGTTTGACAGGCTAATAGTGAAATGCTAGAAATTTGACATTGGATGTTAACTATCGATGGGTCCACAAATGACTGACCTTGCTCAGGGCCTGTGTTAGGCAATAGGTGTGATTCAGATCTATTGAAGCTTTTATTTGCAAAACATTATACATACATATTTATCCTGTTTATCCCTTTTTATATATAATTTCAGAACATACATGTTGGTGGAGACATTACATTTTAGGCTATAGTGATGGGAGTCAAAGGATTATGGCAGCTGCTGGAGCCTACGGGAAGGCCCATAACTCTGGAATCTCTGGAGGGCAAAACTCTAGCTATTGGTATCCTTGGAGCAATGCAATATACTCGGTATTGATATCATTATAGGTTAAAAGAATGTGCTTTGTGATTTTCATTAAAAAGTCTTAGAGATGAGAGATGATTGATAATAAGAGGTAAAAAGGCAAGTGTTGAGGCAGCTTGCATGCCATACACCATGCAGAATATTTCATTTTTTAGTACAATAACCATTATAGCATTGTGGTTCTCCAATCTTTTATATATATTCTTTAACACATGTAAGATGTTAGCATTTGGTTGCATCAGACGATGAGAGGAATGCGAGACCAGTTTGGTAACCCTCTCCCCAATGCTCATCTTGTGGGACTTTTCCATCGTGTGTGTAAACTGCTCCACTACAACATTAAACCAGTCTTTGTATTTGATGGAGGGGTCCCAGCACTTAAAAGGCAAACTATGGTAAGTAACCAAAGATCAGGGTCAATAATTAATGTTGACGTGATTGTTGATATTAGAGTGTTCATTGAACAAAGAGTGCTCAGTATACATCTGCAGTAAATCTATGTTTTACAACTGGTATCAAAAACATTGATTACATTTTTTATCTTGCTGTCTGAGCTGTATGGGAGTTATAATATCAGGCTCTTTCTTTGTGTCTGTGCTTGTATGTATGTTCATCTGCCGACAAAAACTTTGTCATTTTGGTATTTCAGATACATCCATGAAGGCCTAAATAAGATGAATTCAATTTTGACCTTGACATGTATTCATGGTTACAGTCTTAAAAACATAAGAAAAAACTTCAGCATTTTGCTATATGTTATTGACTATTTTGGTCATGGGCTAAATATAACTGCCACACAATTGAATACATTATAATATATTTGTGTCCAAAATCAGTCTTCAATATGTTACCAAAATTACTTTTGCTATAAGTTCCTACAGTCTGAGGGGCATACAAACTATGGATTTGAGCTCTGGATGTGTGAGGGTCAATTTGTCTGTCAACAACAACATTTTGCAATATGTTATAAGTTTATATTGGATACAACAACAAATTTGGCATCTGTCTCCTAAATGTGAACATTAAAAAATATTTTGAGTTATTCTTACAAAATTTGGTCAATAACTTTAAACATTTCAATATATCTCAGCATTTTGTCAGTCTACGAGAGTGTTTGGGGCCCTCAATTACTTTGTTATTATTAAAGCTTATCCAGGAGGAACACTTATTATTCAAATTATACAGTGGTATAATCATTAAAAATTATTCAGATGGCAAGAAAACAGAAGAAACTAGAAGCTGCCTCCACATCTGACCGAACCACAAAGAAAATGTTGGAAAATCTGCTGAAGCAGCATGCGGTACGGACAGTGTTGAAGGAGAGCAGTGGAGTCAGAAACGCACAGGACGTTGGGACACCAGGCTTAATGGCGGTTGCCACTGTACCCACAACAAGGAATACCAAGGATCAGGATCTCTTTGTGCTGCCACCTATGCCAGTTATTCCCGAAACAGACAGAGACAGGTGAAATATATCATTAGTTACTTTCAAACTATTCAAAGAACAATGTATGCTTGGTTTTTCAGAAATATGTTTATCAAAAATTAGGCCGGGAATAACTGCCTGTGTGACCCAAGATTTGTGTGTCCCAAAACGTTTTACAAATAAATGATGTTTGAATTTGAATTTGAGTTCGAGAAATAGTAGATTGAGTGTTGCAAGTCCCACTTCAAGTGATAAAAATATTTAAACTTTGTTCAAGATGGAAACACACAGAAATATGTAGCATTGATTTTTTTACAGAGCTATTTTTGTCTTTTTCCTAAATTTTGAATATTGAAATATTTGACAAATTTGCCTATTTTTACACTTAGCTGAGTAATCAGAGCTGAGTGTATCGTTTTGCTGCAACTTGTATATAAATTGATGTATGATTGTATGGATATATGTTTGGATGCCTTTATTTATGTTTTTGTGATTCTTTTGTAAGTTTGATAATTTTGCATAAACAACTTGGATTCCTTTCAAACTTAGTTTGTAAACTCTTTGGGGAAATATCTGTAAGAGTTAAACCATGACCTGTGACCTTTTTGCCTTTATGCATGGAAATGAATGTTGTATTTTTTGCTTGGCAGTGCTGACATCATCGAGGATGGTCATGATAGTGTGCAATGGGAGGAGAGAGCGGCTGCCAGAGAATTTATATATGTGAGTTAAAATATTACCAAACTTTCCTAAATATATAATAAAGGTTTGAATCGTAAGGTGTGTATAAAACAAATACAGACATTTTCCATTTTTATTTAGTCTCCTTTAAACTCTCTCTTCACTTCAAAAGCAAGTAAATGGGGTGAGTATATGTGTTTTTGTCCTTCCTGAAACCTTGGCCATATCTCTGGAAACATTCAAGGTTGAAACTTTATCTTCAGAGGTCCAGTCCCATATCACTGCACATGTTTATCTCAATCTTTTATATATTAAGTAAGATATGTGAGTATTGTGAACAAATCAGTTTGAATACCCTCAATATGTGTACGAACGTGCAAAAGAAAAATACTGTGTTGGACATATAAATTCATCATAAAGTTTCATAAAGTTTAAAATATGTTTCGATTTTACAAAGTATTTCTATCCTGTTTGTAGGGCGAGTTTCAGAACTTAGATGAAGTTGATACAGAATCCAAGGAGTTTAAGATGTTACCGCCCGAGTTACAACATGAAATTCTGACTGAGATCAAGGATGAAAGAAAGAGGAATCATTGGGCTGATATCAGTTCGCTTCCACGGGTAATTATCTTCCTATTCAGGATATTTTTCTGTCTTATGAATGTCTATCTTTTATAATCAAAAATGAACATGAATTTTAAGCAATTATTAAAATGTATGATATTTATTTTAGGATTCCATGGATTTTTCACAGTATCAGCTAGCCAAACTGATGAAGCAAAGTAAACTATCTCAGAAGATAGGGAATGTTCGCAAGGAGATGAATATGCGAAATACTGGAGATCTGGCAGCCACTCTGGCTGGTGAACAGGCTGCAGAACATATAGAGTCCCGACGGGTGATTTCTGAGGACAGCTCACATTATATTCTCCTGAAAGGACTGAGAAAAGGCACACAAGAAACAGATTCTATTAAAGATGCAACAACAACAGCAGCAGCAACAACAGTCTCAGAGCAGCCTGGCTCATCTACATCAACAGAAATAGATTCTATTAAAGACGCAACAGCAGTAACAACAGAAAAAGTGTTAGAGCAGCCTGCCCCATCTACATCAAAAGACAGCATGACTAAAGTGGTTAAAGAGAAAGAGGCTGATTTGCTGGTGATTGATAGTGATTCTGATGACGATGTGCTCACTGCAGTGATGATAGCATCTCTTAATGACAATGTGCCTTCTAATAAACCCAAATCTAGTCAGGGTGAGCCGAGTGTAAACAAGGCTTCCTCAAGTTATGATGTGATAAGTATTGACTGTGATAAAACTAAAGATAACATTGAGATCAATTCTGTCTCCTCAGGAAATAATATAGTGAGTGAGCCTTTGCAAAAAGGAAAATTAGACTCTATCGATGATGATGATGTTAAAATCATAAATGAAATTGATAGCCATAAGTTTTACACAGCAAAAAAACAAATACTTTTAGTGGGTGATGATAATTTAATTGCCACAGAAAGTTTTGATCAAGATAAATCCTCACAGGAAGAGGATGCTGACTACAGAATGGAAGGAGGATTTATCAGAGAAGAGAGTGAAGAAGAAGAAGAATGTGTCATAGAGAAGGAAACTGCTAACAAGTATAATCCTGTGATAGTGGATGATGAACTCAGCAGGGATTCTCAAACATCAGCCATAATGCACACAGAGAGAAATAGTGCATCACCGAACCACAGAAAAACAGGTCGAGACCAGGAAAATAAAAGTCCTGGATATGAAACGGATGTTTTGTTGACTGGTCGCCATGAACTGCAGAGTGATGAGCAGACAGTGACAGTAGAAGATGAAGATGAAGCAGCAAACAAAGAGGAAAATGATATTTGCAATGCACATGAACAGAATGGTATTGCATCAGTTGACTCTTTGAATGAGAAAAGTCAGGAAGACAGTCAGATTGAAAGTCAGTCGGTTTGTCAAAGGAAAGAAGAAGCCACTAATGCCATCACTGTGGAGAGCAGTGCCAGTGAATCAGAAGGTAAAGATATTGTGCCATTCATCATATTTGATTTGTTATACACTTTTAAACAGTGAGGTAGTATGTGTATCAGCTGAGTCCCAAATTCATTTGTGCAGGTCTTTTCAGTGTAAGACCTTGCACATCAATCATGACTCCTAGTTTTGCTTGGTGATGCATGATATGATGTTGATCAGTCTGAACATCATAATTATTTTTACTAATCGTTATCATGGCCAACAAGCAAAGTAGATCTATTTAATTATGCTAAACATTACACCAATTTACTGATTTTTTAAATAGTTCAATATTTATTTTAAATACATAATTCTTAGGACTAATTACTAAAATTACCAAGTATCATATCTGAGAATATTTCTACTTTAAAAGATGACTATATATATTATATCTCAACCAAGCAGTCAAGTAATTTGGATAGTTTTTTTAAAAGCTCAAGACAGATACATATTCACTATGGACAATATTTCCCATTTTGTAGATGAATTTATAGAAGTGACAATAGATCCAGAGCAGGCTGTTGGTGACGATGAGTTATTTCCTGCCAGTATATTCACATCTACAGTGGACTTGAGTGCTGAGGAGGACACTCTACATAGCAATAAAGAAGAATCCCTGACAAACAAACCACCCCTGGCAGAAACTACACATAACAAAGAGGAATCCTTGACAAGCGAACCACCCCTGGCAGAAACTACACAGACTGGCAGCAGTGAACCTGCAGCCACGCAGCAACCACAGGTAGATATAGCTGGACCTTCACAGCAGGGGGCACCACCATCTGAAACTGAAGAAATGATCAGAATCGACGATGAGGAAGACACATTTCAGACTCTGTCTACGGTTTGTGATTGCTACTAGTATTCTTGAAAATTTTCTGTTTTATAATACAGTGAAAATAGATCTGTTTTAAATGTTAAGTAGCAAATGTTTCATTATTAAATCCTCAAATGCCTGCCTGTTGTTATAGATATACAAACACATCAAATCAAACATTTGAATTAAGTTAAGGATTATATGTAACATTTGTAGATAATTGATAGCAAAGAACCTTTAATATTTTATAATGTATGACACATGCATATATTTATAAAATGAAATAAGGTAATAGCATGGCAACATATTTTTGTTAATAGGAAGAATTGTTAGAGATACAGGAAGTCTTAAGATCAGAAAACACAGTCCTGGCAAAAGAGAGAGGAAGACAGGAGAGATTAGCAACATCCATCACAGACCAAATGCATCTTGAAGCACAGGTATAGTGTATAAATACATAACAGACCAAAGGTCCATCAGTGACAGACAAGTTTCACCGTCTGCAGCAAAAGATGTCCGTTAACATAATTTTGCATGCTTAGACTTTCATGTAACATGAAGAGAAAAGTGAAGGCTGTTTTTAAGATAGATATATTAAAATGTTATGATTAAGACTGAGTGTTGTTGGCAGGAGTTGCTGCGGATGTTTGGCGTGCCGTTTGTTGTGAGTCCTATGGAAGCAGAGGCTCAGTGTGCCTTCCTGGACCTGGCCTCCCTCACTCAAGGCACCATCACCGATGATAGTGACATCTGGCTGTTTGGTGGACAAAGAGTCTACAAGAACTTTTTCAATCAGAATAAACCGGTGGAATTCTTCAAGAGCTCTGATATACATTCTCAGCTGTGTGAGATATTTTATTTGAATTTCCCAGTCATAGTACTTACATTCTTATTTATTACATTCTGCAATTTAACAAATGCAATTTAAATATTAGGCATTTTATGTTTTTGTGTTGAGACAAGTTTAATTATTGAGTTCCCCCTTCATAATCATGCCATTTGTTTGTGGGGTTTTTTTTTCATGAGCACATGCTTTGTATATCTGAGCATATATGGTTAAGGAATATGGTTGGCAAGTGTAAACCAAATGAAGTTGTGCAACAGCAATCATTGATCACATAGAGTCCTTTAGCTCAGACACCAGATAGTGTGGGCAAGGCAACAAACTTGTCCTCTCAGACACCAAACTTTAAATGTGGCAATCATATTCATTATGTATAGTAGTCTCGAATCTAACTGAAACCTTTTGTTGGCACCACAGAAAGTCAACAATACCTTTAAAATAACAACTTGCGTGTCAAAATCATTACTAGGTATCCAGTTTTTTTTTTCTTAACATGCTTTAGTTGAGAACTAGTTGAAGAATTAAAGATTTGGGATCTTTCCCCAGAAATACCAAAACCATTTACTGTGGAAGTTCATAGAATGTGCAAGACAAGTATTTTGAGAGACTATTTTGTTAAAGCTGTGATTTTCAATGCAGTACTAGACCGTGGGAAATTGATCAACATTGCCTTGCTGTGCGGCAGTGACTACACAGAGGGAGTGGAGGGCATCGGGCCAGTCCTCGCCATGGAGATCCTGGCAGAATTCTATGGCAACGGCGTTCAACAGCTCCAAAAGCTCAAGTAAGATATAAAATCTCATGAGGCAATAGGAACAAAAAAACTCAGAAATTTCTGTCAGACAAGCAAATATAGTTCACACCCAATGCTTATCTATTTTACTGTAAATATGGAAAGTCAGCATTATTGGTTTGTCATTATATTCTTATGTAAGTACTCAGTACTTGCATTTATAACACATGGATTCAGATTTCTTTCACTTGAAAATCAGCTCTGTGTGAAAAAGCTAGTTTTCTCATATTTCTTGCCTATTGTATATTTAGATTATCAAAAATATCCTAACAAATATGTTATGCATGTTTTGCAGGGATTGGTGGGACATGGCCAAATCTCAGCCAAAAGCAAAAAAATTCACAAAGACAAAGAACAAACTGAGAACGCTTAGCATTGCTGAAGGTAAAAAAGAAACTTTTTTTTTTACAATTATAAGAGGAAAATATCTAGACAGACAAAGGAAATGATTAGGAAAGCCAATATTTTTGCTGTCAGCAGGTGCAGCTAATCAATCATAAATTTCTTTTCTACTTTTTCATAAATGCAGAAATCGTGGATCAGAAGATTCTATACTTTTAAAAATAATGTCTCTGGTATTTATTTTATTAGGATTCCCTAATGCTGGTATTGTCAAAGCCTACCTGCATCCAGCCATAGATGACAATAAAGATCGGTTCTCATGGAGCATGCCCGATCTGGACCTATTACGAGAGTATCCTTGCATAAAGCATCGAGATATTAAATGATCATTTATGGCTCATGTGCTTGAATTTGTTTCATACTTTTTCTTTTTGGTGTTAAAGCATAAAAATGAGTTCTGAAAGTATATAAAAAGTGTAATATATAATTTGATATTATGTAATCTATGATGTGGTATAAATCTAACATCATGGAACAAAATTAAAAGTTTGCAGCTTAATCACAACTCAGATTTACAAGTGAAAAATTTGGTTGGCCAAGAACAAAAACTGATGATCTGTTACTGCCAGTAATGAAGCAAGTCAGCAAAAGAGATGTACGTTGATCATGAATATTAATAATAAATAACCCAGTGTGACTTTGGTGTGAACATTACCAACAATAAAGAAATTAATGTGAACAAAGGTTTGCATCAAATCTTTTTAGATTAGTTTTAGAAGTACAAAGAGACTTTTTTTTGCCTATTTGCTCCTCAGCCATACTGGAATGGTTACAATTTATTATGTAAGTAAAATGTGCATGCATCAAATTTACTGAAACATTTCTAAGAACAAGCTCTGCCTAAAAAGAATAGGTGAAGCAAACAACAATGTTCTGATCCTAGTCAAACAGCAGATTGTAACCCTAAACATAATAATATGAATGCAGTACATATAATGTTAAAATGAAAACTTTTAAATAATTGTCTTCAAGAAAATTATATTTTATATATGTGATGGTTGTGCTTTTCAGACTCAGAGCCATATCAATAACTTCTTCCTGCCATCTGCTATTGGAGAGCCAAAGGGTCTGAAGAGCAAGCGCATCAAACATGTTCTCACCAAGATGCGTTTCAACACTCAAGTAGAAGAGCCAGTCGCTGCTACAAATGGCAGCAAAGGGAAGAATGGCAGAGGGAGAAAGGCAACAAATGTGGCGGTGTCTTCTGCAAGAAAAAGTACCTTTATCAAAAATGCGGATGTAAAGAGAAAAACTGTAGCAGGAGTGGTGAATTTGTCGGAGAGCAGTTCTGATAGTGAGAGTGATGGTGAAGATAGCATTGGGAAAAGTAGTCATATTCAAAAAGGTATAAAACGGACTTCAGCAGTATCAGCAGCCATTAAAGGAAAAGGTTCAAAGCGTGCCAGGCGAAAATAGACCATTGTGACTGAACTCAAATTCATTACACATATATGCAATCTTACAGGTACCCTCCAAAACAGGATTTCTCTCTCATATCAGTCGCCAGTGATAAAAAGATGCACACAGGATTGTCTGCAAGTCATGACTATTCATAAAATTCTTTCTGTGAACTGATTGGTTAAGAATAAATGACTATCGATACAGATTGTTTGTTCCGGCAGTTGTACCGATTGGTCAGTTTATGATAAGAAATAACCTGATGTAGGTCAATTCATATTGGACAGCAAAGGGAAGATTGACATGTGATATTTTGGTGAGCAAGACAGATTTTTATGATTAGGAAATTTCATACTTTGAATGACATCAAATAAAGGGCTGTGATGGCAGAGGTAGTGAGAAGACTGAACGACTAGGAAAACTACCGATGTACTGCCAATTATTCCTGAGCATATAGTTATGAAATAATAAAAAAGGGTTTCAGTTATAGTATGTCAAAAAATTATTCAAATATATATTGCAAAATAAACAAATTCCATATATTTGCAAGATTTCATCATGGATATAGGATTCTGTACATTAAGATGTATGTTTCTAAAAGACTTTGTCTACTTTTTAGACTTTTTCAAACAGCAGGGAACCTAAAAGTCATTTTGTTTGGAAGTAGGAAATAAAAGTGAGAATAGACATCAACAATGCTGATTAGATAACTCACTGTCAAATGCCCAAATGAAATTTTAAAATGATTTTAGATCATTAATTTATGCATAATAAAGAAACACAACTCTCCAAAAGAAAATTCTTGTTCAAATTTGTATTTATTTTATTTGAGAATACATTATTCTTAAATGCCGTGCCCTATACAATATTTAGTATTTGCTGAGTCCAGTCATTCTCAATTTTGAATTGTATGTTGAAATTATACAAAATGTATTGATCTGAAAAGATTGACAGGTAAAATCTATGTGTTGTTCATGTTTATGTGCGATGTACAATCATTTTATAGGAATGAAATAAATTCTGTATTATAAACTAACTTTATACTGTACGTCTTTCCTTTATCAGTTTGTATCACACATATATTTGATAACATACATAAGAGCTAAATGTCATGTGTGACATTTTTCGTGGCTCTGATGTCTGGCTGTATTGGCATGGATGATCTATCATTTGAGGTAAACAGTGTTCTGCATAAATAATGATAATTATATTTATTATAAAAACATTTGCAAATAGATTACGTAACCTGGATTTCTGTTCTGTTTTAACCCATAGCCCTATATGATGCTGTTCGAATCTTCTAGATAATAGAGATTTCCCTTTGTTGATCATGCTGGCAAATTGTGCATATTTTGCATTAAAACCAACAAATCTGTCTCCCATATAACACTGTAGCCACATTTTAAGTTCTGGCTAAATAATTCAGCGATATTGAAATGCAAACAGTTGTTGATCGCCATCTCACATCATTATTTAAAAAAAAAAAAAAAAAATCATTGTTGCTATGTACACTTGTTATGTAACCATTTGTCAGCTGCTCTCCATTACGTGTTTTTCCCTTGAGTCAAAATACCTGACAAAAGAGGAAAATCTTGAGTCAGGGGACCAGTGTTAGAGATTAAAAATATGAGTTGGCGTCCTGCTGAAACACGCTTGCTGAGATCAGTACTCAGATCAGTGGGGTGTGTGGTCACTTTCACATGTCTAAAATAGTGGGCAAATCACTGCACACACGTCTGAGCATTATTACTACACATATTTCTTCTTTCATATTTTGGTATTATTTGCCATATTTGATTGCAATATTTTTTTTAAATATAGAAATTCTAATTCTATATTGTTAATATTGATTAAACAACTGTGAAACTAGAGAACTATTTTGGAGGCATCAACACCATTTCTAAGAGGTGACTTTTGCCCATATGATTATGAGAAATACACATACAGGTGACATACAGGTCAGCTGCATACAGGTGACATGTAACCTGTTGACATCATGACTGACATGGTCAAATATTGGCAATACCACATTTCAATGATCTTGAGTATTGTTTTGGAATAAATAATATACCAATCTGATGGAATGTATGTGCATTGTTTGCAGGTGTGTGTTAAGGGTTGATGAATTGTTATAACACCTTGGTTAGGAACAGTCATGTCTGTATTGAAAGGTGGCTACAGGCAAAATGTTGAGTGAGCAATCAAGCCATGGGAAAAGGTCAAATCATATCAGACCTGTGAGATGCATGCTCATACTGAAACACTTGGAGCTATTGCATTGCACTGGATATATTCATATATGCTCAAATTCATACATGATCAACTAACCCGAAGTTTAAAATCACATGCTATAGTTTCTTTGTAAACATGTCTAAGCTCAAATCAATTTGAATACGAAGATGAAAAACATATTCAATTCTATGTTCTGACATGATTAGAGCTCAAACATTACCCCGATATGAAGATTTCATATTTGTTTTCTGTTTGAAGTCATTATTTATATTTTCTGTGTTTGCAAAACAAACAAAAAACAAAAAACAAAACAAATACATTCTCAATGTAAAAAAAGAATTTTCCTGACGTGCATATTGCTCAATATAAAGATTTCATATTTTATTTGGCATTAAGTCATTTCTATTATTTTATATTTTTTACAGTTGCAATAAACAAATTAACTTATGTTTCTGAATCGCATATCACTCATACAGAACCCCAATATGAAGATTTCACCTTCAGTACTTTTCCCAACCCAGGACCTTTTGCAAAGACAGACATCTTAACCGCTGAGCCACGTATCACTGAATGGCAGCATTGCATAAAATTTGGGGTCACAGCATTGTATAATTGTGTAACTGAAAGCAACTCGGTTAAGTTTAAGTTTCTTTGCTTATGTGTCATTGCTCAAAATAAACCCAAATATGTTGATGTCATCTTTGTTTTCTGTGTAAAGATATTTTATTTTATTTATTTTGTATTTTCTCCATTTTCAAAAGAAAAAAAAATGTTTTGACTGATTTTCATTTTTATACTTTCTGCCAAAACAAAACATATTTCGATTCTATATGTTCTTATGTGGATGTTGCAAAGATAAAACTTTAAAATGAAGCTCCCTATGAAACTTGTGCCAACTGGGAATTGAACCCCAGACCTTTAGTATGTAGGTATATAAGGTTAGCATGTAATTATTAACATTGAATATGAGGTGTGTCATATAATGCCTTGACACATTTTATATACTTAACTTGAACTCATAAAACAGAAAATTGTAATAAAACAAAGAAAATCAGTGACTGGAGTGTTCTGGAGAAGTCATATGGAAAGTTTCATAGGGAGCTAATGTTTTGATATGTACTCAATGAGTTCACAGAAATCAAGATTGCTGAATGGTGGTTGAGAATGTGCTTGATTTCCCTTAAGGGAAGTACACATCAAGTGATTAGTCAAAATAATCACCCTTGTCTGCCATCATGGTCTTGGCTAGTGTGATTGATCCATATAACTGTTTATTTGATGGAGACTGTCAAAGTCTTGCTGATGCCATTAATGTGTTTCTTCAATCTGTGAGTTCTGACCTGCCACCACTGATATGCAGCCATGATAACGAGATGACTGTCCAACCAGCTGCATTTACTGTCACAACAGATAGAGTAGAAAGCATTCTCGGCACACAAAGCCCTTGGGCCAGATGACATCCCCAACTGGCTGCTGAGGGATTTCTGCTGGTTACTAGCTGGACCTGTCACTGCAATCATCAACACATCACTCAGCCAACCAAAGAAAAGTCCCAGTGCTATGGAAATCTGTTAATGTTTCATCCATCCCCAAAGTTTCACCCCCTCGGTCAGTAAAAAGTGATCTCCGCCCCATTAGTCTGACTCCAAACCTATCAAAAGTGGCAGAAGGATTTGTATATGAATGGGAACTGGAGGTAGTGAAACCCAAGCTCCACTGGAATCAATTTGGAGCTCTACCAGGCTCTTCCACTGTTGATGCCCTAGTATACCTCATGCACAAGGCTTTCTCTGCGACTGACAAGCTGGGAACATATGTAAGGAGAGTGCTAGTTGACTTCCGGAAAGCTTTTGATCATATTAACCATAACATTGTGATCCAGAAGTTATTGTACCTTGAAGTGCCAAGATGTCTAGTAGAATGGATATCATCCTTCCTAAGTGGTCGTCTGCAGAGAGTTAAGATGGGAGACATATTTTCAGAATGATGTCCCCCAAGGTACGAAACTAGGACCTCTCTTGTTTCTGATCATGATAAATGATTTACAGTTCACGGAGCCCTGTGAGGGCATTAAGTTAAATTTTGTGAAAATCCTTATATTCCCTTTTTTTCTTTTTTTGTTGTAACAATTTGTATGTACATATATGTATCTCTTCAATCTTTGGATTATAAATACCCTTCTTATCTTATCTTATCTTATCTTATCTCATAACATGTATGGTGCTCAAAGAATTAAAGTAAAACTTTCTGCTGGGTCATCCCCAAAACAAGACTTTTCTAATGAATTTGCAAGACTTGTTTTAATGCATTTGCAGTCTGCATCCATCTCCAGTCCAGAATAGCAGAGACCTCATTTCTGTGATCATAACATTAGATTGACACCACTTTCCCAGGGAACAAATCATAGTTCAATTCTAATCATTTTCTCTGATTTTATTCTACAGAGTGTTCCATTTCTCAATTTGTGTGTGTGTAAAGTATGACATTGACTTCCAGAGCGAGGATTCTATCTTGATAAATGATGTAAATGCAATGCTAAAAATTTCGCTAGTACAAACAAGTAATAGATAGAGTTCAATATTCCAAACATTAATGTGAGGCGCACCTTGCTAATGAAACACCATAGCATCACTAGAAATGAGAGACATTGAATATGAAATAAAGAAATAATTTTAGCACCTTTCTCTTTATGAAAAAAAAATATATTTGATCAATCTTAAAATTTACAGACATTATTTTCATTTTATCTTAAGAACGAAATTTTCTTTTATCCAACAATAAATTGTAATTATAGATATGGTTTCAAAATAGCTCAGCATATCAAAATCTTCTCTAATTTCCCTTGCAGATTGGTCCAAAATTAAAAATTGCCTTAATATTGTTAATTTTGAATGTATTTGGATGAATTAAGACTCTATGAGCTCGGTCTTGAAAGATGCAGATGATAGAATATTGAAATAAAATCCACGGAAATAGGAGTTTCATTTTCAAAGTCATTCAAAGGTCACCGACAATATTTTATAAAAATAACCTACAAAGGTCCACATTCAGTCATGTATCATTTGAGGATATGTCCTACACAGTAAAAACGTTATCGGCCTATGTCTGTCATTTCTACTGATGAAGTAGAAGTCTTGTAAGGTAAACATCCTATTCAACCGAGGTAAAGGATAACAACTCTATTTGTTGGCCCAGTTGGTAGCTCACTTTAGCAAACTTTGTGATTTCGCCCGATACACGTGTGCTTATTGACAAGGTCAAAAGCACATGAATGAAAAGTAAACCAGTTCACTAATGGAGGAAAGCTTCCAAGAATCTTTGTACTTACCCATCTGAGCCATTCAGTTGTCATGAATCTGTTAATCTGGTATCATTAATGTTCCAATTCAATATGTAACACACACTTAGCTGAAATTATCATGTACTGAATTTCTTTTTTGAGTGGAAATGATTTAAACGAACTTTTTCTAGGCAATTAGCAAGCATTTCCAAAAAAGAATGTTCACAAACATAAAAAAAACAATAATCAGCTCTAAGGCATTTGGTCTATGTTTTATATCACATGGAATTATTGCATTACACTGAGTATATTCATAAATTATTTCATATCATGTCAATGTCATTCTAAAATGAGAAAAAAACTACATTTATACATTGTAGATTTCAAAAGTTCAAAATTTCAAAATGTGCAAACCTGGAAACTGGTTTTTAAGTTTTCTTTTTGTTTACATATGTATCATGTTCAATTATAGAGTCGCTATTAGAATATGCCTATAAACCCCAAGACTGGTAGTTGATTTAGTCTTTGGTGTGGTGATTTATAATCGTGTCTATGATCATACAGACTCATTTAATACCTCCTAATCGATCTCACACATATATAGGTTTGGGATATAACACCGATAATCATCCAAATTGAAATCCCACAGTTGGACACACGAGTCCACCCTCTGTGGTTCATTGGGCGCCCACAGACTGTGGTTAACCCGGTGGCCGTCCAGCCACTGAAACGTATTGTTCACCGCCATTTCCGCACCAACCCAAATATCACCTATCCAGGACGTCAAGGTAGTCTTGACATATGACTTTATGGCTGACAGCTCCGCGGTGTTAATGTAGACCAGATGGGCACCATCTTCCAAACACAAATCCCGAGCTGTCTGCCACGTTTCTCTGGTCAAGCCTGCCTTGTACTGGCTGGATCCATGTATTCCAGACACATAGATATGAGGGCAAGGCAGGCCTTGGGGTTCAGTGATGTACACGCCATTCCTGTCAGAAGTCATGGTTGAGCACAGAGAACACCTGTCATGTATCAACTGAACTATATCCGACACATTGTAAGCGTTTTGTTGACATTTATCCAAGACCAAAGGCAGCATTGAAGTTAAACACAACATATTGGCCAAGTCTGTAGTTGTTGAAAAACATATCCACCATTCAAAACTGATAATCAAACGCAGAATGAATATCCTTTTTGAATAAATCATTTTTTTCCTCACAATGCAACGTTGTTGTTTTTTTTTTCTTAAAAGATTTGAAATTCAATATTCAATGACAGTTTATTTTGACATTTTGTTTCTCTTTACTTATATTTGGATCTCGACCAAATTCTAAATTTCATGACTTTTCTGACATTTTATTCTCATGTTCATAATTTATTCACACTGATTGCATGGCAAATACGTGAAAAATTCATTGTTTCTCTTCCCCTACCTCCCCAGTATGGTTCCAAGTACTTTGATAATAACTACAAATATCAATATCCAAAGAGAATAGGTTTGGATTCCAAGAGAGTAAGACCACGAGATAAGTAATGCTATATATTATAACAATCGTGCAAAACTGTAATATATGTCATATTCCTTCTGATTCAAAAGTCTCCATGAGAAACAAAAAAAGTTCCTGGCTTCGGGCTGTCACAGTGTTGTTTTGTCTGATTGTGATATTTTAATGTGCGTTGGGATTATGTTCTCATAACACAAAAGGGCAACGGTGAAACTTAACACATTTTGACGACTTTTCATTCAATTATGCATTCAGATCTGCATATTGAAATGACACTTTGACGCGGCCGCCTAAATATTTGTCACTATCGTTGCACACAAGATCCTTGAAGTGGAATGTTTGTAATATAAATATTTATGCATTAATACATACACAGATATATATATATATATATATATATATATATATATATATATTTATTTATTTTCTTGTTCTTTAATACAAAATTTTGACACACATCAAAATGTATTACCAAAGGCTATTTATATTGTGTTGTATGGGTTTTTTCGCTTTCACAACTGTAACGATAAATAAATGTCGATTGTCTGTTTATGCACTCGGTTTTAAACCTGAGCAAACGATGACATTAAGTGACATTTATTGGACCTATGTAATGTTATGATTTCAGCTTGGAATGATTTTGGTTCGAATTCAGCTTGGAATGATTTACAGATGATAAACAGACATGATTCGCATCCAATCAATGATCAATGAAGTGTGAAGCTGAACAACAAAATAAATGGAAACAACAATAACTATACTGTTATCAATACGTGTCGTACAAAACACAATAGTTTTCTACCAGTAATACTTAATCAGTGAGCTCTTGTTATGAATAACAAAAAAGCACATAGGAAAAGATCAATTGGTTAATCTAACCACAGGGATAATCATTCTGTCAGCCATTCTTGTAAAATTTTAATACATTATGAAATGAAACAACGATTTTAATGTGAAATACAAGTATAATCATGTTTATATACACATAGTTCTTTGTTCAAGAGTATTATATGTGAATAAAAATTGCCTTTCAATGATTGTCATTCAATAAGGGATACCAACGCTTATTTATGGATTGCTTACAATATTATTTGAGGCTTTTGGGAAACAGAACTACAATGTACATTAATTTGATTATATCATCCCATAATGTTTGCTACGCTTGGTTACACACTGGTCATGGTGGTTGATTTTCTCAGTTTGGTCTGTATCTATTTGTTTCACCCATCAGATAATCAATACATTTTAACAATGGTCCACAAAGCCAATGATACATGCATATGTCAAGCTGACCCCCATTTCTTGGCCATAGTATAACAATAAGACGGGGTCTCGGGCCTTGGCGCCAGCCTATTAGCACCAGTTCCTCTGTGGTGATCCATAGGTCATGGGTTCGATCCCCGGCCGTGCCGAGATTGAATTCCTGATACAATTTCACACATGAGCTGAGGCCCGTGCCAAAGGGTCAACCCGTTGTCCTTGTAAATCTGTCACCAGGTGGGTTGTCATGTCAAGAACCTGCGACATGACAATTCAGTGAGGCAGCACTATGTCTGCTACAAGTAGGTCTCATCACGAAATGACTGAAATAATCTTGAAAGTGATGTAAAACCCCAAACAAACAAACAAATAAGATCAAGACTAAACCCCAAACAAATAAACAAATAAGATAAAGACAACACTTTGGTTAGAGGGTCTGCAAATTTGTACTTTATTCATTCATATTTACACATGCAATGCTACAAGACATTTACACAATTTACAAACATTATAAAATATTTTTTTCACAAATCAAATTCTTAATATCTTGTATTGAAGTCTAGTATGCGCTTGTTTACACTTTATTACATAAGGATGATATATTCTTCAACTAAACAAGTCAAAGAACTCATACTCATGCTTGATCAATGCAGGTATGCCAATCTCTTACATATTATTATATGGCAGTAGAACTACCAAAGTCTACAGACAATATCATTTCCACAGATAAATCATAGTCATCGCACTGTGACAGTATTTTGTTCGAATTTCAAATGAAGTGCTTTTTGCTTCACTTTGGTGGTCAAGATATCAGTGACCGAAATTTATCGTTGTTCATTTGATATCAATCTAAAGTGACTTGTTTTAGCCATATCATTGGCTATTTGCATGCCCACATACAAAACCACGTTGCTAGATTAGGATAAACCATGAGAAAGTTATCATCTTCTGATCTTGGTCACTACCTGTGAGATATGCAAATATAGACAAACCATTAGAAAGTTATCATCTACACTGATCTTGGTCACTACCTGTGAGATATGCAAATATAGACAAACCATGAGAGGGTTATCATCCACTGATCTTGGTCACTACCTGTGAGATATGCAAATATAGACAAACCATGAGAGGGTTATCATCCACTGATCTTGGTCACTACCTGTGAGATATGCAAATATAGACAAACCATGAGAGGGTTATCATCCACTGATCTTGGTCACTACCTGTGAGATATGCAAATATAGACAAACCATGAGAAGGTTATCATCTACTGATCTTGGTCACTACCTGTGAGATATGCAAATATAGACAAACCATGAGAAGGTTATCATCTACTGATCTTGGTCACTACCCGTGAGATATGCAAATATAGACAAACCATGAGAAGGTTATCATCTACTGATCTTGGTCACTACCTGTGAGATATGCAAATATAGACAAACCATTAGAAGGTTATCATCCACTGATCTTGGTCACTACCTGTGAGATATGCAAATATAGACAAACCATGAAAGGTTATCATCTACACTAATCTTGGTCACTACCTGTGAGATATGCAAATATAGACAAACCACGAGAAGGTTATCATCCACTTATCCTACCCATTGCCTTAAGGATATGCAAATATAGACAAACCATGAGAAGGTTATCATCTACACATCTTGTTCACTACCTGTAAGATCTGCAAATATGGATAAACCATGAGAAATCATTTACCCATCTACAAAATGCAGATTTAGATAAATCGAGAGAAAATGAAAAATGTAATATTCTACACATGTAATTTTAAGTAGTTATAAGAAAGCTTTGGTTTGTTTTGTCAACCATACCAATATTCTGTCAACTTCGATTAAGGTGTTTTCAGCTGATGGTCCTAACGAGAATTCCTTGTGAAAATGAAGCGACGAAGCCAGGATCGAGGCATTAATACCCTAATCTGGAGATCTCAACATACATCTCAATACTGACAAAACATAGTATCTCTATGCGATTGATATCACATTACCTTTAATGATAGAGATGCAACCTTTAGTTCACATGACTTGGTCATTTTATTTTATGATATGAGATGTATGCGGAGTATCTAGTACAATTGTATAAAAACAACATATTTTACCACAGCAATTTCTTTCATGAACAAAATGCATGCATGACAGAAATTCATTGAATCAGAATTTAAAACCCAACACATATCTAAAACTTATAGTGTTAAACATGGTGCATGAGTTACACGACCATATGGCCTCGAAAATATCACGTGACCTTCTCCACCTTTTCATTTTCTCCACCTTTTCATTTTCTCTTTTCAGTCTTTTTGAAATAAAAGTGAATGCATGTAAACAATTAACTATTGACAACTCACATATTTTAGCACAAATCAATGTGCCATACTGCTAACTATGTGGCTTCCAAAATTAAGATCATTAAATATATCCCAGATTGTTCAAGACACCGAACACATTTCTCACAATATAAGGTACTTCATAATTCCAAAAGGATAATGCAATTATAATTGCCAGTAGATGTTTGTATACCTGCATTTGAGATTTATTTCCATATCTTTAATTCAGATGATGCACATTGTACTTAATAAATTAAGTAAATTACACATTACGAATAATGTCACATGAGATCACAAATTTGGGAAAACAAAATAGGGAAACAACATACAATATGGTCAGTACACACCCTCCAAGAATTAATGTTTTACGCATGTCTGAAAAACAGGAGTGGGATTTGAATAATCCAGAAGTTTTTATTCACAAAATTTCATTCAATTCCTATAATGTTTGAAAAAGTTATCGAACTGTTTTAATGATATGGTCAGTACACACCCTCCAAGAATTAATGTTTTACGCATGTCTGAAAAACAGGAGTGGGATTTGAATAATCCAGAAGTTTTTATTCACAAAATATCATTCAATTCCTATAATGTTTGAAAAAGTTATCGAACTGTTTTAATGATCCCAAGAGTAAAATGATCACCTTATTTGAAAGTGTGCTTACTTGTGTAAAGGCCTCTCAACATTATTTTCTATCGAGACCGAATGAAAGCTAGATATTTTCAGTCGCTGGGCGTAATTCATGCATGTTGTAAACAAACAAATGTAAAGGAGGATACGGGGACAGAGAAAAGATGCTAGTTAAATGAAATTTATGTCTATCGTCTATCCATCAGTGGAACTAAATATTTGAACAATGTAAGAATAATGGCCAGCTATCAAATTTCCATGTCCACACGGGCTACATGCTCTGTACACTTTGGTTTAAATCTACCCTGTACAACTTGATTTATTTACAAAACATTTACATTCATATGAACACCACAAGCTGGTTGAGGCTTGCACTCACCACTCACATCAGTATAAATTACATACTATCACATATGATTTGATAATTATATATTGACTGATATCTATTGTTCTGAAAATCAATCATATGTGTAAGAACTAAATGTAGCAATGTTTCTGATGAAACAGAAATTTGATAAAATATTTACGTTTTCTAAGCTTTCACATTATCGAGTGACGCCGTCCCATCAGTAAAAAGATTGGCCTGCTTAGTGAGTCCTGATTTGAAGGTGAGCAGAGTTTTCCTCGTGAAATCTCATCCTGATTGAATATTTTTTGTTTTGGTTTTAAACACACACACCAGAATGGGTGTGCAATATTCATGATTTGAATTGAACGCCATCCATTTGTGTTTTGCCATATTATCTGGTCCAATAATCTGTATCGATTATTTTATATTAAAACATGTAATTTCACAATAGTTTTCAAAATCTTCTTCCTCAATGCTATGCTAGTATTCGGAAATAAAAGACATGTGCTGGTTATTGCGTTGTTTTGCATTCTTTGTCTTGTTTATAAAGCACCCCTTGTATCCTTATATGTACACGTGAGTTTCAGAAATAAGAATATATAATCATCAATTCATATGTAATGATCCTACAAGGAATGTCCCGTCCAACATAAGGTTGCCTTATACCTTTAAATACACAAACTGGTCCTATAGAAACTAAACACATTTGTCTGCAATTATTAAATGCTACTAAGACTATCAATTCTGAAAATAGTATATGTATATATAACTCACTCCAATATTGAATGTTAAAAAGATCTCCCCAACATCGAATATTTGAGAAATCATACAATGGGCATCTTTCTGTTTCATGAAAACACACTTCAAAAATAGTTGTTAAAACAATATTTCGGTAAAAAGCACATACATTACTCAAAATCTTGGGCACATGCCATTTTACAAATTATTATCTTTAACAAAAAAACAAAGTAGATAACATCATGTTTGTCTTTTTTTCATTAGACATTCAAAAAGAAATATTCAATAAAGTCTTCCACATATTCAAAACACAGAGGCACATGTAAGTTGAGATACGCCCCCATACATTGTGCGTTTTTGAATATGGCACACTGTGCATTTAAAAAGACAATCAAAGGGATGAAATGCGATGGATTCTGACAGATCTACGACTTCATCAAATTAGTTTAATTGGTTTGAATCACCACCATGTAGACTGGTACAGTGTACTTTTGTACCATATAAAACTAAAAAAGGTATACAAGGTGGTGTCTCAGGCTAATCTTTTAGTTTTCCTATTATCAAGAAGATTGCAATCAAATTTGCAACAAACACATTTTATGTCATCTCTTCTTCATAGAATGATTAAGTATTAAACAAGTGGGTTATACAGCAGTTGAGGTGTATGTCTGCCTATAACGATGTCAGTAAAATAAGAATATATATTTTACCAAAAAAAAAAAAAAATTTAAACTCAACCATATGTCACATCAACTATTTGAACACATTCAATACAATCACTTTTTCATTAAACATTTTGATTAATTTAAAATAATAAATAATTATAAATTGTTAATGGACCGTTCTTATGATTTATTTTACTGATGACATTAATATGAACTGGTGATGTCATCCAGTAATATTTTTAATCGGATCTTGTTGTGGTCTTCTTCAGCATAATATATCTCTTTTTACTACTACTAACACGTGTTTTTTGTCAACATATCATTTTTCAAATCTAAGTTTACTTTTTATACCACTAATGGAGTTAACAACCCATTACAACATTCATTATCTTGAAGTCTGCCCTTAAATAAAGCTACACAGTAGCTACAACTTTCAAAGAGCGATATCAACGATACAAACAAAAAAGTCAAACACAAAATGGGGATCAGGTTATTCCAAAATCAAACTGAGATTCTCACCATCTGCAATGTGTCACAAGTGTACCTTGTGACAGTCACAAGTGTACCTACATTTTACTTTGTTTAGATACAGATAAGTAGCCATTTAAATTAACAAACTATGCCTAGCACCTTACATTTGCTTCACGATTATTTTCCAAAATTTTGGATGCCCAGGATATGTGTCACATACCCAAATGCATAAATGGTGTCGCTAGAGAAAATCTCACCTCGAAAAGTTTAGAATTAAGATATTTTGTGGAGAACATCGGTTGTTTTTACCGATCAAAGAGATTACGATTATATCATGCTCGTAATAATATTGTCACAATAACAATTTCTTTAGTCAATGTCTCATTTTGGAATTATTGGTGTAGAAATGGAAAAATATGATGTAATATCTAATTTAATGTAACAATTTGGAAATCTAAAAGGAAATCATTTATTATTTTTCTTGTAATAAGTCGTGTGCTCGGATGAAATATCTTAAAAAAAATTTCATATAAACATGAGTAACAATGATCATACGACACAGGAATGGCGCCGTGAAGAAAATGTAAGGCGTTGTACTAAGGCACCCAAACAACACTATAATGGGCTAACTTTTCATGCAATGTTAGTTATGATCAAAGGTGAATATATATAAAATATACATACTTAGTACAGAGAGTCCCAATTCACATACATATGTACATCTCAGTATTTTTACATATTCTGTAAGTATTTTCAATTAAAATGTGCAGGGACAAACAATTTCCATAAATATTGTTATTTGAGTCTCAGACTTTTTTTCTTCAAGATGAATATATCAAATAAATACATACTATTATATCTATCTTAAAATATTTCAATATGAACCTTAATGGATTCTTTAATGAGGAGTTGTATATCAGGATTTATTCAAATACTCTTTACATGTGGGACCACTTGTTAGCAAATCACAGACAAACGATTCAGGTTAAGATCAAAAGTTGACCATTAACATCAAAATCCGACACACAACTACACCTTCAATCCAAACAACTTAAATATGCTGTATATATTGGAAGCACTGACATGATCTCTGGTATAATATTCTTATTATCAAGTGAGTGACATATTTCAAGGTCACTAAATGTTCTTGTCCATTAAGAATTTCCTTATTTCTGTATGGCTTTCGAAAAAGACATTGTGATTTTTTTGTTTTCTGTGACCTTCACACCATCAGCTGTAGTTTCAGTTTTAGATTCTGTTAAAGAAATGTTGTTGATGATCTTGTTGTCATGTATTTTAGTGATTGTAGTCTCTTGCCTGTGACCTTCATTACCAGATCCATCAGACCAGATGACCTTAGTTTGCTTTACTTCTCCCTGGTTCTGGTCCTTGTCCTTCTTCTTTTTGCTCCCCTTTCTCTTTATGCTACTACTGTGGGCAATGGGATAGTCAGTTTTTCCTTTGGCTTGAAATCCAAAAGCTTTAGCAAGAAAGCTAACATTGTTCTGTTTGACAGGGGCCTTCAGTCCACTGTCTCTCACCCACATTCTCACTTTACTCTCTTTGGGCTGTGACTGGCTGTTTCCTAGGTTCCTACCAAAGAGTGTCAACCTGTTTCTGAAGAACCCACCAGTGGCCTCCTTTTCCATTATGCCTACCTCTAGGTCTTGGCTGGAGGGAACGTGTCTGATTGGGAGAGGTGCCAGTGTTTCTGGAGTGTCTTTCCCCCCAGAAACGGCCTCCTCACCATCAGGTTCACTCCTCTCCACATTCATTCTCTTGATCACATCATTTCTAGTTTGTCTCTTTTTGGTGTTATTAGATACTGTTGGGTAGTCTTCAAATTTTGCATTGTTTTCAAACGCCTTGTGTAGGTTATTAAAACTTCTTCGGGTTTCACTGTCTTTTGGCTTGGATAATTGTTCATTACCACTCCCAGTACTCTCTTTACTCCATGCTGGGGACGGGGTCTTCCTTATTCTGTTGAAGACTGGCAGCTTGTTTTCAGGGGAAGGTGTCCATTTTATCTTCTGTCTCACAATCAAAGGTGGCTTTCCTTCAACGATATCTTTAGGCTTGTCCATAGAATCACCAGCTGGAATCTCCTCTTCGAACGAATCTTGTGGAGTTCTAATCTTAATCCTGTTCCTGCAAGGTTTTGGTGACAGATCTGCTTTCTTATTTGCAGAAGGTGATTCTTTTTCCCTCTGTCTGAATGGCGAGGTCTTGACCCTGTTGTTGCTGGTACATACTGAAGGTGGGAGAGGAGTGGACAGCGGGGAATCAGTCAGAGACTCCATACTACCCAGGCTACTCCAGCTGTCTCTCTGAGTAAAGGGAGAGGCTTTGATCTTTCTTCCTGCAGATAACACTATCATCTCTGCCACACATCCTGAGGAATCAGGACTGGAGCTGCTGTCACCCTCCCCAGTAGAGTCCTTCTGGGTGAAAGGAGACTCCTTGATTCTGTTTTTGCAAGTTTTTCTATCATGTAATTCAATACTGCTGGGAAGACCACTGTCCTGGGAAGAATCGTCGTTCGGAGATATATCTCGGATTTTAAATGGCGATGTCTTTATCCTGTTTCTCTGGGATGGTGTCACATACACTGCATCCACCTGTTTGATTTTATTGTCTTCCTTGTGGCCAAAAGATAAAGATCTTTCTCTGATAGTATCTCCCAAAAGTCTTTCCCCAGTCCCCCTATTCTTTGAAGAGCCATTGGAGTATTCGCTGAGATTGTTTGGGCTGGGACTTTTTGAGACCTGTCTTGCTCTTGGATGATGCTGAACATTTACCTGGTTCTTAATATCACCTTCAGTCGGAGATGGTGGCGCTTTTACTCTTCCCTTTGGTTTACGTGTCTTTATTTTGTTGCTTTCATCAGATTTTCTTGTGTCTTCACCAGAGTCACATGGCTGTATAAGACACTTATTTTCATGACTGACCACATCATTGACAAAAGTAGCAATTGGTTTGTCTTTGTGATCTTGCACAGTTACATTGCAAGTATTCTCTGGTGTGTTGCTAGTCTCAACTACATGGGCGATCACCTGGGGTTCTCTGGCTGGAATATTAACAGTGCAAATGTTATTGTTGACCTCAGGATCCGAAGAGACCACAGTGACAGAATCATCTGACATAGGAACGTTGTCGGTCACCAAACAAGTAGACTCAATCGTAACTGCGTCACTAGTCACAGTCCCTATAACATCACTAGTTCCTCCACCGTCTCCATTTGTCATGGTGAAGGAGTCCTCAGAAACTATGAAATCATTGGTCATAGTCCCACAACTGATATCTGGTGGATCTTCTGAGATGAAAGCATCTTCTGAGATGAACAGTTCTGTGGAGAAGTCCTCTGTCTGCGTGTCATAGTCTGTATCACTTATTGTGGATAGTTCACCATTGTACATGCACTCATCCTCTTCAACGTTAAATGAAACTCCAGCTTGGTCGACAGGGGGCACCACCTGATCGTCTTCCACAGGACTGAACTGGAACATTGGCTCTGGTTGCAATACTGGAGGCGTTGGTTTCCTTCGAAAAAATAGTAATTACAGGTAACACGCATAATCTTTTTTATGATTTAAGAATTTGGCCATTTTACCGAGAAATCACGGATAAGCGATTTATTAATAATTGTTATGATATGATATGAAATATGTAATACTCACTCTTTGAGATTGACAAGCTGAACGCCCATTCGTTTCAGTGCAATCATTGCGTTGACGATTTTCTGAAAAGAACAAAAAGCAGCCTGCAAGTATGTTTACAACTTCTATAATGTTTTAATCAAATTCTTTATGATGACAAGCCATGTGTTAATCAAAATTAGATATCATTCATTTTCTTATCAATGAAATATCAAGACTTGTGAGCCAAAGCTGTCTCATACAAATTTAATTGTCTCGAGTTTTCGGAGGCATCCTGTTCTCATTTTTATCACCTTAACTGTATTTATAGTCTTATTTCGGAAAACACATCTGTTAGCTCGATTTGTTTCCTTTACATCACCAATTGAAGAAGGAGTTACACATTTTCTCGAGTTATCATGTCGGATATAAGGTGTTTTCGACATGAAAGAAATTACCCGACCAAAAGAGATCTATTCATGTGTAGGATTAATATTTTCAATTATATTCTAATAGTCCATTATGCTTCAATGAATAAGCGAATTCGCTGATTTTCCAAAGGAAAGAACCTGCCATGAGAATGAAAGCATTTGTTCTCAAAAATCCTTTTGAGATTGTATGTCGGATATAAAACAGATGATTCACTTTGACGCAATCTACAAACCTATATTGATATTGCTTAATACTACTCTTACAGTTTTATGGTCACTATGGTTATGCAATTCTTGAGGAACAATAAGACATTAGAAAATAGCGATCACATCTTTGACAGGGATTGGCTGCATGGTATTCCAGACAGGGTTGACTACATGGTATTCCTGAGGAAAAATAGGACAACAGAAAATAGTGATCATATCTTTGACATGGTTTGGTTGCATGGTATTCCTGTGGAAAAGTAGGACAGCAGAAAATGGTGGCCACATCTTTGACATGGTTTGGTTGCATGGTATTCCTGAGGAAAAATAGGACAACAGAAAATAGTGGCCACATCTTTGAAAATAGTGGCCACATCTTTGACAGGGTTTGGTTGCATGGTATTCCTGAGGAGCAATAGGACATGAGAAAATAGTAATCACAACTTTGACAGGGTTTGGCTGCATGGTATATATTTGTGTTCCGTACCTGCCACTTTCTACGGTGTACAAATCCTTTAAGTCTTTTCTTGGTAAGAGATAAAGGCGGAGATTCACATTCTTCTCTTGATACCTAAAATATGATATAAATTAATATAATATCATTCAAATAAGATACCCAGGAAAAGATTTATGAAAATGACAATTTTCATTTAAAAAGGATGGTCACATATTGATGTATTATTTATTGTCTTACGTAATAATGTTGTATCTATCTGACACACATTATTTGCTTTGATTTGGAGCAGACATCGTTTACATCTATGTCTTGAAATATCAAATAAATGTGTACATCCTAATTGGCTTTTCTTCTCCACATTTGCACTACTTTTATTCATTCAAATATGGCTCATACCAAATGTGAATATCATAATTTGTGATTCAGTGTACATTTTAGTGACAAATAAATGAGGCAAATAGTAATCTATTAAGTGGTTGAAAGTTACACTCACATGTGTCTCCATAAAAAGTGGGTTATTTTCCAGTGTCAACCAGGGATGCTCCAAACACTGATCAGCTGTCAGTCTTTTACTGGAAAAAAGAAACCATTTCATGACAAAAGGACTACCTTTTTTACTTTGCGTCAATCTTAACTTTGCGTAAATTGATGTAAACAAATTATCATTTAAATTTTATCTTTTTTCAATCTTTTTTCAATATCACAATTCCAGTCTTTAAAATAGAAACCTTGTAAAATAGGCAAATTGTGTGTACCTGATATCTTTGACAAGCAGTTTCCTAATGAGGTCCTTGGCCCCCTCAGACACATCTTCAAATTCCCGATAGCAAAAATCGTATTCCCCTTTGATTACATTAGACAGCGTCTCCCCATCATTATCCCCCATGAATGGTGATAACCCGGATAACCTGAAACAGTCACAGATTCTTAAATTAAAAAATAAATATAATTCTATGGGGCCATATATAACTAATTTAATTAGACAATCCGGATCAAGGGCAATATACTTTAATTTACTTTATCCAACTATAACATGGTGTGAGTTCTCGTTAGAATTTTCTATCATTATTCTTTAAGATGTTGTTGTGACTTGTGTCTGTCACCATGCAGGATATATACAGACATAAAGCTATAGCTTACAGAACGTAACAGATGGCGCCTACGCTCCACATATCTGTAGAGAAGCTGATGCGATCGTATTGCACTACTTCCGGTGCCATGAACTCGGGAGTACCAAACAGCACTCGCAAATCCTTCTTCGGGTCATACTCACGAGCCAACCCAAAGTCTATGATCTTGATTCGGTTACCCGTCCGGGTGAGACAAAGGATATTCTCGGGCTAAAGTCAAAATAGAATTGTTTTTATTTCAACAGAAACATTGGACCTCGGAATGAAAATAATTAACACTTAATAATACTTTTTGTAATATTCATCTACTCATTCATATATTAAATGTTCATTATATTAACGTCTCTAAAAACATTTTGTTAAGTCTCGTTTTACTGAGATTTATTAAGCAGCATTGAGAGTTAATGCTGTAGTATGAATGGAAATGAGAATAAATTACTGATATGATGGTCAACAAAGTTTCTTGGGAAACAAAGTGTGAAACTTTGGCAATGAATAGTTATACTTGCCAAATAAATAAATATGTCGATTTGACACCATAATGCTCAACCTCAAAATATTTTATTCAGTATAATATAATGTATATAAATCTAATGTTCCTTTATTGGCTTCAATATCTCCATCATTTTACCTTCATATCTAGATGTATGATATTGTGATCGTGCATGTAGCGGATGCCCTCACATATCTGGCGCATGAATATGACGCATGCGCGCTCAGTCAGTATGAAGTCGTCGTCTATCACACGGTCAAATAGTTCTCCGCCAAGAATTCTATCAAATATATATAAATATGTTATTAACAATAAGCATGTAGATAGTTAAGAACCTGAAATAAATCAATGATGTATGATGATTCTTGGCACTATCACAAGTTTTTGGTTAATTAATTTCAAATAATTGTATTAGAGCCTCACTTCTAGGTTAGGAATCATGATACACACCAATATACCACAATTTATTATCATCCAACTCGCCCAGGTCTAGCTTGCGTAATGTATGATTTTGTCAGAGAATAACATATATAATTTGATGCTCTCCAAGTTAGTTTATAGAAGGTAGTCTATACATATGTAGTAGGTATGGATAACCTTTGATTCACTTATCACCTTAACTATCTGGGCTGCCGTTTGGTACAGTTTATACTCAGACTCTGCAGAAGCACTGGTAGCAATTCTTTCCCAATAAAACTAAACTGCCCATTATTTCACAGAAATCATATGAAGCTTTTTCTAAACTGGAACAGTCATCGTATATATTTATAATTATTGGCATGATATTTGGAAAGTGTTTAGATGGAAGATCTTATTTGTAGCAATGAGTAAAAGGTCAAGGACCTTCTACCTTGGCCTCAAACACATAGATCCTACATGTCAAGACGTTAAAAGACACAACGCCAGTTAAAGGAACCAGTAGTCTTTCTCATAAGTCTCGTTCAGAGCGAGATTTAGGTGTGAATGTATACTGGATATCGGGGACTCCGCTGCAGACGCTCTTACGTTAGGCAAACAAACGCAGCATCTCGCTTGTGCCATAGAGTAGAGAATCTCCCCTCCTCCCCTACCTGCCCACTAATACTACAGGCCGAGAACAACGCTAGTGAGGGGAATAAGTACTTGGTGTGATGTTCGCCTGTAATATATGAATTCCTTGGATTCACTCTTGTCTGAGTGGTTAAATACCCTAACATGATAAACGACTGGACGTTGCATGCATTACTTAACTGGATAGACATACCAGTGTTGCTGTCCATGATTTGACATCCTTGCACGCTTTTAAAACTTGTTTATTGGTAACATTCATGTATTATGCATCTCAATTTATTGAATAGATATGGTGAGAATCAATGTAAAGGTAATAATGCATATATATTTATTTTTTTACTAATATATGAGAATGTTTACTCACAATTCAAGAACTATACACATTTCATTCTTGGCTGAGTAGGCATCATACAGCTGCAATAATCGTTTGTGTTGTAATTTTTTCATAATCTCTACTTCATGCTGTACATCCTTTTTGTCTTGGGGGCGTGGAGCACATATAAATTTGGCGGCAAATTCTCGCCCCGTTTCCTTCTCTCGACATCGTTTGACTTCTCCAAATTTGCCTCTGAAAATGAAAAGTTATCGTACACAAATTTGAAAATATGAGACCGAACAGGTAAACTCTTCGTCTTCATTGTAAAGAGAATTTAAATATCAAATGCATAATATAAAAAGTGCAACCAATAAAGAAAGAATGGACTGATTTATTATTAAGATCTTTTAGATAATCATCTTTGTGAAAAAGACTGTCTGCAAAATACATTTTTACTTGAAAAGGGAAATGAATTTTGGCAAAACATTGCACGCTGTTCCCTTATACCAAATACCAAAGAGCATTGAATGCATTCACATCTATTGTGTCATCGTCAAAATATTTATTTTAGCTCTAGTCAAGCTGTGAAATCGCCGAAACCAAGGTATTCAATGTGACCATTTTCATTGATATTCCACATGTCCATATTGGGTGACATATGATGTTACCTTTTCCTTTGATATTCAATACGTTAAATGTACTTGATACAAAAGAGAATATATTCCCCTGATAACCGACGTTCCTATATACAAATATATAAATATATCATCCT
Source organism: Amphiduros pacificus (assembly GCA_949316495.1). Lineage (NCBI taxonomy): Eukaryota > Metazoa > Annelida > Polychaeta > Phyllodocida > Hesionidae > Amphiduros > Amphiduros pacificus. Next base: position 20,060,736 of record OX439003.1, read on the forward strand.
GTTCAATAATCTATTATTCAGTTTACGAAATATACGTTTTCCATATACTTATCATTAATAACTAACCTGCAATTGACAGCATTTAACATTTATCACAAGTCGTATGATTTTAATTTCCATCCCCTTTACATGAGCTTGAAAATATAATAATCAAATTGACATTTATTTGTGGCATTTCATAACCTTCAAAGGGAAAGAGGCAGTTACTCTCGCCGATTCAGAAATACAAGGTATATTTCCTATGTGGTAAACAGAGATTAGAAACAAGCAAAGAATTCATAGTATAAAAAATGTATGGTGTAGAATCTGCAGGTAAGATATAGCATAAAAAGTTAATTTGTGTTTTTTAATACCGCCTGCAGCTTCATTATCTGCAGGCTGATATAGCCCACAGCACAGGGTAATTGACGACCATACTGGCGTACATTTCATCCGTCAGATTGGACATGTACATTTCTACAGATGATTGCTGTCTTCCTCGGGAGGTCTAAGACATCAGGAAAAGCATTCAAGAGCATGGGGCTTGCCTGAAATGAAATTACACCTCTCCTTTGATCTTCATGTCTTTTAAATAGACTCGCCTATCACCCAGCCATGGTGAAAATTTAAGCAAAAACACGATATATCCAAGGTAGAGTTGTTTCACATCAATGTTGGCTACATAGAAGCACTTGGTTAGGGATGGGTAGCTCCAGCTTGCAGCCAATGCTCCAAGAACTCTCTACGTCGGGAGGCATTAACCAAGCCCTTCCGGTGACAGATCTCTTGTCATCAGAAACATCAATCATGATATACAAGTTTCAGGCTATGACAGATTAAAGGTGTAAACATGGGCACAAAAGTCAACTCTATTTACTGACGTGTTTGCAACACTTTTTATTCGCTAGTTGTAATAGTGTGAATGAAATCCTTCAAGTTTACTGAGTAATTTAAACCATCATAAAAAACTATTATTTCTGGAATGGCATCTTAGTTTAGCCTAACCTTTCGGTTCTCACAAACAGCTTGCTATTTATAGAGTTTAGTATTTTAATATGCCATGAAATCAATGATTATTGGTGATTTATGATAAAAAATGGAAAATGCTATTCCACTTGGTGTGCCTTCATATCAACACCAAAGCAAATCATTTGCCACTTGAAAGCATGGCTCCATGAAATGTGATTTGTGAAAATTGTCCTCAGTCTCAGGTCTAAAACAGCCTAATGATAAGAATTTAAATACCATAATATTTATCAGAGATTGTCCCCAGTATTTTATGTTGCCTCATACTGTAATTGAAGCAGGTACGAAAGCCCAAGCATCAAATTCCTTGCATAAATCCAGGATAAAGCAAGTCAACACCAAGTCACCCCATTCCCAGTCAAAACAGCACTCTCCATGGCTGGCATGTGGGATGCAGAGTTACTTGTTTACCCCATCCTGCCCGGTCACTGCTAAAACATGGAATCTCGGCCTCCCAGCTTTTCGGTTGCCAGGCAGAAGGAACGTCTGTACTAGGACTCAAAATATCTCTCACCTTCCAAGGAAGTCGAGAATTTCAAACTCGTCTGTGACCCACTTGTCGGTTCTGATGGTGACGTCACGAGGCTCAAAAGGAGAATCTTCCACATCTGCAACGAGGCAAAGAGATTTGTAATAAACCAAATAAGGTAAATAAGGTAAGGACAATTCTAAAGCAAATAAAACAGGTAGAAATCCAAATGTTTCTTGAAGAGAATTTATTAAATCTTGCAGCGACATAGATAAGAAAAACAATTTCCCATTACGATTTTAGGGAGACTTGTTGAGAATTTAAAATACAGGACCCTCATCCACAGGACGCCACAACGGAACACCTGAGGACTATTAAAATGACTTAAAATCCAAAATCTTAAATTCTTTTGAAGATCCTCTTTAGGTTCATTTACATTTGTCATGTCTGCTATATTGGTATTCATAGTAATTAACTGACATAACCATAACCTGGAAAGCGAGTGAAATTAAACGCGAATGAAGATTAAGTACTGCTTCATTCTTGGACTCATTGATCTTATGCTGATAATGAAGATTGCAGAAAGTGTTGTTCTCCATGTCTTGGAGAATTATGTTTGTCCCAGGAACATATTAATAAGAGTTTCATTCTAAGAGTACACCTAGACCAACATAAAAATGTATGAAATCGGTTTTTGTTTTTGTTTAATTTGTTTGGAATTTTACATCACTTTCAGCATTATTTCAGTCACATCATGACAAGACCTACTTGCATCAGATATAGTGCTGCCTTACGGATTTGTCATATCGCAGCTCATTGATACGACAATCCCCTAGTCAAGATTTACAAGGACAACAGGTCTTGAATCACAGCTTATATGAGAAATTATTACATAAATGCAATCTCGGCATGATTGCAAATCGAACCCAGGACCTTTGAATCATCACAGAAGAACTGATAAGCTGTAGCCAAATTACCAAATGACCACGTGTGCATTTGAAATTATGTATGAAAATCGACTTTTCAAAAGTGAACATAAACTAGAGACAACAAAATAAATCAAAGTAATACTAAATCTACATCAAAATAATCATATGCATGATACATATTTCACAAAGAGGTTATGCTGATAAAAGTAAAATGAAAACTTACCAATATCTGGCTCGAATTCGTCCACTAATATTTTGCCGCCATCACTCATTTCACTCTCTGTGACATCATCACATTCGCTGTCATCCAACGACATTGCATCGTCGATGGAATCTATTGTATCCACCGACCTGTCCATCTGTAACATATAGACCATCCTTAGATCACCAATGATCAAAACAGGTTGGCTGGTTTGTTATCCTTATGAATGAGTTTTAAATGTGTTCTTTTAGCAATTAGAAAATGATGAGGTCTGTATATTCTCGATGCACTGCCACATAGGCTTTAGTTCTCCCGAACATACCATTCTGAGAACATTTTAAAGTTTGAAAGATGGAGTTTCATTTGCCTGTTAAGAGATTAAGATGAGTTGGAATACTGGCATGTTGCTGAGATAGGAGGAAGAGACCGAAGTTTGGCTGCTTGCCATGTTGCCTGCCAGAGCAAGATGGCGGCAGTGGTGGTGGTCACGTGGTTTGACAGAAGTGGTCTGGGTGATATGGGTGTGATCAAGGGGCAGGTTGAACCATCACTCACCTCACGAACACCTTAAGATACACACTTATTATTCTAGGGTCATTTTGAAATAATGTTTCAGAATATGTATGATATTAAGAGCAAGTACATCAATCATATTTAACAATAGTCAGAAGCTTGATCTCAACAACACGCTCCTCTGTTACTTGTTTTCAAAACATATCAAGTCACATCTCCTGTTTATTTGTCTTGGATGATACATATCTCGACACCAGGTCACATATTGCTGCATAATTTGCACCCAATAGTACCTTTATTTCAATAATTAGTTTCATATGGAGACAGGAAGTGAATTGTTGTTGTGTTGTTGTGAGCCGCATATGATAGTGATTTGCCTTTGACCTTGATGGATGGACATAGCATAACTATGATGCGACATCTATTGGCAGTGAGTAATTCAAGAAATATGTTTTAGAGGTAAAAATGGGGCTAAGGAAACACCTCACATCAGCAACACAAGCCCAAGACAGGTGAGGTCGGGACAGTGTTGTTTTAGACAATATAACCTTAACACCTCCTCAACAAAACACAAGCCATGCATATTGTTTTGATGTAGATAACGAAGAAATAGGACTAAACCCGAGTTCATAGCATAAGTGTTAATATGGCAATTGTATGGTTATAACAAAATTGTTTAGGCAGAAACACACTTTTACTTAAATGTACACCTGGCCACCAACAGAATACTTTGTTCAAAAATCGTTTACATCTGACTCTGCTTTGAACCGTTTCGTCAGGATCCTTTACATACTGTCATTATTGCATTAGTGGTGTCATTGTGAATACTGAATATTATCCATTTTGTTATTTGCGTTGGCCAAATTACAGCTTAAAAGGATATGAATTTAGCTATTTGACTCTAGCTAAATACCGAAGTACAGGCTAAATTCATCCAATTATTAAGAAAATATATAAAGAAAAAATGCCACATGTTATCAATGAATACGGCAAGAGCAATTAATCCTTTTGTTTAACCCAAAAAGCTTTAAGTATTTACAACACAGCAGTACAATTCAGAAACACATCAGTAAAGAAGAATTCCACACAATTCCACAAAAGTCAATATTAGTCATAATGTTTGGGACTAATATTGACTTCAAGATATACTATTGGTCAAAATGATGATTACTATATATTCTGAGCACCCTGTATCTGAAGATAGAGACTAGCTGCTATATTGGATGGTCTTGTGATCCACCCTGCGGGCCAGAGGAAGGTGTGAGGTGCTAGGCTGACCTCTGCCTTACAGTCAACACAATAACCTCTCAACCTTTCATGTTAACACTACACAGCATGCAAAATATAAGTTTCTATAAACCATTATGGAAATCATTTGGTAAGATTTCAATCCTTTTTTATCTTACATTATAGACTTATTTGAAATAAAGCTAAAGATAGATGAGTTCAGAGTGAAGGTTAGTCTTGGTAAAATAACCCTTGTATGTTACTAGGACTCATGTGCTCCTGAGATAAGGTGGGAGCGTTGTAGTCTTATCGCTTATTAACCCTTTGACTATGGTGAATATAGCATAGTCAAGGCCACTATTACTTGATTTAACCAAAACTCTTACATCGTATATCCATATTGAAAGAATGATATCAATACGATATAATATGTATCTATATTTGAGATGCTGGATTGCCTGGTTTCCATCTTCAACAGTTTAGGAATTGTGAGTTGTATACATCTTGACCCATCTTTCTATCCCAGGTCTATCTGATTTTGTGGCAGCATGTTTAAATGACTATAAACAATACCCATTACCTTCCAAAATGACACCAATAACTTAAAGTATAGAGAGGATTATCAATTAAATTCACATAATATTAACATGAATGTAATAATCCATATCAATCAATGGTAATAAAATTTGATCTTTGAAATAACTAGATTGTTATTGTTTGACTTACATTTATGATTTGTTAATTGGCTTTTCTATCTAAATTTACTGTGGTTATAAACACAGTAATAAACCAAGCATAACGTACGTGTATGCATGCTAAATGTCGGGACGAGATAGATAAAGATAATGACCCCACACAGTTCGACCCTAAGACATGTAATCATCTTCCCTGAGTTGATATTTGATTTTATGTATGGAATTCAGAAGGACGGCGAGCAAAGGAAGGCAGGTGCAAATATGGATTTACTAAGGAGAAATCGTTTTTAGTCCCGACAAAGGAATCAATCTTTGCTGTAGTACTGTAAATTTCCCACCTGCCATCCATGTGAAGTGAGTATGTCTTTTTCATTTTACCATGGATACTTCTTTAAACCTTTCAAGGCCTCTGATGTGTATATCTATTGTATATCCATTTTAATATGTACTTATCTCATGTGATTAACGTATATTATAAGGTTTTATTTCAGTAATCATGCTATTCGTGTGGTGGGTCCTGAAGAAAAAGAGGACATATTTGATGAAAAAGTTTGAGAAAGAAGTTATTTATGACGCAATATGCTTAAAATAGTATACTATTCTTTAATTCTTTATTTTGGTATATGAATGTTAATAATTAAGTATGCACACATGACATTCATTCACAATATTATGCGACTAGTCTGAAAGGCAGTTGCTAGATAAAGTTAGTCCATAGACCTGGGTGATTCTAACAGACTAAGTAGAAAGATAATACCAGGTGCGTGTGTTAACATAAACAAATAACCTTTGTGGTAAGTTCACTTCAGACAAAGTGACAGATTCAATCCACACTTCCAGAAAATGCAAATGCCATTAAATGATTTTGTATATCTGCTAGGTCTTTCCTCTCATGTTTTTATGATTATTATATATGTCAAAATTATCCAGTCTGACACGATTCTATTCAAGCTGAAAATAGGCCAATTCAAAAAACATTATAATGACGTAAGCAGCAGAAAGAAAATTACATATCTGTTTAACTCTGTCAGTAAAAGAAACCCATTACTGTAGAATGGGTGTCTTAGCTTTGCTGAGCAGTACACTACAAGGTACAACCCTCACAAAAGTTCAGAACGGTGTATTAACAGTTTTATCATGTTTGTAGGTAAATTGCCTTGGACCCCCGTCAAACTGGGCCTCACGTTTACCACACCTCTAGCATTTAGCATGAACAAGTCAGAATTAGAATGAGAGTATGGCTATAACTGAGTCTATCAGTGAATCTCGCCTGCGGAAGCGATGACTTGGTTTGACCCCGGTTTGACCCCTGTGCCAGGAAGTGGTTGGTGTCGTCCACTTTGAGAAGGTTTGCCCTCATAACATTTACTCATGGAGATGCTTACTGATAACAATTATGCACCATATATAATAAGGGTTAAATAGAGACTGTTCCAAAATAAGATCCCTTTATTTGATTATGTAAGATATACGTTGTATTTATATTTTAACTTTTTCATTATTTGATCATCCGTTTATATGCATAATATTCTGCATAATTGATGTAGAATGTCACAGATCATGAAATTTTGCAACCAGATAATCTTTCACTTATTCTCTCTTTTCTCACTTCAATATCGTTGATATTAAAATAATATAAAAAACCCATTATGAAATTATAAAAATGCTTATAATATAAGAAGCTTTGGCAAATATAGTCTCACATTAATTATCTGGAGCTGATAAGAAAAATAATGACTTAAATATCCAAATTTAACACAAAATCATATTCAATTAAAAAGATTCCTGAAAAATACATTTGTCATGTGTCTGGTAAGAAGGAATGTTTAGTACAAGATATATGATATTTTGTCAAATAGTATCTTGGCAACGTTTGTGTTTCCTTGGTAACGATCATTCCTGGAAGATATAAAGCTTACTAGATTTTTATAAACTGCCAGATATATGACCAATTCTATGGGTGGTCTAAAACTGTCATGGTTCACCACCAAACCCTTCAGCGCTGGAGATAACAACTTCATCGTCTTCCATACAACATTCTTGTGTTGCTCAGGAGTCTCAAAGATTCTTTAGTTGACTGTCATACAGAATATCCAGTTTGATGACAACATTAATAGCTTGTCTCAAGAGAGAACGACTTGCCATCTGTTGGTATGAAGCTGAATGGCAGAACTGAAGCGCTTCATCATATTCTTAGTGGGGTAACAAATTGCGGTGTAAGCAATGTAGGTCGGGGGCCAGACACAGTCTGTAAACCTTATTCAAACTGGCTTGGAAACTGATATAAGGAATCTTCTACCACTAAGACCAGTTTTTATTTTCTTGACCTTCACTTGTCTCAATTTGGCTGTGTTTGCTATAATTAAGTACTTCGTGTTTCTACTTCACATAATTAGTCATTTCATTAGCAAATAAATGTATTTTGTGAAAAAACAGGACAAGTTTCCTTGTTGATTTCTTCACAATGACCTTTGGCGTCCGTTTTCAATTACTTTCCTCATACATTAGGTGCTTTCATAACATATATGACAATTTATTAATTACCCAACACACCTGCCACCTTGCCGTTTTCACAAGCGTTTATAAAATTGGTTTAACTTTATAAAATACGTATATCGGTACAAAAATAGTCATATTATCAAAGATTGAAATTAAGATTTAATATTCTTACATTCCTTCTGTTCAATCATAAATGTTTATGGGTCTGAAAAAATAAGAGTGGAAATTTTATGCACGTGCGCCTGAAACTCAATGATGGAATATCTCACATTTTGAAGATGTGATGGTGGAGGGGTAGCTCTTTCAAGAACACCTTGCCCATCACATGCTCATTTTGAAGCTGTCAAAGTTGACACTTAAACTGATGAATGGCACGACTACCTATGTAGGATGGAACATCATATTCGTACTCAAGGTGTCAAATCTTTAATAGTTCTAACAACTTTCCTTGGTGATATCATTCTCAGCAATGTGTTTATTTGTTTTCTGTTTCAGGTGGTACGTAGAATGAGAATGTGAACACAGAAAGGACATTTCTTGATTCAACTAACTGTTTTTTTGTTCGTGAATGATCTATCTGGAATCTAAAACCGGTCTACTCATCTACTCTACATGTGCTTCATATTTGATTTATTTTTTAAAGGTATACTCGGTACGGTAGTCCGGCGGTATAATGACAAATGTTTTGGGTAATAAAACCACGGCGTGTTATTTACTCCATAGAAATCAGCCACAATCTTAACCTTCAAACATCCATAGGCAGGGGCGGATCCAGGATTTTGTTTACCCCAGGGGGCTCAAATGTGCTCTGAAAAAAGCAGGGGGGGCTCCGGTTCCTAAAAGTCCCCCGCCTGGATCCGCCAACGCATGGGGGATACATTGGTCCAATATATTTGGGATGCCACTGGAATAAAATTGGAATTGTTAATCCCTTAGAATGGCATGTGACCTGACTTAGTCTCTCCAGGTGAGGTTGTTTCTCTTACATTAAACAGACCCATCGTGATGAGGTTATTATTATATATTGATGAGGTGGAGCAGAGATAATATCTCTGGGTGGACATGTAAGATATATTTTAGGGAGATGTCGTATTCAATAATATGGCTGCCATAAGTTACATTACTCAGCAATTGACAATCAATGCAATAACAATCTATTATCATTCTTTAAAGAGTTAGTGACGATCTTACATTTGCATTGCCACATAAGTATAGTTATACTGGCATCGTGGTGGAAGCCACCTTTCTCAAGCTAGCAGGGTATACGCAGCTGATGTCCTCACCTCTGACCAGAATTGAACCCCGACCACCAACATGAGAGAAATACATCTCACCACTCAGGTATGGACCACATCTCCTATCCAGCAATGGGATTAAGGTAAAAATATGTTTTAAAATTCCGAAACATACATATTCTTATTAGGTCTTTACACCATTCACTACCACTATTGTTTCAAACGCGATATTTTTATGCTATCAAGTTCGGCGTACGCAGTGTTCTTTGATAAGGACTGAGGTATATGTTGTAATAAGATGGTCAGACAACGTCAAACTATAGAATGATATAGGCATTGACCTTGCAGTGACCTTGCTGACACGTGACCTATCCCGCTCACGTGTGCCAGATGATTCACACCATATCTCACACCCTCATCTATTATATCTACTACATCATCAACTTGATTCTGAACTTTTGAAGTCCCTGACCTTAATGTCCAAGTTGAAATGACCATGTGGTCAGTTAATCATTTGATGTACTATTTGATAGTCTTAAATGACGTGGAATTTCAGGATTGCCTGGCCTCGCTATCATTTGTTGTGGTGTTGTCTGAGAAACGAGGTCATAATATTAAACCAATGACCCGACGGTAAAAGAATTAACACTAACTTCAGACAAAACTATTATGTTTTGGAAGTTATGTACTCATCGATAAAAAGGAACAACCATTCCTTTTTATTTGTTTGTCATATTCCAGTTTTAAAGATATAGTTAAGAGCCATTTATATATTTCTTGGCCAACATAATTTATCATTAATAAATAAAATGTATTTTTTCAAACCAAGTACTCACACAATGTACATTGACAATTTCATTGTGTATATTTATAACATTGAAAAAAGATGAGAAATTTAAGATTGATATCGAAAACTACTGTAATTTTATTGTAATGGACATTTCTTTCATTCGAAGCGTCTACTCCATTACCTTGATCAATTTATGGAGCAACCTGACCCTAAATCTCGTGCTGAACTGGGGATTTGCGAGATTTTAACAGCTCAAATGGGCGATGATATGCGCACCCCGACCGAGACTGCTGTTCGGTGGGAGTTTATTACATTCTTATACCTTACATTTTATTCATCTACGAGTTCCAGGTTACTTTCTTTAAACTGGTTGTTATCCCTTAAAATAGATTGTCATAGTTTATTATTTATATGCATAATATAAAAAATGATTGTTTGTTAAAATGTAGGTTGGGCAAATAAAATGGTTATTATATCCTTTTTTTTAAAAAGAGATTTCATTTTATCAACGACTTGGAAAGAAGGAAAAGTGTGTCTTCAATAATCTTTACAAATGTTAAAAATAACGCAGGAGAAGGTATCCCTCCGAGAAAAGCACCTAATTCCGGTGTACCTCTGCAAAACAATAATAAAACATAAAAACTGAACCCAGACGTAAGTTGTTGAATTTCTTATATCTGTGTTAATGTATTAACAATGAGTGCAGGCATATATATCATACAAACTATCTTACTTTTAATAGCGTTATCGCACGTGGAGCAACCCACAAGCTGCAAATGTTATCCAAGATGATATATTAAGAGTCTGCGAGCTTAGAAATAAACCATCACTACTTGTAAAACAAAAATAGATGAACCTTTGGAATTTACTCCAGTTATTCCACAAAGTAAAATAAAGGAACAAGGTTTTAAGACATATATAATAGATTATCCGGAATGCATAGGAGGTGGATACATGTTTTATAATGGTTAAATAAGTTTGCAAATAAAAAATTCTGTATTGCTTGTTGACTTCGTGTATATAATTTGATTAAAAGCGTCTATTCTCACTCTATGGAATCTATTCTCATTATTTAATTCAGGAGTATCATTAATCGGAAATGTGTTGAGAACGTTAAAAAGTTTGGCACATGAAAATATATTTTAAGAAATTAAAATAGTATTTGGGTTAACATGTAGGTGAGTCTGCAGTTGTGTGGTGAAAGTTGCAGCTGAACCCTGGGCACCATCACTGGCAACAAGGAACATTGTGTCCTATAAATCACCTCTTCTAGTCTAAACACCACCCCTCCATCACGTGTGTCTGACCACTGTAACATTCTACCACTTCCTATCAACCTTTGCCATCCTCTGCTGGGTGGCAGAGCCTGCTTTTTTTCAAGGTGTTTAAACGATGTAATCTTGGCAGGAGATAAATATACACAAACTGTTGCATATTACACAGCATAGTAATTTCAAACTTTATATACCATCATTAACAAATTATTGTATTTAAAAAATGGAAATGCTTGAGGTAAGGCTGTTCTGGTGCTGATTCAGAAGATGAGTTTCTCAAGCGGAGTACCTGTGCCTCAAATCTGTGATCAAAGAGTGTAGTCATTAAAAATACAGATACTGATGATGAATGACAAATATTCACTTTCCTCTTCGAAATGAACTTAACAACTTAAATATCATGAATGACATAGTAATTCAAATAAAACTTTATTATAAGAATTATTCAGTCTTAATGCACCAAGCTACAGAATATTTGCTTGCATCATCTAGTAAACAGGTTAGTTCTAATAAACAAACTTCACTCACATATGTTGTCTATTTGTCTTTTCCTGCCAATTTCAAGGTAGTGCCAATTAATAAACAATAGAGTCTCAAAGGGAGACCCTCACCACTTAATGACGAAACGGAGACAATGACACATCTATGGGAAATCTCATATATCCATTCATTGTAAAACTGATGATATGTCAAATGTTTCATAATATATTCCTTTGCATTTGATATGTCGCATATCTAACGGTTGGAAGGCAACATTGGCAACGTCTTCATAATTTGGCAACAATATCAGAGTGAGACAAAAACCTTTTCCTACAAAATGTAGTTTTGTGATTTCTTTTCCGTGTATTACATGCATTTAGTTGGTCTGACCACAGTATACCTAAATCATAAATCAAATATGTAGATAAAAACTTTGATTCCAATTAGAGTTTTTCAGAATGAGCATGGGAGGTGTCTTATGCATTTTAGTTTAATAGAAATGAGTGATGAATAAATCATAAATTTCAATTATGACCGAAAATGTGCAATAGTACATCAAAATATCCAACTGTCCCAATGGTGCCTGTTTGTCATTTATTGTGAGTGAGGCATGGAGGTAATGTTTGTACACATATAGGTATATGGGTTAGTCAGGTGGTAGTGATGGCATGGTACTGCCCACACATTCTGAGGCAGTGAAGGATGCAGGAGGCAAAATCTGCTGCTTCGTAGCCTATATATAGCCCACTTCTCAGAATCACCCTTTCCTTTGCACCTATAATATACACAGATATATGCCCTGCTGACGTTAATCCCGTGCTCTATGTGTCTTTTTCCACCACTCGGTGATAAAGTTCGATATAAACATTCTAAATATATCCAGGCCAAATATTTACATTTGACATCCACTCGGAAGGGGTTTTCAATGTAGGAGATTGTTATATCTGGTGTTTACACCTGTTATCAGAGGGTGTGATTGCCACATCCCTATTTTCACTTTGGGGATTTTCGTAACACCATTCAGATATTGTGTCCGCGCCACATCCCCGCCCTATCCAAATAAATTGCCACAATGTTACTCAAAATAGACAGGTCAAATTCAGATTTGTTGTAACCCATGATGATTCTCAAGGACAGGTCTATTGCTATGGCTAATTCTCAAGATGAATACCATAAAAAACAATTATATTATAATATACTCATACATAAATATTTGTTGTCATATTTATGGGATTAGTTGTGGTTAAAATATCATAAACTTATCACTGGCTTATTACAACATCTGAATGTGCCACGTTGTGCTTGATTTCTTCAGGGTGTTTATAATGAGAGTCCTCTGGTGGCAGATGTCAAAAGGTATAGAAATGTGGAATGTTTGAGTGGTTGTACAGTGTGAAAAAAAAATCCCGTGCATTTGAATTTAATCAAAAAATATTAAATCTTGGCACAGTTATATCTGATAAATAGACTCGATAACAAATGTATATATTGCCAAATATATCTCGATGTCCTGTGACAATTGACAAGAAAATAAGTTCTGCATATTACGTACCTGAAAATGGCTAGTTTTTATTCATGTATAGTAAAATAAATTATTATTTTCATCGCAAATGCACCTGTTTAAAAAAGGATCTATTTCCTGTAGTTTAAGAGTATTCCCATACATTTTGAAAACATTTTATTTTGGTCTAAAAAGTAATTAGTTCCTTAAGAAAATCTGCCATCAGAGGACACACTCACCATCAACACCCATAAACCAACTTACATCTATCCTTGTGTGACAAATGTGTGACAATTTGTTTTTGTTTTTTTCGTCATTATCAGAGATGTAACTACACTTTAACTTACAAAATTCACGTCTTACGCATCTATATAGTAAACATCAGCAGTTCCATCAATTGGCTCATCAGTTCATAAAAGGAAACATGATAAATCTGTCCCTAAGACATCTGTTTCAGATCAGGAAAAAGGCAAGCCAGTCTTACAACTAATGTATTCTGCTGAGAAGCGTGCGTATACAATCCCATATATTAGACCTCAGACGTATTTATCACAAACGAGATCTTCATTGAGAAACTATCCATTCATATCAATGTGTTGAGGTAAGGCTGTTTTAATTCAGATTCTGTGCATGTTATATCATTCATGAATTTTCTTCATGGTATGTGTATTCTTCAAGACAATACATTTGTCTTTAAATAAAACAGAGACTAGCTCTTTTTGCTTGATATATGAATGCAATCTTTTTGGATAACACATGTATTCTATGAACTCGTCATGTAGGTCAAACTAGAGGGTTGGCGGAATAATAAAATAATTGTTTGCACATATTGCAAAATATATCTTTATTTCTAATTTCTCTCATCACATTTGTCTCTTACACAGGGATCGCTTCAAGGCTTCATAGTTGGTCACGTGACCTTCATACGTTTATTTCAAGAACGCTGGAATTAATAAACGCCATTTAACTGATCTGCATTTAGGCGTGACATGGCTCTGACATTTCACATCAGTTGCATATCATTTTTTATATAATTTGACAGAACAAATGTACATAGACTCAAATACTAAATACTATTTTAAGCTGCATAACCTTAGCTCAAGATGCGTAAGTGAAGAACGCACTCGGCGCGTACAATAACCGTATAACAGTATTTTAGTGTACTCAGGCTGGCACAAGCATAACAAGGCAGGGGATGTTATTTTTCCAGTTATCATTTTTGTCGGCCTCCTCTAACATATCTGACAATCTTATACATTTTCCACGTACATCTGTGTCAGTTTGAGCTTAAGGATTTATAGACAATACGAATTTATTAATGTTACCCTTGATAAAAGGCACTGACTCTAACGCCCATCCATTCATATGCAAAAAATGGAAGAACAAGATCTATGTTAATGTTGATGGATATTTTTTTCCTTAGTGCAATTCTAACATGTACACTTGCTGGAGGTTCCATGGCTTTTGACATTGTTTAGGGCATAGGATGCATGTCTCACATACCACACGATCTCAGGACCGTTTGTCTGCGATTGGCTATCAACTGCTATCATTTCTTTCCCTTGCTTCCGCCATGTTGCTGACGTCACTGAGCAGCAGACGACATTTGTCTAAACAGATTCATTAGCTGTGACTCGAATGATGTGGTGACGTTTGTTATCAGAGTTAGCAAAACAAGTCTGCAGCTTTACTTCTGATGGTCACGGTGTGGCTTAAGCAAAACTTCAAGACATCCGGAGGTCACCACAAAGTGGTCTTAGGAAAACCCTGAAAGACTCACAAAGGGATCCTAGTCGAACCAGGGTGCAACTTACAAGTGCAAGATCCTTGAAAGCAGACGCTCGGGTGTTTCTTCTCAACGTTACTAGATGGAGAAGTGAGACAGGAAGTGGTGGGAATCCCAGCATGCATCACGACCAGGCACACCTGTGACAGCTAATGATCAACCACAGACTACACAAAACACAAGTGATATCATATGGGTATAAAACTTCCTGTTGTTTTAGTTCTATCAATATGATCAGAACAATTCCGGGTTCATTTGTAAGTCATATGGGTGCAATGTTTCTCAATGTATTTTGAACTTAAAAGAGTACTTTATGCTAAATATGCCACAAGGAGATTTTCAAATAATATTTGAATTGTATGATTGATTTATAAATACATGTATTATGTGTGTCATATCTATGTGATTGTCGATGTACCGTAAATAATTCACATCCTCGTTTCTGCCATATAACCTGTTGTTTCTATCTGATAACTTTATTCACTTATATCAGGTAAAATGAGGTTGTTTTGCATGTATATGATACACTTATTCTTTAAAATAAATGGATTTGAGCTGGGTCATTTATTAATATGCTCTTCCCGTGTAATACATTGTTTTTTTTTCTCATACGAGAACATACCTGATTTGGGGGTGAAAAACCGGCAGACAACCAATCCCAAATCATGTATGTTAGAAACCTTGACTGAAATTTTAAATTATCTCAAAATCTGCTATGTGCTTTCTTTGGTGTGATATACTTACATTTTATTGCATAATAATACAATACATTTGCTTTTATGAAATTCTCGTCGAATCAAGCAGTAGTTACATGTGCTCAAGTTATGATGGTGAGGTTAATTCTTTGCTTCCTTGAATGGTGAAGATTAAAATCAATTTAATATCATTGGGTAGCAAATGAATGCCAATTTCTGTTCCTTTCTTTTATTGGAATCTGTTTTGAAACAAATGATCCAATTCTTTAATGAATTTCGACATATATCGTGTGGAATTGCACTTTTCAACGTTGTGTGATAATCTTCCATCCTTCTTTAATATTTTTGAATGATGATGATTTTTAAAATAAAGAAACCCTGTAAACATCCTAATTCTAAATTTGGAATTTGATTGCTCACTTTTACATTATTTCAATCTTCATCCTCAAACATTAAGTGTTCTCTGTAAAAGTTAATTTACAGCAATAGTTGATGGCTGCACAGTAACCTGCATCCTAGATTCACAGCAACTTCTATTTCATTGAAGCAATTCAAGTAATTAAACCAAATTAGACAGTTAAATTTGACTGTCTAATTTGCTGTAATAAGCATTGTTTCGATATATGTTTGGCTTTGTCACAGCAGAAATCTCATGAGCTGCCTGCAAACCAAATGATAAGAATAGGTTTGATCTCAGCCATGTTATATATAGTATTACTATATATAAACTAACACAAATTTCAACTCCACGAAAGAAATATTTCAGGAAAGCACAAAGTAAACTTTCTAGAAATGCTTTGCTGTCATATCATTGTATGTATCATATCCTTTAAATATCAGGATGTATTCTACAATTTTTAATATAATTTCAAGCATCAGATTGATAAAAATGTGGTTTTCTAAAAGAGTTTTCAGGGCCTATATATATATATATATATATATATATATATATATATATATATATATATATATATATATATATATATATATATATATATATAATTTGGATCTCAATCACGTATATATATATATATATATATATATATATACGTGATTGAGATCCAAATTATTAGAATAAGTTTGATCTCAATCACGTATATATATATATATATATATATATATATATATATATATATACGTGATTGAGATCAAACTTATTCTAATAATTTGGATTGCAGAGAGCTCGTAATTGTGTTGAACTGTGTCTGAAGGATAGCACATCTGCCTCATGAGGTAAGTTCAGGTGAAAGGTTTAAGCCAGGGTCAGGAAACAACACGAATGTTAAGACTAACTAAGTATGGGAGATATGTGTTCCAGGCGATGAATGTGTGTATTGATCAGTATCAGGTATGGTGTAAACAAAATGGTTTGTTTTCTTTATTTATTTCATCCACCTGAGAGTAAAACGTTTGTGGACGTGATGTCCTTCATGTTCCGGTTAGGACAAGCACACCTCACATCACGCATGCACCGTGAAGGAATCTGACATATTTGTTGTGATAAAAACACGTTCGCAACTTGTGGGTATCATAACATGAGCTGTGACCGGATATATATATATATCATCTGAAGAGGGGACAAGACATATGGAATATGTACATATATATTGAGATAATGGTAATGTTGAATCATATGGTGATAGATATATGTTGACGTCATATTAATAATATATATTTTCGCAGTTTGGTATGAAGCTGCATACATGACAAATGGACGGGTATACTAACTTTCTGTAAACCTTTTAAACAGTTTTTTTTTTTGGGGGGGGGGGGGGTACTTTACTGATCGAATCTCCCAATCAGGAACAAGGAGGAGTTGTAATAAAATCACGGATTTGTGGGAACATACTTGGAAGGAACTGGCAATAGTTCGGATAGGTACTCGGCATGGGAGGACCATTAACCTTCTCAGAGTCTGAAGCTAAGGCTGATCTACCTAGTTTCCTTGACCTATGACACTTTTTGACTTTTGGTCCTGCTCTTCGATATTATGTTTATCTTGTTTTTTTATATCTGAAACCTTTGCAGCAGTACACCTTGGTTGTATTGTAAGGTATCTTGGAGAAACCCTCCACAGGGCGCCTCTTATTTCGAAAAGGTGTTTTTAATACTAAGTATCGTTCATGTGCATACATACATTCTGTGACATATGCCACTGTCTGGGACCACTGTATTGCTCTATTAGTTCCAACACAGTATATACTTATTTGTAGTTGCCCCTCTGCCCAATTCAAATATCTGCTTGTCAAACAACTTGATTCCATGATTGTATTCTATACGTGTATCACCCAGGTAGATGTTTTTCATGTACATGTATAAGTGCAATCTTAGACTGTAGTGTATGTAAAGTACATATCTTATTGAAGATTATTAGGGCTCTTTAGCTTCCACCGCGTTTGATTTTACACCACCAATATAGAAGAGGTCTAGAATGTCGAGAGATGGTCTACTGATGAACAATTTCCCACACACCAAACATTTGGGACGACTAAAACCTCAACACTCTCCATACAGTGGTGATTTTACATATTGCACTTACTCATATGTGCCGGTAGGAGAGTGCAGAAGATGTTGATCCTGGCCGCCAGGTGGGGTGACGTAATACTATCCACAATGCATGGCGGCTGTGTTGTTTCTCATTACATGATAGGCCAGTAAACAGTAAGTTATCCTGACCTGGATGATTACCCCACCACTAACTAGTCCATTACCTGGCAAAACATTGAGCACATAATACGGCTTTGTACAAATAATCACAGTCCTATTTGAGTAGACAATAGATTTGGGATGAGTATGAATAAACCTTCTATGTGACATATGTTTGATTCAGACACTACGTGAACTAGCATAAAAATTTGAAAAGAACAAATCTTTGCAGGATCCTGGAGATTTTAATTTTTGCAGGGATGGTGATGTAAATTCATGTTATTAATATGCTGACTTGAAATAACCATTGAATTTGTTTATATACACTTCTTAATATTATATTATTTCATATTCCTGTAGCTAAAGATTGTGCATAGAATTATTAAAGTACTGCAACGGTTTATATGTATACAGACAAATTTAAAAAGAAAGAAAACACTTGTCAAAACAATTTATCACAGCATAAACATGACTTATATGTGGCTTTTATCAGACAATTATATCGAAAAAACAACAAATACGTGTCGGGTTTAATGGATGGAGAAAATGTGGACAGGATCAAGGAGGTAGTTGAAGGCAAGAAGTGCATGACAGGTGAGAGCTGGCTACCTTGTGGCACCAGGTCATTCATATATACCCACAAGACTGCTATATTTAACTACCAAGGTGCTATATGTGGAGAGCGCATGTCTACTTTGTGCAGCAAAACAACATCATTTGAAGATTGGAATGCTCTTTTAGTTTCTGTACTGAGAGATGCAACCACGATCGCAAATGAATCTATCCATCATTTATCATTGTAAATTATTTTCTTCAAATAAAACTTGGCATCAAAGAATCCTCTTTTTATAATATGTCACAACTTACATTAAAGAATGGAATAAAATAATAAGTCGAATAAATCAATGAAGCCCCTTTTTGCAAATTTTATATATATGTTAATGATGTTTTGTTGCATATATTCTCATCTAAATGAATGTCACCTTCATGTGTACAAAATGTGCGTACCCGTCTGTACTGCGCATGCCTGCACGTGACACATAAATGACAGCCAATAAGCATCTATAAGATACCAGATGAATCATGGGATAGCTTAGCAAGCTTGGGTCAGTCTCCGAGTGCTAATTCTAGTCCAAATTGAAAGCCTCCTGTGTCTATTCAAAGGTCATGCTGAGGTGATGGGGAACAGGTATGTTGTATGACAGTCTCTGGGCATCATTTACACTTCATAATGGGGTCATACAACTGGATATTTAACTTACTCCTTGCATCCTCTGTCAGATCAAGGATATAAATAAAGCTTTACAAATCTAAATAAAAAATATCCTTCATTTATGGGGAGCATTCTTTTAATACAAATCCGGAAGTGCAATAAATTTGAAAACCTTTGATAAACCAGATACAGTTGTTTCTATCATGGAAATATATATCATAGATATATGACACATAATATGCGCTTTTATAGCATGTAAGCCTAAAATGATATGTAAGCCTAAATAAAATGTACACCGGAATACTGAAATCTGCCCACACAATAACTGTGAGTGATGGAGGCGTCCCAGATCAGAAGGCGTGGTCAGATTCGTGTTGGAGCTACTTATTTGACAACCCCATCCTTCAACCCATGTATGCTCTACTTTGATGGGGAAACTTATCCACATTGTAATTGAAAATGCAAAGATTTCTTCAGCAAAAATAGATTGCCAAATGTATTTGTAATTGGATGCAATAGAAAAAAATAATATCATTTTTTTTCTCACAAAGTTGAATATAGGACATGGACATAGGACTTAAACATCCCAGCAATATATCTGGTCATCATTAAGAGCATCTCACCAAAATTACATAACCGAATTAGAATGCTCTTTTACTGAAACCTGTTTCAACGAACGGAACAAAAGAATCAGAGGTAGAGTTTAGCCTATGATAAAATTGAGGGCAGTTTGACACTTCTGTTGGAATATAATACTGAGAATGGCATGGTAAAGTGGAAACGGCTGATTATTGCCCTGGAAACAAGCTGAAGCCATCCGCCAATCTCTTTGCCTGATAGGAACCATGTGCCATATAAACACTGCTACTTGCTCTTATTATGATAATCAAACTGATCAAATATCGTCAAGAAAGAAGATCGTTTTTGCTTAGTAATGAATTACACAGTTTCTCTGTTAATAACATATTTTGGACGGCTTATAACTTAGCAATAACCTTATAACTCAGTAATGCCTGATCACTGCTTATTATATGGTAAGAAGTCTTATTACTTGGGTAGAAAAGGCCAGTATACACACTGTGGAAAGAGTTGAAGAACATTGTAGAATATTACTTCCTTTCTAATAATGGCATAGATAATTTGACCTTGCCCTTGTGGGCTAAATGATGCACCAGCATGTTGATGATATATTATGGCCGGTTCCATGACGAGCCTGTTGCCGGCTTTTACCACTTCAGTTACGCAGCAAGCGGCTAGTTCTTGGCTTGCCTTTCTCCCCCACTTCCTGCGCCCACTCCCCTTGTTTATTTGATCAGCGCTGGCCAGTTGCCACCCAGCAGTACATTCACACAGATGGACATCGCAAACAAAGAGAAGAGAGGAAAGCTTTCTCTGTTTTGCATCTCTTATAGGACCTTTACATTTCATCATATCAGAAATATCGCCCCGGCGCATCTACTCCATAAGTAAATCTTTGTCCCTTAAAGTAAGAATCTCTCTCGGATTGACTTGCATGGACTGTTATCTTTATATCTTATAAACCTAACTTTATTAATTTGATTTTATAAATGATTAAATGAAATCTTAATTGTTTTTGCTTTAACAATGAGTACCAACGTAATAGACCTCGCCTGAATAAAGAAATTATATGCAAATCACAATGATACATTAAATAATCAAGTAACGATGCAGGTCTAAATGATTATGAAAATATGCATATGCGTGAAGAAATTTTAAGACTTTCACTTATTGCGGTTTGTTCATGAATAGCATTTTTCATGAAAAAAATTGTCAGACCTGCTCACTTCAGAACTGTTATTGTAGCATTCGTTTAACTTAATTTAACATATTTGACGAAGAGTTCTAAAATTATATTTTCAAATCTCTCTTTGAATTTTGTGGATTGTCAATTAAAAAAAGAATAATATTTTCGACTACAATTTCCCTCCCTCCTTTTTGTGAAAGAGACATCAAATATATGAAGATATGGTTGCTAGGTTTCCTAAATGTTAGTGTGAACGTTTCCATTCATTACATTATGGAGGGGCTATATATATATCTTAACTTGTGAAGCAGTCATTTTGTTTTGGGGAGACAAAATAAGAATAAATATATATGTTATATATGAGCATTGGTCTTTCACGTGTTCGGTTGGCACACATTAAATATATGGATATTCTGTTTGTGTTCTGTGTTGTTGTGCGATTTCACATGGCATTTTATTTTGGAGCTCAGAGAGTTAGCACCCCGACATGAAATGACCACTTCTCGGAGTTCTAGGCATGGCAGAGCACTCTCCAAGCAGCACGTGACGTTCACTTATGCAAGCAGCATTGCCATACACATGGAGCGTGTGGAGTAGTACAGGGTCCCACTCTCTGCTTAGTTTATACCTATCATTTCACACTAAAATAAATAGAAGAACTTCTTGTTGCCGTGCAGCATAAAAACATGTTCCTTACCTTGAAAGGTGGTACAGTCACGAATGGCTGATAATCCGATAGACTCTGCACATTTAACCAAAGTTCTTTGGTAATAAAGAAACTTTCCTTTGAACATGAAGACACTTTTAGTACGCAACTCCTAATTCTGATATGGATGGAATCCTGGCGTCTGTGGAACCAATCACGTGACACGTTGCCAGGCAACACAAAATCTGAAAGGGCGTGAGTAGAGAGATTAGAACGTGGCCAGACGAGGGGCCGGCAGAGATATGTTTACCGCCAGGCGGTACACAGGGCAATCTCCACACTTGTGAAGCTATCTTTATACATCTGCTTATTGACGCGTATCTCTTTCCTCACTTCAATGGCTTCTTTAACTGAATATGTGCGGCAATATTTTCAAACCTTATCAAAGCGAAATTTTCTGCAGATGGTGCTGCATAAGATAATACTGAGATGATTTACGCTAACTGTTGCATGTCAATAAACGGTCTTGTTGATTAAATTGTTCATATTTCACTACTCACAAACTGGCTTTTACTCTAGGAAAATCCAAACAAATGATTTTTTGGAAAAAAACGAGTTTGTTTCAACATTTGACGAGAATGTTATGGCGCCACCTGGTGTGTCTGACTGACTACTAATAGACCTGAGAGATAAATCACATAAATGTCTAATTTGGAAGCGTTTGCCGAAATATCTGGCATTGAGGATGCGAGGACACTATATGTTTATCAAGATCAAGTACACGCTACTCATATGGTATAACAAAGCATTAGCAAGTAGATGAAGGACAAACTGTTTAGCCTCAGCTTCTCTGTTAGATTATATAAATACGGCATATTTAAAACCAATCTGTAATTCATTTTTAGACTTCCAGACCAAGCGTTTTAAGTAGTGATCTGATTATGGCTGATTTAAGTGATTCAGACATGATCTTAATGATGCGGCTTTGCTTATCACTTTTTGTAATTAGTGCAAGAAGACGTGTCGGTTTATTTGGTCAAGCTCACGTGACTTTGTTGCAAATTTGATCAGTCTTGCGACTTCCTTGTGATTTAGGTCCTTGAGGTTCTCCTCTTCATAATTTACCCTTTAGCTCATATCATTTTGTCAATTCTATCCAAGAAAAAGAGGTTCACTAGCAAAACCTTTATAATATCATTGTTGATTTTCTTAGCTATTTGACTCATTCCTGCATAGAATGCTGTTATAAAAGTTTTTCTGCTCACTGACTGCTTCTATTTTCAAATAATCTTTTTCGTCTTTTTTTTTTCAGTTTTGGCTCCAATAATCAATGGTGCCTGATTATCACATTTGCCTGTAAATGGGGCATGGCTTTATGTAAAATATATTTTTGCAAAGTTAAACAAAATCCAATGGTTTTACTTTTCAACCTTGACATATTTATTTTGTTGTTTCAGTGTACATTTATTATTTCAAGTTTTTAAGACTCTTTTGGCCTTTTGCAAAATTCTTAATTTAATAATGTTGGGAACAATATTATCCATCCGGAGTGATGTTATGAATTTTTGACAACGTGAAATAATCAACATTAAACATACTAAAGCCGGACATCTAATGGGACTTTGACATCTGAACAGGTTTGGAGTTTTATCTCCACATTATCAGGAAATGAATGAATTGTACGCAGTTCATCAGAAAAGATGTAAACCTTCAAGTGGAGTAGAAATCCAGGGTAAGCATAATTTGAGGTTGCAGCAACAGGTTTTTTTCCCACAAGACGATCTATCAGTCTATGCGAAGGTAAAATCTGCATGTTTGTATATATCCCAGGTATGCCTGGGACTTCCAACCGCCCAGAGCTGCCACCTCGGGGGCGCTCCAGGCGTTGGAGCTAGCCTGCGTAGCAGCCCCACTCCTTAGACTATGACTGGTATAGTCACTAGGGGGCAGGCAAAGTTGAGATGCTAGGCCTTGGATGGTCCTATTCAGGGCGAACTTGGGGACCGGTGAGCCATCCCTGTAAGCAAATAGGGGGGCCTGAGGGTCGATAGGAGCTACGCTGGCACGGATAGTCAGGTAGTCCCAGACCTGACACACCGCACAGACCCTGTGTGATGAACAGCCTATTTTTTTGGTAAAATCCTTGGACATGGTTTTAGAACGAGTGACCACGAGTTTCAAGTACCTGGAGCCCTTGGAGTGACGGAAGGTTAACTTGGAGACCATAGGGGGAGCCACAAGCCAGGCCTTACCACCAGGTTGGTCGACCCCAAAATATATCGCCCCCCGCAGGCAGCCAAAGTAACCCAAAGCAAGCGCTGCTAACCACAAGGATCCTATGTAGTATTGGATAAAAGTTCACACATAGCACATAATAAATTAAAATCGATGGGGCTTTCCTTTGACCGTGCTGGAGACATATGTGATATGGCCTTCAAAGCGAGCCCAACCCTAAAACGTTACTGAGAGACTTTTATATATATATATATATATATATATATATATATATATATATATATTTAGAAGCTGGTACAGATATGAGGTACTGGAAGTATCTTTGTCAGACCTCATTATGGGATACCATCTCATACCTTAATGTGTGTAACAGGAGAGTGCCATCTGGTGTTAATAATGAATTTATTTTACATACCCCACAAATCTAACGTTCATATCAATGGCGCTAATGCCATTATCCACCACCAGGGCACTTATTACTAACTGTGACACTAGATGGCAGTGATTTATATAGTTATGGCCTGGTTGTATAAATATGCTTCTCAGACATGTTTGTTCAAAAAGGCCTTGTACGGGTTACTTATGTAACTGTGACTAAGCAGCTGCGCTATGAAGTGTGGGGTATTTTATATGCCTCACAGTACGTCAATGCCCCACAAGACAGGTCTGAGATTGGTAAAAACCCCATATCTGATACAATCTCTTTCTATATATATATATATATATATATATATATATATATATATATATATATATATATATATATATATATATATATATATATATATATATATATATGAGACAAATAAAAGTCTCTCAGTAACGTATATATAAAGTATACAAATTTACAAGGAGAAGGATATTGGATAATAATAGCCATTGCCCTATTGATCCTCTTCAACCCCTCAGAACTAAACCAGGGACAATCATGACAGAGAAATGCTCAGATGTAATGTTGTCAAGGATCGAGATTAAGATATAGATAAATTGGTGAGTCATCATAACGAAAAAACAGACGTGATGTTTTTGGTGTTTTTTTTTGGTCTGAAGGTACGTTATTAGCCGTATAAATTAAACTCAATTACGACCTTTCATCATTATAGAGACAAAGGTTATTGCTATTAATAAATTGTTCTATTGTGTGACCCTTTGCGATAATTATTGGTGTAATCCCACAGAGAATTTAAGCACTGTAGTCATCAACGGTGACATAGGATTCTGGCGATTGAGGGAAGACTTACAGCTACGGATAAGAGATTATCTTTTTTTAAATTTGTTCTTTCCTCTACATTTAAATTGTCAGGAAGAAAGTGGAAATAGATACTCTATACGGTTTCGGTGTTTCATCGGTGGTCTCATCGCCAAAAAACGATCAGCCAAAGCATTCATATAATGCTTCACTTTATTCAGTAATATACGTTATTATCATCTGATCTGCATTACCCGGAAAAATGTTTACATGTGTTCGGAAATGAAAAGTCCAAACTGTTGCAAAAGGCAGACCTTGATAGCATCCTAAAGTTCAATCAGAGAGGCACACCAAAGTTACACAAGGAAAACATTTCAATGGGAGACTGTAGCATCAGTGATGAAAATCAACTATTTAAAACAATTAAAGTTCAAGGATATTGATAAGTATAAGGGTCAATAATCTTCTCAAAATATTATAATCACTCAGTGGTTAGTTTCAATGACATCGCACAACAGTGCTCTCACACACTTTTTAGGAATATGTTCCAAGTTCTGTTCACCAGGTATGGTAACAATACCTTGTGTGTGGTATGGTAATAAGAACATTCTCCTGGCACATATAGGTAGTTCGAATCTCTGCAGCTTCCCTTATCTGGGCACCATATAGGTGGCAGCACTGACTGTTCTGCATTGTGAACCCAATATCTAATGATATTGTTGTATTCACTCTGCTTGCCATATCTACATCTACATCTATACTCGGCAAAACCTATTGGCATCCTGCCGAGAGTGCATGGTTGCACTAAGGGGTGCAGCTGGTACACACCAGCTACTTGTTGCTAACCTTTATACTCTGGCTAGGGAGTTCCTGAAGGATGCCGAGCTACCTGGTTCCAATGTAGTTAAATGAGGGGGAAGATTGTTCCAGTCAGTTACTGTCCTTGGGAAATAGCTGTATTTATAAGGGTCACAGCTTGTCGCCATTTCGATATAGTGATTTCCCTGGTTTTTTTGTGTAGGAGCTGATTTCATTTTGACATGTTCTGGAAGTTTCAAAGCTATTTCACCATGTATAGCCTTATACAATAAAACCAGTCTCTGATTCCTTCTTCTCCCTGCTAGTGAGTCCCATTTAAGTGAGTCCCATCTTCCAGGATTTTTGTTACAGTGCCTGTTTCTCTCTTCCAGTTGCCAGACACAAATCTAGCAGCTCGTCTTTGAACTGATTCTATGCGGTCTATATCTTTTTTGAGATAAGGGTCCCACACACTTGATGCATATTCTAAGTGAGGGCGCACAAGTGTATTGTAGGCAGCCTCTTTGATATTTCCTGGGCACATATTGAAATTCCTTCTTACAAATCCCAGTACTTGATTTGCGTTGCAGACAATGTTGTTGATATGTTCATCCCATTTCATATTTGTTTGGAGCTCAACTCCAAGGTAGGGATGATGTTCAACATGTTGCAAGATGTGACCATTTAATGTATATTTTCTTGTATCAAGAGCTTGGCTTTTTTTCTTGCTGCTCAGGGTGTAGCATTTCTGAGCATTGAAGTCCATTTGCCACTCTCTTGACCATTCTTCCAGCATATTGAGGTCTTCTTGCAGTTTGACTGCATCATCGTCATTTTCAACTATTCTATATAAGAGGCTGTCATCAGCAAAGAGCCTTATGTTTGAATATTTTAGCTTCTCTTCAATGTCATTAATATAGAGTAGAAATAGTATTGGTCCTAGTACTGTACCCTGAGGCATTCCAGATTTGACATGGACAGGGTCAGATTCATCACCGTCAATAACTATCCTCTGTTCACGGTTTGTAAGCCAGTTCTTTATCCATGAACCGACCTGCCCAGAGATTCCATAATGCTTGAGCTTGTGATTCAGCCGTTCGTGGCAGACTGTGTCAAAGGCTTTACTAAAATCGAGAATGAGCATGTCAACATTTTGCCCATCATTTCTAGCCTTGAGTATATCCTGTAAGGTTGTAATTAACTGAGTTTCACACGAGTGGCCTGTCCTGAATCCATGCTGAAAATTTACTAGGATGTTGTAAAGTTCGCAGTGATTCATCATGTGTCTGACAATTATGTGCTCCAGAATCTTACAGGGGACAGAAGTCAAAGAAACTGGCCTGTAGTTTGCGGCACAACTTTTATCTCCTTTTTTAAAGACTGCAACTATGTTTGCTATGCGCCATGCTTTTGGGACTTCTCCTTTGTTAAGAGAGTCTTGGAATATTTTTTGGAGGATTGGAGCTATTTCGTTTGAACATTCTTTCAAGACTCTTGTGGGTATTTGATCCGGTCCATTGGCTTTTTTGCAGTTCAGGTTAGAGAGCAATTTTTCCACACCAGCAACTGTGATGGTAATTGGCTCTATTTGCGGAGAGGATGGAACACTTTTGTCAGGAAAATTTTTCATGTTTTCAGTAGAAAAGACATATTCGTACTGACGTGAAAGGACTTCTGCCTTGCCTTTACTGTCTTTCACTTCAATGCCATTTTCTGTTAGTGTTGGTACACCAACAGTATCTTTGCGCCTGGATCTTATATAGTTCCAGAGCCTTTTTCCCATTGATGGTCTACTGAATTCAATATCAGGTAAATCGAGTAGTCCAAGGACATATTCATTGTGGGAATCTCTCAACTTATGTTTTATGTGTTTTCTAAGGTTTCTGAATTTTCTACGGTCAGAATCCTTTTTAGTTTTTTCAGCCTTGTTGTATAGTCTTTGTTTTCTTCTAATTTGTCTCTTGATTTCCTTTGTCATCCATGGCACATCCCATCTACCAGTTATTTTCTTAATAGGAATTTGTTTATTGATTGACTCCATTAGCTTAGCTGTGAACTTGTTGTTCAGAGTTTCAGTTGGGAGACATGAATCCTTAACTTCATCTTCAAAAAAGACATGCATGTCCTGTTTTATTGCATTCATATCTCCTTTTTTGTACAGCAATACATTTCTTGGCTTTTTCTTGGCCAATGTAGCTTTAGCATTGATTTCTGTTATTACCTCATCATGGTCATGCCTGGATGGACAGATACTTTATTCACTAGGCTAGGGTTTGTTGTACTGACCAGATCTAACCTATTGTCTCCCCTGGTTGGATGTGGATTTACTTGTGTGAGACAGTGTTCATTAAAAGTATCAATCATTTCTGTATTCAAGTCAATCCCATATGCAGGGCTTGGCTTATAGGACATATTTTCCCATGTAATATCTGGTACATTGAAATCCCCTGTTAGTAATATATTAGGGGTGTTTGTGTCGGACTGGGGAATCTTTCCAAGAGATGCATTTAGTTCATGGACATTTGATATATTTCTGTCTGTTGGCCTGTAGTAACATCCTATGAACAGTGGTTTAGTTCCTGTTATGTTAAGTTTTCTCCATACAAGTTCACAGTCAGTTTTTAGGCTCTCCTCCTTTGGGTCTGACAGCCACCTTTTATGGATACCTATCAGTACTCCACCACCACCCCTGCATCTGTCTTCTCTCCCTATATCATAATCAGGGTGGATGGCACTGTCTGCAATAGTGTGGTCAATGTGGGATTCTGTAATGCATATAATATCAGGGTAATTATGCTCAGTTATTAGTTCCTGTAACTCCAATTGCTTTATGGTTGAGTTTAGGCCTCTGCAATTCACTGTCATAACCTTAAGCTTTTGAATTTTTTGCTTTTTTCTACCTTGTTTTGGTCTTATGGTGTTGGTTTTCTCTGCAGATTGGTCTTCTGTTCTTTCACTTGTGATACTTTCATCACTTAGTGTTTCAAAGAGATTACTTGTTTCAAGTTCATTTACAAAGAAAGCATCAGAAATATTAGGGAGGCGACATTTCCAACACTCCCATGACAGCCATCTTTGTTTATTGAATAACTCATAATCTTTATTTGTGAGCCCATCACATTTAATGTGTATGTATGTGTCACATTCATCACACTGCATGGCTCTGTGATTTTTGGCAACTGGTCGTTCACACACTCCACAAGGAAATTGAACAGGCCCTGGATGTGGGTGAACATCGCCACACAATAGTAGCAGGGATATCAGGAAAAATAGCACAAGATTATTCCATCCTTTCTTCATCTTTGCTTTATCCCAGTAGCAGAACTTCTGTTTCTTGTATATCATGCTGGCTTTGTGTAAGGCAGTGCCTAGCATTGGGTTTCTTTGAGTCATACATTGCTTGTGTATAAGGTCATTAATCATTTCCAATGCAGTACTTCTGTATTTGTTGGAAGTATTGCCAAAATTTCCTTCATAAGTTATGCTTGTCACCAAGATGCAGACAAGACAGTTTAGAATCGGTTTTGGGAGGTAACATTTCATCTTGTATGTATGTTGGGCAAAACTATGAATCCTTTTTTTTTTTTTTTGTTCTTTTGATTCTTTTTGGAAAAGTTGCCCAAGTTGTTTGCTTGGCCCAACTATCCTTTTTTTGTTTTTGGTTCTTTTGGTTCTTTTTAGAAGAGTTGCCCAAGTTGTTTGCTTGGCCCAACTATCCTTTTTTTGTTTTTGGTTCTTTTGATTCTTTTTGGAAAAGTTGCCCAAGTTGTTTGCTTGGCCCAACTATCCTTTTTTCGTTTTGGTTCTTTTTGGAAGAGTTGCCCAAGTGATTTGCTTGGCCCAACTATCCTTTTTTGATTTTGTTCTTTGATTCTTTTTGGAAAAGTTGCCCAAGTTGTTTGCTTGGCCCAACTATCCTTTTTTTTGTTTTGGTTCATTTTGGAAGAGTTGCCCAAGTGGTCTGCTTGGCCCAACTATCCTTTTTTTTATGTTCTTTTGATTCTTTTTGGAAAAGTTGCCCAAGTTGTTTGCTTGGCCCAACTATCCTTTTTTTGTTTTGGTTCTTTTGGTTCTTTTTGGAAGAGTTGCCCAAGTTGTTTGCTTGGCCCAACTATCCTTTTTTTGATTTTGTTCTTTTGATTCTTTTTGGAAATGTTGCCCAAGTTGTTTGCTTGGCCCAACTATCCTTTTTTGTTTTGGTTCATTTGGTTCTTTTTGGAAGAGTTGCCCAAGTGGTTTGCTTGGCCCAACTATCCTTTTTTGATTTTGTTCTTTGATTCTTTTTGGAAAAGTTGCCCAAGTTGTTTGCTTGGCCCAACTATCCTTTTTTTTGTTTTGGTTCATTTTGGAAGAGTTGCCCAAGTGGTCTGCTTGGCCCAACTATCCTTTTTTTTTTGTTCTTTTGATTCTTTTTGGAAAAGTTGCCCAAGTTGTTTGCTTGGCCCAACTATCCTTTTTTTGTTTTGGTTCTTTTGGTTCTTTTTGGAAGAGTTGCCCAAGTTGTTTGCTTGGCCCAACTATCCTTTTTTTGATTTTGTTCTTTTTGATTCTTTTTGGAAAAGTTGCCAAAGTTGTTTGCCTTGCCCAACTATCCTTTTTTTGTTTTGGTTCATTTGGTTCTTTTTGGAAGAGTTGCCCAAGTGGTCTGCTTGGCCCAACTATCCCTTTTTTTATTTTGTTCTTTTGATTCTTTCTGGAAAAGTTGCCCAAGTTGTTTGCTTGACCCAACTATCCTTTTTTTTTTGTTCTTTACTTGATGTTTGTTTCCTTGATGTTTGTTTCGAGCCCAAGGGTGCAACTTGGTGCTTGGTTACAATCAAGGTTTCTGTCAAGGTTTTGGTGCTTTTCTATAGATGAATGGACGGCCGGCAGGTAAACCGGTACATACCAACCCTGAATTTGTTCACTGATATATTGCTAAAAGTGTGTAATTAAAGCGGGGAGTGCTTTGGTTGAGGTAGGTAGTCACTGCAGTGTTAATTTGATCCGTTTGAGCCCAGTAAATTGCCGATATAAACGACAAAATACGGAGCCAATTCAAAACACTGCCATCTTGTTACTTATACATATATCGGAATTCTTCTCTTTACTTTCCCTGATTACATGATATACATTTGCCCAGATATTTGACACATTGTACAACTGCAACTCATGCGCATAAACAGATAAGTCTGACGATTTCGGCCTGTTGTCCCGTTGAAGTAAGATACAGACTCGTTTGTGTCGTGAAACGGTGTGTCATGTTCTCAGGTCATGGTCAAACGCCAGGCCGCTAAGGTGCACGATGCTTTTCTGATGACCAGAATTCTCGCTTCGCCTTTGTAATAACTCGTCCACATAAATACAGAATATGACACATTCCTACCTGATCCCATTGATGTATTCAAATACCTCTGAATGCACGCTTTTCCACACTTTGTACATGGAGCACCATTGTTGGAGAGATTCACTGATGATATCAATATCTCGTTGAAATAAATAGTTTATTTATTTATTTGTTCATGTATCAAATGTATATTCCTTCACACTTTGCCAACGAAACACTCAATCAAACCTTTTGATCGATCAATTAAACAGATATACACAATAGATGCATTTTCAAGATGATTAATGAATACTTCTTTCAAAATCAAGATGAACATTTTTTTTTTGGCCAAGCATCAAATAGTTTACTACGTACTACAGTCGTTGAGCACCGCAAGGTATATATTACTAACGATGACTTAGATGACCCTCAATATAGTCCAGTGGGATTATATATTACTAACGATGACTTAGATGACCCTCAAGTACGGAAAAGTAGCTAATATTCTAATTTTTCTTCAGTTTTTTACCCGATATCACACGTGACAACGTGAAATGACATTCAGAAGAGTCCAAGTGATGACGTCATGGAAACACAAAGGGAGAATCTTCCTGTGACGTAAGAAGGACCACAACGTTGTGGAGCTTCCAGATTGTTGCTGTCACTCCCGTGAATAAACTGACCCACTTTCACGTCTTTGCGCAAACTCGTAAACAATGGCGAAACGTTGTTGAGATCAAGAAAAGACAAAGAAATATTTTCAAACAAGACTAACATCTTATGTTTACTTAAAAGGAACATAATTGTTTGATTGTTAGTTGCCGGAAGTCGAGTTCTACTGGAGTCGTGAGTTAAATTGGATGGACAGTGCGTGATGTTTCTGGAAACAGTGGATTTCAAGTCTTTTTTGACGATGGCTTTGGGTATAAAGACAATGGGATGGAGAAGAGGAGGACTCCTGTTTTTAAGCATATGGCTTGTTGTGTATCTTTTTATAAAAATATCTTTAGATGACATTGAAACAACAAGGGACCGCAAAGATAAAAGTTATAATGGTGAAAATCCGGATCGAACTATATTTCATGAGATATGGGATAGAGGTAACAGGATTAAATTACAATCATATTGAATTCGTGGAGTCTGGTGGAAAAGGTGAAAATATCTGTAAAACACAAAAACAACATATCTGTTTGGATATATTAATTTCTCCTGAATGGGTCTGTCGTGTTGGTACAAATGATTTGATATCTGTGTTAATGATAGCTACTGCTCCTGGGAATAAAGAGAGAAGAACACTTATCAGAAATGCCTGGGCAAGCGTATCGCACCGGAACAGGAACCCAAAAACTCGCCATATTTTTATGTTGGGTATGACAGGTATCGATGATGTCGATAAAAACATTATGGAGGAAAGCAAATTATCTGGAGATATCCTTCTGGGAGACTTTCTGGACTGTTACAGAAATCTTACAATAAAAACTGTAATGGCGATTCAATGGTTTAACCAGCATTGTGAGAAAGCTAGGTTTTTGGTTAAAATAGACGACGACATGTTTGTGCATACACCTGCACTCAACCAGTTTCTCAGTTCTGGTGAAGTATTTAGAGATAAACACTGGATTGGCTTTTTATGGGCTAGCTGTATGAAGGATAGGCATGTGGTGAGAGATCCTACAAACAAATGGTATATATCCAAAGAGGCATATAGCTTGGCCACCTACCCTATGTATTGTAGAGGGGGCATTTATGCCATCACACGTCATCTTGTCACCGAGGTTTCCGAAGCAATCAAATATGTTACATTACTTCCGTTAGAAGACGCATATCTTGGAATTTGCATTAAATATTTAAACCAGACAGATATATCGATTGATAATTTCGATTCATTGGCTCATCTGCTTCATGACCCCTCAATGAGATTCAGGTATGTGATGCATGGGGTGAATGCCAGTACCTCCAAACACCTATGGGATGGCAGGAATGAAGTTATGAAGTTACAAAAGGATAAATATATCAAGTTCAAATGGTGGTCTAAGCATGAAGGTCTCCTCATAAAGAGAAGAATAGAATATATAAGGAATAGAACAGCGGATAGAAAACTTGACAACGAACTTCCACCAAACGCTGCTCCCTGATTGGATTAGTGACAATAAAAATGAGACTATAAGAGATCTATACTTGTAGTATCTACAAGTTGTGTTAAATATTAACTTTCATAAACACGTCAATATTTTAATGAACGAGAACACACTTAAACACCTTAAAGGATATTAATGTGTATTTTCTTCTAAAATTGCATAAGCTTTTAATGTGGCTAGGAGTAAATCTGGATCAGTAAATGTTATTCAAGCTATTATTAGCTTGAATAAGTTAAGAAACAGTTAAAAAGACGATACATATATGACTACTATAAATGAGTTATTCAAGATCTTAGGTATTGACATGGATGTTATATATTTAAGCTGATGAAATAACATCTATATGGTTTTAAAGGGCTTTTAGTATACCTGACTTTGGAGATGAAAAACTGGAGTGTAAGGAACAGTCATGGGGGAATTAAAAGGTTGAATATGACAGAGAGGCGAAACCAATCACACGTATTGTGTTACCGGCAAAATATTGTGTGATAGCTGTTGAAAAGCTATAAACTACTAGAAAACATGATGGGTCTTAGCTGGTCAAATATTGCAAAAACATCTCCTTCCAGACTGTTATATATTTTTTCCTTGATTTATAAGTGAATATATTTGCCTTTCTTAAATGCTAGTTTACTGTTCAAAACAACTATTTGAGAACGCTAGTATGAAAATTTAGACCAGTCTAGATGATGACATGTATTTGAATATTATGTACAATGGTAACAGACAGGTGGCAGTATTGTGTCGTTTGTGACTCATCTCGACACACCGAAGCATGGCGATATATATCGCATATGTATGATTGAACTTATGTGCCACACAAATTTTATACATGTGTTTTTATGCATTTTTTTTTAATGTTTTTTTTTTTCATTTCGGCGTGAAACAAACTGGTGCAGTGGTGTAAAAATGTGCAATTTGTCAATTTTAGTATTATAGTTAACGTAGCAATTGGTTAGAAAAAAACACCAAAGAGAGGAATGATATCTCATTCTGACAGTATTTTACCGCCAGGTGTCTCTGAGTGTCAAAAACCGAGGAGTTTGTATTCCACATCATGCGGACAATGATTTATAACACAATCATATCACTGTACCATACCGGTACATTGTCTCACCGGAAATGTAATCTCTCTTAAAAGACAACATCACTCTCGTTGAATATCGCATATAACAGCAGTATTTGTTACCAATATGTGATGCTTTGTAGCAGAGCCATATCAAGCCAAGACAAAATTAAGTGTGTATTTAGAATAAATAATCACATACAAAACAGGAGCTCATTACAAAAGGTATAATAGTCAAGAGGGCCATCACTTAGGCAATCACCTTTCCATTTCTATTTAGATATGGCAATCCTTTTGAAAACTAACATACTACCTTGGTTAGATTATTGCAAATCGTTATAGATGTATTATGCACTTTTCCGCATGAAGATCAAGATATATGTTTGGAAATATAATTAACAAAATTGACAAATAATTCAACAAATGTGAGTAAACACTGTTTGTAACAATTTATAGAAGAATATCAACCAAGTTAAATATGTCAAAACGGATACATATTGCACCTTCATGTCCAACTTTGAGTGAGCGTTTATGCACTTATGAAGTGTTCATTGAACTTCAACCTCCAAGTTGCCCAGAGGATCGTTTCCTCAGAAGTTCTAGTATTATAGCATAACATCTTATATGTTTATTTCAAAATCGTTTTATTTGTATATTGGAAAGTTGTAAAAAAATGTCTTAAAAATAGTGACAGATCTGCGTTGTAAACATCTAAAATGGACGGAATGAATTCACAAACTATTCAATTGAGAAGAATTTTTTATTGTCTGTTCTGATTTGGATTTCACAAGTCAATAAGTTCTTTGCTCAAGTATGTATCGTGTATATAAGATGTGCAATCAAATTATGGAAGAGTTGCGTGATAGGCTACATTTGTAAGTTGATGGTCTGATAAAAGCAGGTGATGGTAAAACCATATATTACCACCCATTAATGATAAAAGTGAGAATCATCAAAATACATACAATTATATAAGTACATCAGGTACATCTGTCAATAAATAATAGGGATGTATAGTGCGGCTGTAAAAAACTGTACCATATTTTGTTTGTAAGTAAAATCCATTATTATAGAGTGTATGTCAGTGTGCGTAAGTGATGCTTAATGGGTGGTCCCATGCAACTTGGTGATATTCCCAGTCTGGGTGGTTGGAATAGTCTTATACCTGGAACGAGATGGTATTCTGCTAGCATTCCTTGTCAGAGAGGTTGGTATAGGTCCCTAGAAGAACAGGGCAGGCAGGCCGTATTCCGCGCCTTGGTGGTGTCATTCTTGAATCAAGATAATATGCTGGTCATATTTCCTGATTGAGATAATAGCCTGACTGTATCTCACGTGCATTTGCTCTTGGTGTAATCTAATAACTGGAACGAGGTGATAAACTGGTCACATCCCTGGCATGGGAAACCTGATGTGGTCCATTCTTTCCTGTTTTTGTAGGCAGGCATGATATAATCCCATGTTTTAAAATGAAGATAAATTGATATCGTGCTATTATCTATATGCCAGACAAAGTAGTGTCATGGCCGTGATGATTATCATAAACTCTCTCTGTATGGTCAATTCTTGCCGCTGTCTCGGATCGGAGATTGGGCTTGTTGCAAATCTTGTCCACCTCGATAATTCCTATTGTCTCTATTTCCAACTGCCCCCTACTATATTATTTTACATTATCTACCTCTTTGGTATATTTAACAAATTAATTCTTGTATATATTTTGCCTCCCTGATATAAATATTTCTTATACTGTGACATCTTGATCTTTAAAACTATCTGATTTAAATATTGAGATATAGACAGGATATATCGAGACTTTGGAAATATCGAGATGTTGACACACTCAATGTTAAACGTCATCAGTTTGTGCGCGCTTGGCAGCTAAATTTGGAACCATATTTGTCTGTGAAAATGATTTTAGACCTTTTTACTTTTTGAATGTAAGACAGTAATTATTAATTTACATTTCAAGGTATCAAAACTGTCATAGCTTTCTCCTTATTCCAAATACAATATACCATACGGAGGTATATGACATTAACCCTGTCCTAATTCCTCCTATGATAACCTAGTCCATTTTATCCTGGATTGAATTACATCAATCCTGTTCTAATTCTTCCTATATCAGCCTGGTCCATTTCATCCTGGGATATATTACATTAACCCTGTTATAAGTATGTTAGCGTAATCCATTTCATCAACCCTTCCTATCCCAAATGAGCCAAGTTTATTTCATTCTGAAATGTATCATTTCAATCTTGTCCTATATCGCTATATACACCAGCCTAATTCATTTCATCATTGAGCAGATAAGATTGGCCCTGTCCTATCTTCCCATACATCAGCCAGCACCGTTTCATTCTATCATACAATTATGCCCTACAGTCAGGCTTGATTAACAAGGCACAAGCCGGCCTAATATTCCCCCCTGTCATCTGTAGCATAGCCTTTACCTACCTCCCCACAATCATTTACAAATATGTCATATCAGAGATACCACATCGCAAGTGAGTATTTGCAATGATAATCTTGTGAGATTAGTCAGTATTTATTGTAATGTACTAGATGGAGTGGTGGATGGAGCGGCCTGGTAGACCCACCTTAATGATGGACAAATACACAATACCTGCCATCTCACACCACGGTAAGCTCCTACTATTTCTGGAGGGATTATGATATATATTTATATTTTTAGCATTGCATCGTTGCAAATGTAAATGCTGCTTTGCAATTATTACTCACTTTTATACATTAATTCTCAGAGGAAATTATCAAATTGTCCACGGTATCATAAAACGGCAATAACTCCGGGACACTTAAAAGCCAATATTTCAAATGATAAGAGTTTAGTGTAATGAGGTTCGTGGCTTCTGTGACATGGGGCAATGAACATCCTTAGTGTAAAATTAGGATAATATATAAAACGATTTATAGTGGTGCACTTTTAAAAGAGTGATTTTATTATTGAAAGTGAATGATTGAGGTATATGATTTGAGATAAATACATGCAAATACATGCCAACTAGCTATTAACTCCAAAAACAATAAATAAGCTTGACTACGACTACTTTTGTACATTTGTCAATAACGACATAATCTGTTTTACTGTTGAATGCTCTTAAACGTTTACCAAATCAATACAGAAAAAAAAACACCCATGTGTTACCTGGCGGTCATTTTGTATCAGATATTTTGCGCACATAGTATAAGGATGGAAATACAAATAAGTTTATTCTGTACTTTTGGGACATGAATTATGCACGTTCTTTACTATTTATAATGATGTATAAGCTGAGATGATGGAGAGCAGGCAACTTTCTGTTCCTGTGTGTCTACCTCAGGTTGAAACTGGAAATCATTCAGTTGCTGGTAAGACTAAATTGTCATTATTAGTTTTATGTGACAGATGAATATGATTATGTATAATTAATCCATGACAGGAATAA
Source organism: Amphiduros pacificus (assembly GCA_949316495.1). NCBI lineage: Eukaryota > Metazoa > Annelida > Polychaeta > Phyllodocida > Hesionidae > Amphiduros > Amphiduros pacificus. The sequence continues at coordinate 20,098,480 of OX439003.1, forward strand.
CATACGGATGATAAATATTACATTTGAATTTGATATACATTTACATTGATTTTATTAAGTTTAGTTTAATGATGATGAGGGTGAACGATTCGCGTGTACTTTAAAATCAAAATAGATAATGTTAGAATCGTGTTAAATGATGACACTTGTCAATCAATATTTATTATTGAACATTTAACACCTACAACACACTGCAGGATGAATAATTATATTGTGCAAGTGTCAGCCACCTGTGGTGTTCTTTGTATGTTTAGCAATTAATTAAATGGTTTCAATGGATTTATCATGCACTGCCTATTCCTGAGGGAGAATACTGGGCCACACCATCGTAGACATTCATAAATTTTATAACTTATTTCCTCTGATTTCATTTTTGCAATTTTTTTGTTGCTTTAAATATGTTGTATGCATTTAAGACATATCAAAATTTTCATCTCATGGGCAGGCTTACACTAAAACCATTAATTGAGATGAGTTATTTATAGTATCTCACATTAAATCACTCACCTGATGTTCAAAACTGTACTGTAGGACAAACAGACAAGTTTTTCGCTTGTCATTTGTTCCTATTTTTCTAATAAGGTAAAATTTTGGAAGAATCGTTATCTAAAGGTTGTCTGCTCGTAGTCAATTAGCTATTCAATTGAAACAGTTATTCCGTCTATGACAGTAAAATCCACAAAATACTTGCTTTCTTGTGAGAACAATATCATTAAGGCATCACGAAAGCATTCAACAAGGATGCGAATAATATTATCTTATCAACTAATCACGATTACGGGGTGGTGACCACAGAGCGTTGAATGATATCATCTATCGTATCACTAGAAACGGGAGACACTGGACATAAGACTGGTTGGAAATTACTTTTTCTTGAATTGGGTATATAAATTCACTCTTACAACGCATAAATGGCACCATACGAGGACACATTCTCCATCTCAGACACATATATATTCAAGAAATGATTGTATGAATTCTTCATATTTTAGAACAGAATCAAACATATTAATATTTAAAGAAAGACAACGGCTACAATTTATTTGTATCAACATTTATATTTGATCTTTTATCGTTTTTATTGTTTTATTTTGTATTTTATTGTTATTGCAAGATTTGTCCACATCGAGCAATATGTCCAAAAATATTATAGGATTTATATTTTCAATGACATTTAAAGGTCACGTCAAGGTCACCAACCAACAATGTTCCTTAGAAATAGCCTACTTAGGTTCACATTTGGTTTTACCATTAGTAGACTTATCCTAAATTGCAGGAATTTTACAGGCCCACATCTCTCATTTCTTGTGATCTACCTACAATCATAGGGTAGTGAATAATATAATGATTAATATCATCTGTTTAATTACTGTGATGGGTCGGTGAATGACTTAATCAATCTTATTTTCATCAAAGGGTATTGAATGATATCAACTTATTACCACACAGTCCTATTAATAATATCAATTTATTACATAGCCAAATTTAAAAGGAAAGAAATTGTTGATTTATTTTGTTATGAAATTTATTTATTTTTGGTCTCTGAAAAATAATTTTCCCGCCATGTTAATCAAAATTGAATATTACAATCAACCTGTCATATAAAATATTTTTTTGTGTTTTGACAAAAAAACTTAAAATATTAATTTTCTAATTCGTGTTCCATCACTTCTAATATCACTACACGCTATATCACTCTCAATAATGCTGTCATATTCACGGCATTAAACATTAATTCAATAAAGCTTTTCCATTGTCATCTCTGCTCAAATACAAAAGTAGATATTTAAAGTATATTTTCAAACGTGAAAGTTGTAGTTCATATGGTAATATGACACTAATGCTATTGAAATATTTCCAAGCATGAAAGATAAGATTCATGTGATAATAATTGTATTAAATTGGTATATCTTCAGACAAACAATTTCTGTGAGAGCCACCTGGTGTCATTTAGACCTTTGCCATAATCATGATACCTTTCGTATGACTTTCGTGTCAGAGACAGGGTTAGACTCTTATCCAATATTGTAGCGGTTATTGCCAATATCAAGCAAGAATGTCACATAAAAATAATATCAATAACATATTTCATGTTCTGTAAAAGTAACACAAAGTGGTCTTCAATTTAGCTGTTACAATTTTACTTTCATTAGCAAGTCAAACAATGATAGGTAAATCGATAAGTATCCTGAAGAATAGTATAGCAGTGAGGCAGTTGTCAGCTACTTTTCAAAGGCCAAATCATGTGTATTCTAAATTGTCTATTAAATGCTAATTAAAGATTAAAACTTAAACGATACAAATACATTTGGTACTGCTTGACCCAGGTTTGTAACAAAAGCAAACGCAATGCCTGATTTAACAGAGATAGATTATTTTTTCATGCACAGAACACAACTGGATATCACACCTATAAAGATGAACTTCAGTGTGAGTGACCCATGAAACCTGAAACATGATGAGCTTGCCATTCAAAACAAGGCATGAAAACAGTGTGGAGAATTTGCCTCAGTTGATCCTGTGAGGGAGCCATCATTCAAGATTCTCCCTGCAGCTGGAAACTATATTATATGAATTATAACCAAAGAAATTAAAACCTTTGGACATAGAAACACATTTGTTTGGGATTTTAATATTAGGATAACTTTTCAAATGTGATTATTTGTGGGTTGAGATGGAGATAACCAGAACATGATAATTAGTATTTTACACTGGGGTACGACAGAAATTACCCATGTTATTGGAGTATACAATGGGGACAAGAAAAGTACGAAAACTTTCTGAGGAAATACCACTCAGAGCATCCTATACTCGTGAGTAATACCACAAATTTATTCTTATGTGTTTGATTCAATATGCTTCATTTTATATCTCCTTTGAGTTAACATGTGATATGTGTGTATGTGTGTGTGCCATATCTGACATAATGCTATAACGCTATGACAGAAAAGGTAAGGTAAGGCTCAGCTTTTAAGATAACTTCATATAATTGAGACCAGATGATATTAAGTTTTACACACTATTGACTGATTCAAATTTAAACATAATTCAATAGATATATTATATAGCTATATTCTTAAAGTTGAAACTGTGTGTTTTCTTCGCAACTACCAACTACCGATTTATTTGATTAGATACCGAGAAATTGTCATTTACCTTGATATATTAAACCGTAGAATTTTCTAAACACAGATGATTGAGTACCCGTCATAAGAGGACTTCATACCAATCCCGAACGCCAATGTTATATTGGTGCGTTCAAGATCGATCGCAAGTTATGACTATTCATTGAAAGCAAGGCTGTGCACTGATTGGCGAAAGAATAAATGAATAAATGAATATTCATACAAATATTACCTTGTTCTGGTTGGCTAGTATCTCAGTAAGCAAGCTGATAACAGTTCTTGATCTGAGGCTGGTCAATTTTGATTGGATGGTATTTGGGTGAGTGTGACTGATATGCATTACTGGACGTGAAAATCCAAATTTCGAATGCTGCAAAAACTGGTCAATTACGGTAGAGGAAGAGAGAAGATTGAACAACTGACATTACTACTGATGTAATGCAGAGTAATGATTGATGTGACAAATCTTTTTTCAAATGGCACTGCACCCTTCGATTGAATCCAATAGAAGACTTAAAGGATTTCATTGGGACAAGTTACATTACTTTGTATCCATGGCAATTTTTATGAGTGTTTTTTGACAGCATACATTTTGAAGAATAAATATTTGGCTTTGCCGTTTTCTGATATTTGAGCAAACAAGCTTGGTTAAAAGCAAAGTTTACTCTCACAATGGCGAGCATTTTATCCTGCATGAGTTTGGTTCATATTCATTTGCAGGTTTCGTTTAAATCACGTATATTATCTGTACACCGATACATCATGTATGATTATCTCACCTCAATATACTTTATCTTTGATAAAAATTATGAATTAAAATAAATGGACGGAATAATAAATGGTGACAATAATTAATGGAATCTAGAAAGGTTTAATGAAGTCATTTTAAGCCACGCTCTGTCTCATTGTATCGGCCAATAATAGGCTCTTCGTATAACTTGACATCGTTTTTAGGTCACACGCAGGCTTCAAAGGTAAATATCATACACTAAAGCCAAAGTAATCGAATTATTGGAGAGGGTGTTACGATAGTGATCCCAATGCAAAGGAGAGTTGGAAAATATATGGAATTGACTAAGTCTAATCAAAATGCATGCGAGATATCTGCCTTTCTTTATTTGATTTTTAATTCTTCTATACGGTAAAAACAAGTTTATGAAATAGCAATAAATATATATCAATTTGAAAAAACAAAGATGACTGGTTACAATTAAAGAATATTGGAATATAACTAGCAATACTTACTTGGCTTTCTCTCTCTGATAACTGGCCTAGCGCTTATGTTTTATATCGGCGTACAAATCAACGCTAATTATTATGGCTTATTGCATTCGGCACGTTGCGCGTTTGATAAATGGCGCGTTCATCACAGAGTGACTTGTATCAGTGTGACGTCACAGAAGGACAGTGTGTGAAAGGCATCAGTGGCATGTCCAGGGTTTTACATTTGTTAAAATGGGGTACACTACAGTATCTTTTCTGTACAAGTATTTATTAATTTTTGGGCATATCCGTGTTCACAAATATCATACAAAGTCCTATAAGAAGAAGAAATGCCAAATGATATAAATTGTGAAATTGTTAACTTGAACACCCCCTTCAATATCCATTTCTGGACACGCCAATATACAAAAGCTGATTCCCGCCAAATTCAGTGAAGTGTCATTTTTAAAACTTGCAAATGGTTGGGTTTTATGATTTAAATCCAAGTTTGTTGTTATCTAGTATGTACATACAAACATTTCTATTCAAACATTTTGATCCCAAAAGCCCCCAAAAATACCAATACTCATAACTGACACAACGCGCATAAACGCGCCGAATGCAATAAGCCAATTATTATTCAATCAGCCACAAGACCCTTGGGTGCCATGACAAATATAAATCTCAGTTTAATGGCGTAATTTTAAACCACGGTCTATCTTTTATCGCAATTTTATAGGTCTCTTCACGTACCATGAGGTCATTTATGTCTGGCAATTTAACTAATAAGCCTGGCCCTCTCCAGTCAGGACAATTTGATAATTCAAAGGATTATAATTCCATCATTGGAGAAGGTGTTTTGGTGAGCCCGATGCAAAGGCTAGTTTCCCATGTAATATTTCTTGTATCTCACCCTGCAAATATTTACAGGTCTTCAGTGTTTCACGGAAATACGATATTTGTTATGAGATGATATCAAGGCGAAAAATGTATAATATTACAGTAGAGTGATGCAGGGGTTCTGGTTTATAAAGCTGAACGACAATTATACCATGCAGATTTTTAATAGTATCATTCAGACATTTGATTCGTCCATTTTGTTGTTTATGATTGATAGGAATTACTGATCATTCAATATCAATATTACTGATAATACAATTAGATATATCAATTGACACAACAGATCATTTAACAAAATTAGTCTTCCGGTTAACAAAGATAGTTTATTCGCCATAACAAATGCGCAGATAAGACACCGCTTGACATCGCCAGGTCAGAAATGTAATAATCTCAGTCTATTTGCCAAAGCAGACGATCATTACCTTGATTGATTTCAGGCGGGAAATCGACACGTCGCACGCGACAAAGCCAAAGGAATTTTGTGTGGTCTTGCTGTCCTGATCAGATTTCACGTGATTATGTGGAATTGTGGATAAATACTGTCTGCAGTTACAATAAAGTGTGTTAGTCAGGAAAAGTGGTCTATATCGATACGCTCTCTTGAAAGATGGAATGTTGATCTAGATTTGCTCAAGGTGGAACACAAGGTCAGATAGTTCAGCAAGGGGAAGGCAAAAATACACTTCTACAAATATTTATGTATCCCTAACATATACATCAAAAACTTTTTGAGTAAGGACTGCGATAGACAATGTTTTTTCTCCATTTCAGTTGGCTTCCTTGTCCGAAAGTAAATTGGCATAAATCATATTAATGCCAAACACGCAAAGGATTCTTTTTTGAACTTTGATAACACTTTGCTAATAGCATGAGTAAGCTGACGCAGTTGAAAAATAAAGATTTCAAAATTAAATGCTTTATTTGTGAAATACTATTGCCAAAGTAGGCGTATCATATCACAACAAATTCAAACACTATTGTCAATGCCATGACATTAGGTTGGTTGTAAATATTACTGTAATAATTTGATGGGAAATCAACCCATATATTGACTGTTACCATTTCTTATGGACCTTTTTTAGTTGTAAGAGTTCATTGTTCGATCCAGGGTATTGCTCAATTACATATCCAGTAAGGATTAGTTTAAGAGAAACGGCATTTGGTCCTCCTTGTTATCTTCTGGCTGGGCTGGTCGGAGCAATATGACCGTTTCAGTGTCATCCCATTCACGCATGAAGAGATTCTAAACCACCCATCCAGTGTGATATTCTCATAATATATATAACTTAACAAATGAAAAAGTTGATTTTCTGGTACTTAAAACTCATCACCTGGTGTATTTGTATCTTTGTTTACGATTGTGGGAGCTCGATACAACTAAATTTCTTACAGAATACTGTTTCACGTGTGCAACCAACTTGGGGTCTTTCCTTGACCTACTTACGATACAGCCAATCGTAGGTGTTAGGACGCACACTCCAAACACCTACGACGGCTCATAAGGGGGAGGAATTCGCTGCCTCTGAAGTGTAACCCTAAATAACTTCTACAAATGAATTAATTTTGATCCAAAACTCACAAGAAATCAAGATTAGATGTCAAAGACATTTGAGATGTCTTAATAATAAGTGTAGAGTGTGTTGGCTGTCCACACTGAGGTCGCGACACTGTGTCGCGACCTGTCTCTTCACGAGTGATAGGGGGCACCGCACAACCCGACGTAGCCTCCAGAGCTCTGCTCGCGCTATTCGGGGTCCACAACTAAGTAAGGATTGGTTTGCACTCTTAGTTTAATACAAAAATAAAACAGGAGTGTCATTTTAGTTTACATTCCACAGTTTTGTGTCTTCATTAATGAAATAGACTGAGATTTATATAAGATCTTTAGAAAGTGTGCCAAGCTTAAACACAACAAAGAATAAAACAGTTGATGAGCGTGTGAAGGTGTTGCAATTAGGTGCAGGATGTCTGGGTCAATGGTCATTCCCAGCTTCCATCTTATCTTATGTCTCCAGATTCCCTCTACAACACTGACCTGGACTTGTGACAACATCTTAATTAGCCTCGCTCTTCATATAGACTACGGATAGACCTTCTAATGGCCCTATTCTCTCTACGAGGAGTCAGGCTCTCGTGTCAGGTTCTATTTTCAAGGATAAAGTTGTACTACTTAGACATGGTGAGGCTGAGCTAATACAAGTTGACGGATTTCCTTCAGATTTCTTTATTTGAAGGTCAATGGTGATTAACCTGTGATGTGAAACCGTGGTTGTCTTGTTCAATTCTTGTCTCATACCAGGTTCGATACCAACTCCATATTTTTAATAGTTAAATGCATTAGATAAAGGCACATAATTTCAGCGCACTCGTGATATTCAAAAGTTGAGGACACTACATTAATTTCCCAGGTAGACCTATGAATATTTAAAGGGCTCCACCTTATTGGACGCAGATTGTGTACTTAATGCTGGATTATGATGTAATGCTCCACTAAGATCGGCCAATATGCTACAATACACAGCCCAGGGTGCCATTTGGAGGCACTAAGGAAAACCATAATAAATAACTATAAAAAACATTCTACATTTGACGTGAGCTTTAAGTTATTCATATCATTTGATAGAAGCGGCGACATTGCTACTGCGTGTAACATGATAGTTGTCGTAACAGGTCAAGCGAAATGGCGTCAATGTGGAAAATAAAGATAAATTGGATTGCATAACCAGGATGCTAACTCTCTTGATATCGGATATTTGTGCCCAAAAAGGTGTGTCAAAGTAGGTATGGCTAAGGTTTTATGAGAGAGAGAAAAAACAGATAACTAAATAATATTGATACTCTTTTCACTGAAAACAGACAATCGATCGGTATTTTATAAATGAAGTCACCAAGAATGTGATGTGACAAAACCTGAAGCGCAAAACCTTACAACCGTCTCCAAGTGGCATAATTTACCTTGTGTTATCTGTCCTCATATACAGATGTGAGGTCTTTGTCAGGCACAACTGTCGTGGGTTTGGGCGAACCTGTCTGGCATATGTTCTGTATGTCACATCGCCTGACAAGGTCCTTCTTTTTCAGGTTCCCGGTGACCAAAGGCTAAGACATGGCCTGAACTAAATTATACAAACATAATCATATTATGATATCATTTGCATATTCAAATGGACCAAGATTTTACTTACAATATCTTTATATCCACTCTGGCACATATGATTGTGTGAAATGACTTTAAATGATTAAGATGATTTAGATGATTTAGATGATTTAGATGATTTAGATGATTTAGATGATTTAGATGATGATGATGATGATGACGACGACGACGACGATGATGATGATGATGATGATGATGATGATGATGATGATGATGATGATGATGATGAAATCGAAGCCTTAACCTATTTTATGGACTCTAATGGTGATATTTGAAAGAATATTTTATTTTCCATCATGAACATAAATCAGCACGTATGTCATCTTAGCATACCCTGTAGAACATGCAGAAATAAGACGGAAATCATAAAGATTTCCGCTATGCCCCCTTTAGCACTATATGGTTAACATTCCTTGATAGGATCTACCTTCTCTTCATTCATACATCACTCGCTGCTTTCCTCGGTATCTTGGTTCCAGACAGTCTATACTTCTTCATATGGGATATGCTTGAGAGAAATAAAATGAAAATTACCCACCTCGACCTATTACAGATCATCATAAAATATCTTTCCCACAAATATTTGATGGTAGAGCCAAGGAAAAAAACTTTGAACAAACCCCTTAGTATGTGAACCAACCCCTTTCCATCTCCACAGGGAGATCTGGTTTTCTTCCACCCCCTCATTCAGGGATTGCCTGGAGGTATAGGCGTGAGGCTATGAAGTCACGATAGAATGCATAAAGGGAACCATGTACCGTACAAAGAATCACTTCCTGTCACCTTCCAATATTCCTAGAGCAGAACAGAGTAAAGTCCGCCTTTAATCCATTAATTCTTGTAAAGCTTAGTCCATTCATTCATCCACGCCTCGGTGACCACTTGTATAGGTTATTATGTGCCTTTTGTAAGTTCTACCAGTGTCGCATCTTCCTCTCAGTACGCAGACATCATGAAATAGACAATGAAGTGGATTTCAAAGAGGGCAATTAAGATTTGTTTACTCTCTGTGCTCACAAAGACAGGCCCCCAATGAGATGTATTCATACCCCTGTTGTTTACTCTCTGAGTATGCTCACAGGATCTCCGATTGTTTGCTCTGTGAGGTGATGACTTAAGCGGCTCATGCCTCATTTTTTCACACCTTATTCTCAGGACCTCAGTGGGAGTAGCTTGACCTACTAAGACACCAGGAAACTTACTTTGTCTAAAACTTTCGATATTGTATCAATCAGTTGCTAGGATATGATGAATGCATTGACGAAAAGGGATCGGATTTACTTCACAGAGGATGTGTATGGCATCAGGCAGGAGGAGCAAAACCATTTTGTATCTCGTGTTACAACCAGACTAAACAAAGGTAGGTTACCCCTATTGGTCAATAATTATCATGATAACAGGGATGGTATTCTATCTGTCAGAATCATCATATATTCTTATTGTAATCAAACATATCTAGCTATTAAATACACTCATCAATTACTTCCAAGTTATGTGTTTGATATTGTTCCAAAATTACTTCAGACACATGATGTTAGGTGAGATTTATAAAATGAATATCAGGAATTACCTTGCTCAAATGCGGAATGTTTAAAATATTGGTATGATTTGTTGATTACTTTACAGCCCCCCGATTGAGACAGACACTTTTAAGTGTCACAATGCTCACCGATGTCTCCTAGCCGTAATACAAGATTACCCCTTCCCATCAATTTCATTTTGTGCCGGAAATGAACTTTCTGAAAAAGTGTGGCTGTCTCTTGGTGGTTCTACGTGGAAAAACCCTTACATCTTATTGTGTATGAGCACTGCTGAGCACATTCTGTAATTCAATAAGACCTTCCGATTGGTGAAAAAGAGGTATCACATTCCATAAATTGGTTTTGCTGATGCATGGCTGATATTTGTATAAACTGAATCACTCATCTCCATCTATAGTCGCCGATGAGAGGCCTCTTAGATCATTGGAAAGTGTGTGGGTAATAATGATGAAATAATACTGGCACCATGGACGACCACATCAAAGCTTCAAATAGGCGTACTTTGGCGATAGATATCAAAGCATAGTTTGAGATTACAGATGACGTTAGCAACGGAATAAAATTACTTAAGTCTGAATACAATTAATGGTAACGTTTTTATATTGTCTAGTCCTAACCATGCCTTTGATTTCTTGAAATGTTTTGAAAGCACTTTTCTAATAATAGAAACAGAACACGTCGATCATTCTCAAAACAAATGAAGCTAATTTGATAGAACCAAGTTGGTGCGGTGAAATAAAAGTCATGACACTGCCAGTCTGTATCATGCATACCTATTCTTGAAATCAATGTGTCACTATGTAGTCAATAATTATTTCTTCCTTAAAATTAAGTTGAAGCCCTTTCTTTGATCTTTTTCTTTTGATAATCACTAAAAAGCACAAATCACCTGAAGATATTTTAAACTTAATTTACTTGCCTGCATGTGGTGACATTCGATATTGTGCATGGGTTTTAATCCTGTTATTAAGACATTTCCTTGTGTTGCATACGTCTCAAATCAGCACGATATCATGAAAATTAAACGATATCATGAAAATTAAACATTCATTCGCCATATGCATCACTCACTCCTTGCAAAAAACATAACAAAATGAGAAATTGGACGTAAATTGAAGAAGCAGTGAATGTTATAAGGATGCTGGTAGCTCAAAGCTGATGCATGTGCGCACCTCATTACCCAATATAGGGGACGGGTCAACACTAAAATAAAATATCTGTTCCACTGTTATATGTTTTTATATCAGATAATAAGAACGACAATCTGTATTATTCGAATACGGTTTATTAATAAATATGTAGGTGTAGTTTCTTTGAATAACATTCAAACAAGTATTGTGAATTTCATGTAAAACGATGATGTTATTTTGCATCACCTGTTTTATCTTATGTTGTTCATTTCAATTTATGTTCAGTAAAGGAACTCCAAGAATATAAAATTTAAACAGGTATATTGTTCTGCTTTTATAAATAATAACTAAAGATACTTGATATTTTGTTTCATAGCATAATATTAAGCACTTTATATCTAACTTTGGAGAATTGCAATTACACTTGGGTTATGACCTTGTATTAATTGTAAAGCATTCACTCAGGGGACACACACAAGAACATTCACGCAAAACCAACAGATATATGCACTTTGATCCAAAACCAAGGGATACCAAAACAATACAGTTTCAATTCGTCTGGTCTATTGTTATGAACATATAAACATAACAGGTGGGTAACAGATGATAGATAATTTTGGCAAGCCTCAATTTTCCTCACCTTGAAATTATTCTGTATATATTTATAGAGATTCAGTCTTGTTCATCTTACTTTAACCAGAAATATCAATAAATACTGAATGATGTTTGATAATTGAATGATCTATTTTTTATATATTTTATATTACGATACGAACAATAAGGAGGAATTACATCAGTTTATTTTTTTTGGTTATATTTTATTATGGTTTTCAAATCAAAATCATATGACAGATATTTTCAATATTCTATTCAAATAAAGAAGAAAATTTTTTTTTAATTATTTGTCTGGGACAGAAGTAGAAATGTCCTCTGTATTGATAATTATTGAAGTTGTTATTGAAATATAAAGAAGCAGATTGTCTTGAAGAGTATTAATTATAAATATCAAAATCATAAACCTTTCAGAGATGTGGATGAAAATATAAACCAATTTTCACTGAATTTTCGGAATATATAGGAAGTCAACAAATACATAATAATAGCTGGTGATTATAATATAGATCTACTTAAATTTATGATCGAAATGGCATAGTCATTTTTTTGACATTCTAACAGATCAAAGTTTTTATCCAAAGATTACATTACCAACAAGGTTTTCAAATAAGAATGGTACACTAATCGATAATTTTATGTGTAAGTTGTCAGAAAATGCACTGGCCACAATATCAGATATTCTTATCAAAAAGTTTTCTGAGCACCAACCATACTTCACAATATTCAATGATATTGCTGTAAAATGATAAATTTAATATTACGAAAGCAGAGATATAGTTTGTTTGTTCAACCTCATAAATATTATTTGAATAAAACCCTGCAACATGCTTGATAATAGCAATTTTTTTAATTGATCTTGCACAGCCCAAAGACTGTTGTTCATTCACCAGAGACAAAATTTACGCATAGATATCAGCACTTCTATCCAAATATCTCTGTCTAGCAAAGATATACTCCTGTTTATCCATAAAACACATTTTGCGGTTCACCTGATCCCAGGAGTTTAGCATGAAAAACACCTTTATTTATACACCAGGTGGTGCTGCAATGACCACATCTAAATTGAGCAGAAAGCAGAGCTTATTATTTCTAACATTAATCATAATTTCATCTAAGGGCGCCAGGTTCTCTGTGTGATAGCCATTATGGTTTTGCTGAGTGTCCATTTGAGGAGATTAGTCTACATTAACTGGTAATGACATGACAGGTAGCTGGATCCAGACAAAGAGCATTAATACCATATGGTGCTGAAAAATGTGTGAAAATGGTGCTTCCCTGGGGTATAGATGGCTTCCCACTTGACCTGCAGTAACTCCATCATTAGGGTGATTGCTCAAGTATATCTGTATCCGCGAAAGCAATGATCTGCTCCAGTTAAAGTGACAAAATATACCTCGATGAAAAGCTTGAAGTGACAAAATATACCTCGATGAAAAGCTAACTTGAGGTTTGATAACATGCTCAGCCACCAGGCCATGACGTAGATGGTTAAGGCACAAGCTTCTGGTGACTGGGTGGATTGTCATGTCACGGAGCTATTTATATATATATGATCAGTCAGCCTTCTTATAAATACTGAAATGAGATTATGAATTTAAATGGTGTTAATAGTTATTTAACTTATCTAGCATAGAATGGGACTTGTTTTCTCCTTGTTCTTTTAGTATAATGCTATGTTAAACTATATATGTATAAGACAATGTAATATACCTGTACAATATTAATAACATTTGTCCGATCCAAGTATTTACCGAAATGCATTTATCATATGAAATTGTAAATTATTGTAGACATGCATTTTCACCCACATACATTAAAATATACACTAAAATATAAATGTATTGCTCAATCTAACATTGGTTTCTGTAACAATGGACAATACATTTATGTCTCCTCATAAGGACAAAATATTAGTGACATCGCAGTGTGAGGCATGAGCCAACTGTAGCATCTATAAATGATAGAAATTGTCATGTCATGGTGCCAAATTGTTTGTTTGTTATTTTTTTAATTTGAAGAGGAATGGTGAGAAGAATTTAGTGTTAGCTAGTGATGAAAGCGTCATTTTCAGTATCAAGGTCAGTGACTTGCTTTGGTCCTTTATCAAGCAATGGCAGAAAGTTGAAAGAATAATCGCACATTGACCACATCCGAAATGTAGTGATTTATTTTACTCAGGGGGATAGAACAAATACACCATTTTGTCAGGATGTTGCATTTGTCACTCACCTTTCCTTATTTTAGGTATGATTGTCATTGCAATATGACCTTGCATGAGAACAAATGATTAAATTGTTAATTAAATAGGGTATGGCAAGGCCAATAAGTGAATATTGTGATAAAAGACAGTCAACTAATTGGTGATTGAGGGAAATGATGTCCAATGCCCTAAACAGCATGACTTATCCACCAAATGCCTTTCCTGAGCAATATTTTATTAATAGAAATGTGGGTCTTTTAGCTAATATACAACCTTTTTTTGACGTGGATTTGAAATGAATTTATGATACTAATTTCTTAAATCAAAGAATTCAAATGAAAATCTTAATATGTCAACTGAATGTTAACAAATAATGTGTTAATTGACAACACAGATGTTATAACTTTACTACTTTCATGTTTGTTAACCTAACTCTTGATGAATTATAAATGAAAAACGTGGGCAGATGCCCTTTATGTAATGAGCACTTATTCGCCAATTTCGGAATGTAGGTCAAGGCATTCTACAAAAATACCTCATCCCATAAAATCGTTAAATCAGATTTAATATCACTAATAAAACAGAATTCTATCAGGGGTTAGCATGCTCTGTAATATAGTCCTGGCGTGAACTAAATTCATGCTTATTTGCACATGGTGCATTACAGACTTTATGTATTATTTTATATGAAATTTATGGTATGTATGGAAATCAAGCTAGTTTTCATTTTTTATGGTATATCTTATTTCTGCTATAGGTCGAGAACAAATGTATTTACTATTCATGCAAAGGGTTTTTCTCCTCTTGCGGTATTATAGAAAGCCTACTGACCTAGCTACTGACCTGAATGAAGTATATTTTCACTAAATGCTGACTTTGACTTTACTAATTCCTTAGACCAAGTAGCATGTTTGACGAAAATATTCCTTGAAGCAATCTGAACCTCCACAACTTGAAAATCAAGTTAAATATGATAGAGTAATTTCAAGGTGTTTGGTTAAAGAACAAATGCAAGTATTTACTCAATACTCCACCTGCAGGGCCATAAGGAGAGTATACCGGGAGATGCCCTTTCACGTTATAATAGTCGACTGAGATAGACCGCTGCCAATAATTCCTACAGCTCTTGGTGCAAGTAGTTTTATCTTCACAAAGATCAATGTATAATTTTGCCTGCGTGTGAGACTGAAACAAAAAGAAATGCATGGCATATATATTAGTGCTGGTAAGGGCAGATAAAGATACGTTTCTTTGTATTTGTCTTAGTGAGTCTTGGTCCCGCTTTTGACATTTCAATGATGCCTGTCAGTGCCACTGGGAAGGAACAATCAGTTATCCATTAACCGCTGTTTGTTCAGATCTTACCGATCAATATTTACATTGTTTAAATGCATATACTTGAAAGTGGACCGTTTTGTGAGAACTGAACTGAAAGTCACAAATACTGAGCAATTTGTTATTCTACGGCGTAAAAAAGGTCATTGACGTTTCAATGCCTACTAGACTAACATACCGTGGTAGAGCATGGCCAGGTTCCGAAATCTGAGGTCATTGACACACTATCTACTTTGATGAATACTACCACGTGCAAACCCGGTCTATAAATCGTACATGGTTGAGCGTTTTATCGTTATTTCACATTATAATACAAAGGTGCAGCAGGGGGGAATAAATAATTGTTGCGATGTTCCAGACCTGGCGCTTCATTAGTCCGACATAGAAATCACCTGCCGCCATTGTGCACCGCTTTACCGTTCGACTGTCTCAGAATAGGACCATTTTACTGTACAATTACTGTACTCACTGAGAGACAAAGCGTTCATTTCATTACATACAATATAGCTATTGTCTTTTAGGCTAAAACACTCCTTTTTGCTTGTAGATATGATGATCGAAAGCATTTTCAGATTAGTGTTAATCAGGTTGACATATAAAAAAACATATGATAAAATATTGATATATAATATTCCAATGATCAAACAATTTATACAAATATTGATAATTGAATTTGATAAATACTGATAACTGAATTTTAAAAAAATAAAAAATATCATAGGTCAAGGTTCTGAGGTCACCGAACAATGCGATTATGGGTCATAGTTTTATATAAGGGTATCCAAGACTACCTGCACAATTTAGAAAACATGTTTGAAAGATTTTTAGATTTCCATTTTAGGGGGAAAGGATTAAATATATTACAATCAAACCCAAATTCTACAGAAATAATTGCATGATTGTACCATCTATTTTAAGTCATAGCTGAGTTATATCTCAGAGAGGAATTCAATCATCACAGTGTTTAGATCCTTTAGAGATTTTGATGCAATATTCGACTAACCTACAACCGTCATGTTTTAGTGCTTTCACATATAATTTTGACCCAAACACAATATGTTCGACTGCATTCGTCACTCCTTTCTCCAGTGTTTCACCTCCAAAGGCAGGTACATTCTCCTCTACTATCAAACTGACCCTTAAAATGTACACTATCAATAAAACCAATACTTTTGGTCATATGCATAATCTTTCTCTTGGGAAGAAATTGTAGTATTTAAAGAAATAGTGCAATTTAATAATATATTCAATACGTGTGCAGGTATTAAGTATTGCTGTTACGAAATGTTGAATTTTAGATAAAAAGAACGTTAAAACCCTAAAATTGTCTTAATTTGCTTGACCAAAATAAAATATTATCTTCAGTCCGGCTTTATTTTTTTACTGAATAAGATTTGACAAGCAAATATCCACATTTCCCAAAGATCTAACACAAAATGATAGAATGTTAGTTTCATGTTGGTTGGAAAACAAGTCACAGCCAGTGATAATGTTATTAGATTGACATCTCGTGTTGATCAACGAGAGATGAGTTGCCCGATATGACGGGTCGAGACCCCACCAAATCCTAGGTCAGTTGATAAGCCTGACACGATCGCACAATTTCTTCATTAGCGTTTCATTCAGTGGATCTATTGATATAAAATTGCAGATGAGGCGTGTAATAAAGATCATTTGACAATCTTTCTTGAATAATTTATTATAAAGTCACCAGCCTACTTGAATATTGTGAAAAGCGTACGGCACGCTGTATAATTATGAAGCCCTTATCGGCTTCACCATACCCGTGATTATCTGTCATCATCCAGTTAGATCGTGGCTCGGGCCAATCATCGCACATCCTCTCTATCAATAATCACCTGCCCTGCCTTACAACCCAGGCAGGACATGGGTTAAATACCTAAACAGCTCAAAGTCATCTAGGTCTGTGCTCCTGCTACTAAATCTACCACAACAAACCTGCAATTTTGCCGTTGTTATTTGTTGTGCCTGGCATAATATGGCCCTCTGCAGAAAAGAGTCAGTGCAGAGAGAGTAAGTTCGATGGCATCATGTATACCCACACTAACAAGGTGACAAAGACCTATAAGAACGGGGACTCCAGCAGGAAGTGGAGGGCGAGATTAGGACTTCTTGCACAATGTGACACAGATAACGAGAAAGGTGTTAACACAGTCTCAGGTATGAAAATATGTTATCTTTACTCTAGCTGTTTGTCATTGAAGAGGATCTATATTGCCTCCAGAATCAATATGCTGCAGAATAACGACTCTCTATTTACCCTTTATGGCATTTAGTGCTTAGAATTACAACCAATGATAAATCAGGAATCTATGACAAGAGTGAACAGAAATGGCCACATTCAGTGAAAGCACGTGACGTCAGAGTTCTTTGTCCTGTCACGTGACCACAGGAGCAAAGCTTTACCACCAGAATGTTTTTGTTAAGCGTGACAGTGATTTGTTACCTTTGGCTATTTGCGCTGACCACTGGGGCGATGTCTGCATATGAGACATGTAGCTGTCAAGACAAGCCAGCCCTATCAGACAGGTGCATCTCATCTCAACCTTATCCAAGCCAAAAACTCAACACTCTTGGACTGAAAAGATAACATTTGTCAAGATTAAAGCACAGACAAGTTGACAGATGCTCATAAAAATCTCCTCTATTTTGAGTGATAAAATGCCCGGATGAGCTTAATCCTTTTACTTTGAATAATATCTGTGGTCATTGTCTCTCAAAATATCATCGATTTCAAATTGACAGTTTGAAGATATTTTATTAGAACACATATAACCTTTAATGTGTTTGATTTTTGAAAATAAACATATATATGATAAAAATAATATACATGAGTTGTGGAACATAAACTGTAAATTCAGATTGTTACTCGCACAATATAAAATTATAGACATATCAATTCAATTTCTTGGAAAGAGATCTTGCGTTATCTTCCAAATGACAAGAAGAAATACTGGAGAACATTAACTGCGTACATTATTGTATAAAATTCGTTGTATTTCTGTAAAAGTGGTTTTGCCTTCAAGTTATAAATAGATATAGTTAGTTTTATTCAAAAGATTGAAGTAATAGAATACAAAGGCAGTACGTTTTATTAAGGAAATCCTTTTCAGTCGAAACATGAACAATGTATGTAAGGCATCAGCTCTGGAATATCTACGTAACCTAACCTGTCTGAGACACAGCAAATAACAAGACCTAGATCTAGACATCCTACAGGGGATAGCCTTATCACCCATAACCTACAACATCGGATAGAAGAACACTGTTTAATCAATCTACATGTATTGTTGTGCATCTTTTAACTTGACTATTTGATTGCCTGTTTTTGAGTAACATTGAACTTTACCTTTTTCTGTAACATTCAATTCGCCCTTTTAGTGTAACATTTATGTATCCGTTTTTGGAGTGACATCTAGCTTGACCTCTTAATGTAATACAATTGATTTGATTCGTTTTCTGTACCACAATATATTTAGTTAACATCAATGGTATAATACATAATATCCCGGGATTTCATGAACGTATATATTTCAGTGCCCATTCAGCAACATAATATGGAAACGATTAGTTAATCTATATAAAGCTTAGTAATAATGAAAAACTTATGGAAATTTATATCTAACATTAAAATGTAAATAATGAATAGGGCTTACCAGTGCCAGAACAGGTTGAATATCCCACAAAAGGACATTCTCTCTCAGCGTGGATGGACATTGACCACTCATTTCAGTTGATAAATAATAAAAGTGCCATTCATTCACTGATACATAAATAACGCTGCCAGAAATATGCCTCGATTTAATTGTCATGTTTGAGGGGACTCCTCATCGTGTTTATAGACTAAAGTGTGGGATTTCTATGACGCCGTTGTTGGCTGATGGATTAAGGCTAACATGGAATATTGATGGCACTGTTGGCAAAAGACTTTTATTATCAAATTCCATTAACGTAAATGTAATGAATCGAAAACAATACTGCAAGTCTGCACAATGCATAAAGGTCGGTATAATGTCATAGGCCATTAAATATTATTATTGGCTATTTGATTGCCATTTTTGTGAAAAAATTATGATATCGAATTTAATAATTTTCTGATTTGAATTGAATATTATTCAGGTTTTAATATTAAGTATGTGGCATCTGAATAGTAGTATAGGTTAAAACGCCGATATAACAGCACTGGGTTGCATCTGACCCCTCTTATGACCCTCAATGAAAAAGTTATGTTTCTTTATCTATATTTGTATGCGCTGCATACCTTATGAATAAATGCATAGAAACATTGTTCTATTATCACTCAAATATAACTACCTCTTGATCATTCAAATTGAAATATAATATCATCATCGGGAACATTCAGGATCATAATCAGTGAGCGATAATAATTGGAGATATTCATACGGTGTAATCAAAATGTGTACCTCGATTAAAACAAATCGCATCATTAAGTGACTAAAGATGAGATCATTGTTTTATCAAAAAGATTCTAATGAATACTCAAACTCTATATATTATTACCTTGGATTAAATATATACAGATATG
Source organism: Amphiduros pacificus (assembly GCA_949316495.1). Taxonomy (NCBI): domain Eukaryota; kingdom Metazoa; phylum Annelida; class Polychaeta; order Phyllodocida; family Hesionidae; genus Amphiduros; species Amphiduros pacificus. The sequence goes on from OX439003.1 coordinate 20,118,253, forward strand.
AAAATTGGTTCCCACCAAATTCGAAAAGGAAATGAAACGATATGATTTAAGCTGTGACTTCGGTCAACATATTTTGATAATAGTTTGAGGCAAATGCGAGGGAAATGGACCTTCTAATGTCCTAGGGGGCAACCCTCAGTCCAATAGGATCAATCTCTGAAATGAAACATGCACTATCAATCACAATATAATGCACATTTGTGGGCTGAACCCATAAAGCAATAAAATTGTATTTACATTTACTAAACACTTAATGTTTCGATATGACGGTCGATTAGAAATGTCTGAGTTATTGCATACACGCGCGTTATATAGTGGAAAGTGAACTTGTTGGTTCAAACAGAAATTGTTCTTCTAAGGTTAAATGCATAAGTATTTACAGTGCTTGTGTATCGTAAAACCAGACAATGATGTTTTTTTCAAATTGAGAATTTTATATAGGTTCTTTTTGTTTTTTTATATCATATCACACTTTACAGTTATGATACAACCATTCATTTAAATATAAAAAGCCTGACAAGCTTGGATAATAGACTGAAATTCAGGATATACAAAAACATTCTATTAAAGACAAAATTTTTCATTGGGTGTTTGTGTGGTATGAGATATGCATATGCATTGTTCTGTGCTAAGATATGCATTTTGTTACCAGAAGGCATTATTGCACTGTTTTATTATGGTTCTCTCAACATAGGTGGCGCATCTGTGGACTCACAGTTTCTGTTGTCAGTATTGGGGGAAAAGCTAATTTATTTCTATTGTTAATCTATTGGAAAGAAATTGTAACTTGTCAAACTTCAACAATTTTAAGAGATATTATCAAGATAAACAGAACAGATCATCAATACCAAGTTGTGATGATTGAACCATTTAACGAACCACTAGCCCTATATCACTAACACTGTATTTTGATGGGCTGATATAAAATAACACATTTTGCACTTATTGATGAATAGAAATAAAGTTAGGCAGCCAGTTTGTTCCACACAATGTTATATTGCATGATTGAAACAATATAATATTTATGCCCTGTAAATAGCCCTCTGCACCTGCACTATACGAACCCCGACTTTGCAGTATACATATAGATAAAATGGAGAACCTAAACAAATAAATTGTCCAAATAAGGGCAAAATATACAGTAACAGTTTTCATGTTACCATATGTATAATGCATTAAATGTAGTGAGGTATCGACTCCCTGACATGGAGGTAGCAATAAAGACAGGGATTGTATCTAGGTATACCTGCAATAAATATCATAGAAATGTGAACTGTGATTTTATTGAGCAAATATGCCTTTTCAAAGATTTATTTTTTTTTATATACAAATTCCGGCTAGAATACCTGTGCAATTCAAGCAGGCCCATTATTGATACATTGATCACATTCACGGTGTACGCCCTTTTATTCTACAGGCTGTTTTCAGTGTGGATGCTTAATTGAATTGTCACATATATCACAGGCCTGGTGTAATCATAGCTGACAGGGGATATATTTCACATTATATACATTGTATATGTACCATCTATTTGAGAGCAATATAACTACAGATCGACTCCAAATATTCCAAATATTTAGTCCCTTTAAAAATATTTTAACATTTCAAGTCACTTATCGATCCACATTGATAAGGTGTCATGTCATCTTTATGAGTAAATCAGGAGAATATTAAGACCCTCTTTTGGGTATTCATTTGCTCTAGCATAGGGACCTGATTCCCTCTCACTAATAATGGGTCATGCAAATGATAATGGGTCATGCAAATGAAAAATGATAAAATAATTCGAAAAAAGCAAAGTTATTGTGATCTTAAAAACAATGGTTCAAAGTCTGTGTTATGTATATTTTGGATTTAAATCCATTATACTTGTATACTCTACCATATCAATACTAATACAAGGCATGCTGTGCAGATGTGGATTTTAAATCCATCCATCGCATTACAAAGACAATGATTACTCAAACCATGCCAATAATTGATAACTATAGAAATATAAATAATGAATTAAATTTTGATAAACCACAAAGAGATGGTTTGGGTAATTGATTGGGTTTTCACTTGTTTGAGCAACTCATCATATTTTGTAAATGAAATATGGACATAAACATGTGGCTTTTCTACATGATGACATTGTGGGGCTAGTATCAATGGCCTTGATGTCTGCCTCCATAATTGCGTCAGTTGCATGTAGTAATTCGGTAATACACATATTGAAAATATGCAATATAAAAAGTATAATTTGCACTTAAGGGACAAAGGGTAAGTCCATTAAAAGTATAAAATGTGCGTTTGGTCATTTGGGGCATGTTAATAGTTCAATACCATAGTTTGATTTGTGGAGGTATAAGCCCAAATGGTCAAAAGCCCTACTCTCATTTGAGGTTCACCTGTCCTCAAACTACATTGTGTATCAGTGTGGCAGCTGAAGCAGTGAAGCTGAATCAACAATCTACTAGTCTCTACCCAAAGGTAAGTGTGATATACAAGGTCCTGCCTCATACAAAGGCCCTCGCATCTTTACCTTCTATTGTCTTGAAACGATAACAAATTAGGTTATATACCTTGAGGGTTGTTGTGGCTTCATATGAATCAATTTTTCATGGTTGATAAAAGTATATAAGTCAGTGGAGAACGTGATAAGAATATCATATCTCCCTAGTGGCTTGCTGCCATAGTGTCCTATGGACCTTGAGGAGCGCACTGTGGCAGTTTTGGATCACCCCGGATCACCCAGTCTGATCATCTGAAGCCAAGACTTTAGTGGCATAAGGGAACACGGCAGCCCCACACCAGTATACGGCCCATAAACTGCTTCATCTAGCATGCAACCATCTGCCCGTGTCAATGCCAGCTAGGCACAAACGCACACACATAAACTAATGCAAGGGACACACACATAAGCAACTATGGTCCTGTATTGTACCGTACATGACTCTTGTACATATACATTCTGGATAATATCTCTTCAGGCCATAGCGTAGCAACCCAAAAGCATGAGGAGTTAAATACGGCCGGCCCAGACCAAGTGGCGCTCTTCATTTCCAGCCTCGTTTATGGTCATTATTGGTAATGTTTCACTGCCCGGCATGAGCATGATCAGCCCCGGGGATGTGATTACGTGATAACACCACCCGGCAATATGTGTATTAGATAAGGATTATAGCATGAAACGTGTCCGGAGTATTTCTCCGTTTAGTTGGTGGGAGTTGCGCCCCTCTGACCACAGCGGCCAGCAACCAGTGCTTCATGTTGAAATATTATGAAGCCTTTATGGACAATGCTGTCCAGCCACACGCCCCGCGAAGCTAAAGTGCCAGCCGACACCAACAAAAAATGGAGGACGAAGAAAGGCTACACAAAGTTAAAGTTGGCCAGCAACGGCTTGTTTGTGTTTGGGGGAAGGAACAAGAAAAGTGCCAACATCGGAGACGGGACAGGGGAGACGGGAGAGGGAGGAGGGAAGAGTCTGGATGAGGGACGGGGAAAGGGAGGAGGGATGGCCGATAATCTGGACGGATACGGAGAAGAGAACTCCTCCCGGGGTATCAGGCGTGAACTCTACGAAGAACCCGCCATCAGAGTGCCCCTCGCCCGCATTGAAGAACTAGAAGAATTCCGTGAGTAACTCTCAATTTCCTTTGAAGAAAAAGATTAAAAGGAAGCGCTTTTTGCTGTGTGGCTTGTTTAACGCGCAAAAAGTTACTTGTGCTTGGTGTTTGTTTGCGCAGTTTGGGCATGCGATCGGGATGAGGTGTGCCTCCCCTTGCAAGGTATCGCAGACCAGATTTAAGTTATGAATAGGTGAGGTACAGAGGCAGGGTATGAGTGCAAGGACGTGATACTACACTGGCATTGTCAAGTGGTGATGATATATTGTTATCTTGTCATCCTATCCCACCCAACATACTTGCTTTATGTGAAGAGCAGAAAGAGCGCATCATGCCGACTGTTTGCACTAGCAATCAATATAGAGCCATACATAACTGGCTTGTTCGCCCACCAAGCACTCCATACGCGGCCGCCTCCCAACTATACACCAACAAAAAACGGCTGAAAAAAACACAGCCGTCATTGTCCCATGCTCCTGGCGCCTGTCCATTGGATAATGGGGGAACCATAATGTCTTTTAACAATATTATGTATTTTAGAGTTTTTACAGTTCCTGCAATCAGAAAAGCACAACAATCACTGAGCAAGCAATAGCACTATACATCTCACAATTTAAACCAGGGTCCGCATATTTCAACTGACGAAAAATTCCGGCAGCCTTCTCACACAATTTGAATGTTCCCTGGGCAATTTAGCATTTGTCTGATGAGCGCCATTTGATTAAGAGAAGACCCTCCAGACAGTTAATCGTGTTCCTTTAAACAAACTACAAAATCCCTCAACTCCTTGATTAAATTGAAGTTTTGCTTTATTGGATTTGTGAATGAGGAAATTGTCCCTTATTTCAAAATACTCTCTGTGAAATCTGTGATATTATCCAGACATCTCTGACGTATCTATTGCAAAGGTTATTGTTAAATCATCTGGAAGGGTTTTATGAGGCAAAAGATAAAACTTGAACTGATACGCGATTTAAACAATTTGAAGGGACAATATTGCCAAAAAAGTCCAAACATTATGATCTTTTATTGAAGCGGTTATGTGTGATATGATAAAGCATATCACACAAAGTTAATATACTTGATCTCTGAGACGAAACACTGGAGTAAGGAACAGTCACGGGGAATTAAAAGCTGAATAGGAGAGAGCGGCGATAGCATTCGCACCTATTGTATTGCCGTGAGACTCAGTTGTGAAACATTTAGCCTAGCTGATAAAGCACTGAAGATGGCCGAAAGCTAGATGAAGATTGAATCAAAATCGCTTAAAGGTCCACCATTCAATGGCTTGATGTCCTATAAACATCCAATACGCAGATAAAAATAAAATGTTTGGCCAACCACCGATTTGTGAAATGGTTTCGCACACATAGAGATTATTTGTGTGTAATGCACAGATGTGGGCCCGCTCATACAATTTGACCTTTCAGATTTACGTCCGAGAATATCAACACTGATGCCTATTATTCACCATTTCTATGGTCGTTTCTGATAGCATTTACGTTGTGATATGGAAAACAAACGGGGATTTTGTATCAAGAATAATCAATACATCATTCTGAATTTGATATTTTTATCGGACTAATTAACAATTTGAAATGTTTTCTTTAACAGACTGGTAATCGTGGTTTAAATATATAAATTACTTGATTCTTATTACACTAAATAACACTAAATGCACCAAATGATAAATATTTAAACAATTTAAAATAACATAGAAATTATCTTTTTAACCACGATTTTGAGTGTAACAAATTGCCCATTCTTCGTTGTTACTCTTCGATGCATATGAACAAATCTTCAGAGAAAGAAATTTAGAGAAAAAAAAATAGCTGAAACTAGAATCATAGATACTCTACCGACTGGCACTAAATGGACTAGGAATCGAGGAGATGGTTATATAAGATTAAAAGTCAATCATATGGTACAAACAAAGGTTTATGGTTTAATGGATTGGTATAAAAAGAGTTAGGCGCTGACGCATCACCCAAAAATGAGTTTGCGGAGGTTATGATGTAAAGGTGAAGACCGTGAACCTCTTCGATATATGTGTATGACGCATTTATGTCTGGCTGTTAGCAGCGCAGAATGGCCGGAGATGGGAACATTGTCCTGCGCATATACCCAGGTGATTCACGTTGCATGTGAATAAAGACGTGAGGAATTGAGTTACTCTTTGGTCAGATTCTGGCGCGGATATTGTTGCGATGTACCATAAAACTGCTAGGGCGCCTTCACATAGAACCTGTGTCATTTATATAAATCTACACATATAACTGCCTGACAAAGCAACGTTTCTACCGTTGATGATCACGACAATTTGCTTTCACATTGCAGTGTAATTGTATGAATCGACCACCTGTATAATTCTTTCAGGAAAAGAAGGATCTGTTTTATATCATCTGGCTCTCCATACAATGTATGGAGAGCCGTTTGTTATCTGTATTTAAGGTTGAGACACTAAATGTCTCGTAGTATTCCTAGCGTGCGTTTGGTCTATACGACGACAAACTACTTAACAAAAAAGCTATGCAAATAAATGGGAAAATGCTGTCTCCTCTTTAAAAGTTCTATAAATGGAAATACATGTTATGCCTAGAAAACCACATGGATATAATCAAAACTAAAACATACCACTGAAAAGACCATTGGAAAACAAGTAAAATGAAGTTAATCTTTAAAGTGTGCCAGCATAATAATGTATATGTATACATTATTCGTATTTGAGCTCATGGTAAGTACTGGATTTATATTATTTAGTAAACAACATATACACTAAAACATATGGAAGAACTAATTCAACCATTTTAACATTTTTTTAAATTTATTAGTTGTATTTAAATTGAAAATCGAGATCAAGACCTTTTTGATTGCGGAAATATTACATTCTTCCAAAACATGTTTTTGTCTTTGATCACTAAACCGACAATCGCGTGGTGAATGTCTCACATGTTTTGGGATAGCACAGATGTATACCAGATTTTAAACAATGCCGTTTAATTGTAAATAACCATATTACAAAATGGTATGTGTATGTTATTGTGTATGTGTGTATATGTTTAATCAATTCATCACTTCATCCATGAAATCTAAAGATGGACACAATCCTCGCCATTTAAAACGGTCATAAAGGTCAACCTGAAAATATATTCATACTGCAGAAATGGAGCAGAATATATTGTGACACATGCGTGCGCAATATGGAAAACAATCGCAACAAACATTTATTGGTCCAATATTACAGCCACAAATATATTGCGTGTAAAACAGCATGCTGACTTGTTGCCGAAAAAATACTGCAATCGCAATATGAATCCTGACTTAGCACAGGCCATTACACATGTGTATCTACTCAATATAGATCCGACTTAATTTCTATTATCTTTGAGCAGGTTGTTATCTGTTATGTATTTTGACTAACTCACTACGATCAATGTGTGTACTTCACAACAACAAATGATATATAAAAACTCCTCGTTGATGGCAAATTCCACTTCAAAGGCCACTTTTTCATACATTTCAAGCTTGTCTACGTGATTATATAATCAGAATGACATAACAGCAATCAAAAGAACCGACCACTACAGGCCAGCTTCTCGATGTTTGTGAGGTTTTTGTTATAGCATAGGGCTGACAGACTACACGTGTCAACACACAGACGGCTCACAAGAACCTGCTCCAGGCCTCATCCCTCTTGGAGTAGAAGTTGTGTGCTTAGTGTGATGGCGATAGGCACCATATGTAGTTGGGCACAGTGCTGGGTGTACCCTGTAAGTCGACACTGCTCCTTTCTAACCTGCCCTACTCCAAACACAGGCTCACGCAGCTTTCCTCATCCTCCGCACAAATATCGCTGACAACTGTTCATTTTTTCCATTCCATACATTTTATATATATCCTATATACATACATTTATGTGGATCTATGTCTCTAGGTTATTGAGGCGGTCTATATGTCTCTAATTTATTTAGGTAGATGCGGAGGAGTAGTCTCGTGGGTCTATATCTCTTATCTATTTAGGCAGATGCCTTGGCGTGGGTCTATATTTGTAGTTTATTTAGGCAGATGCCTTGGCGTGGGTCTATATCTGTAGTTTATTTAGGCAGATGCCTTGGCGTGGGTCTATATCTGTAGTTTATTTAGGCAGATGCCTTGGCGTGGGTGTATATTTGTAGTTTATTTAGGCAGATGCCTTGGCGTGGGTCTATATCTGTAGTTTATTTAGGCAGATGCCTTGGCGTGGGTCTATATTTGTAGTTTATTTAGGCAGATGCCTTGGCGTGGGTCTATATCTGTAGTTTATTTAGGCAGATGCCTTGGCGTGGGTCTATATCTAGTTTATTTAGGTAAATGGCAAGGCATAGTCTCATGGTTTATTTAGGCGATCTATGTTTCTTATTTATTTAGACAGATGCCTTAGGGTGGCTCTATGTCTATAGTTTATTTAGGCAGATGCCTTGGCGTGAGTCTATTTCTGTAGTTGGGTCAATGTATGTAGTTTATTCAGACAGATGCCTCGGCGCAGTCTCATAGGTTCAGGTCTGTAGTCTATTTATGCCTCAGTCACATTTGCACTGGGCGCCGGCCGGGAAGTAAGAATCGGCCGACTTCCCAGTCTGCCGGGCGCCGGGGAGTTTATCAGCAACAATCTGAGAGATGGCGTAGCTGTGGTCACATTATTAAAGGGCACCGCACGGCACCCACAAAAAAATGACACAGACGTCTGCACGACATCTTAAGGACGTCTGTATCATGTGACAGACATCTGTAGGATATCCTAAAGACGTCTATATCATTTGACAGACGTCTGAAGGACATCCTAAAGACGTCTATATGAGAACGTGGGGAGCCCGGAGGATCATCTGACGATGGTCTGTGAAGACATGAAATAAAAAAAAATCCTATTTTCACCCCACGATGCCACCGGCAGCCCTAAGATAATCTGCCGATGTCCCTGCAGCACACTGCCGGGACCCTGCAGTGTACTTTAAGATGATATTTGCTGATAAGACATCGGGGAAATGCCGGCAACATAAATGCCGGCAACTTTTATGTTGCCGATGACCCATCCGACGTCTTAAAGATGCCCAATTGTGGCCGATGATCTCCCGGTGCCCGCACGGCCATCTGAACTGCCAGCCGATTTTGTAAAAAAAATACCCATCGGCCGGGCATCTTAACTGAAATCGGGGCAAATGTGACTGAGGCATTAGGCAGATGCCTTGACGTGGTTCTATATATGTAGTTTATTTAGTCTCATGGTTCATTTAGGCGGTCTATGTCTGTAGTTTATTTAGCAGATGCCTTGGCTTAGTCTCATGGGTCTATTTCTATTATCTATGGGTCTATGTCTGTAGTTTATTTAGCAGATGCCTGGGCTTAGTCTCATGGGTCTATTTCTATTATCTATGGGTCTATGTCTGTACTTTATTTAGGCAGATGCCGCAAACGGTGACTAAAGCAGAACGTCCGTCTTCTTCCCACCACTTACACAAAATCTGGAAAGGAACATTTTCCATCATAATTATTTATTAGCACTACAAATATGAAACAATTATACAAAGATGGCCTTTATTGTCGATTGCATTATACATATGACAATTATAAAATCATTGAAATATTAGAGATGGAAGTCATTGATATCTTATGTTCAGATGTACGCAATATTGTGCAGGGATTATGGTATGCATAATTATGGGTAAATATTTGTACAGTAGCTCACCGTACATGACCATGAATCATTACCTCTTGTCTTCCATTCACATCTGTAATATCCACACCAATAAACATTATCAATAAAGGAACAAGACCTGTTGAATCTTCAACAATGGCAAACTTAAACTAAAGTCAGCACCACATGGAACTTTATATATGTGAAATATTTATGCTCCTTTGATATTATATTCTGAAATCTGTCAATGCAATCGTATCAACATTTTGATATTCTTTACATACTAGGAATAGTTAGATTCATAAAACTGATAGTTTTATTGAAATTATGAAATTATTTAGATTTGTATTTAAATAAATTCTACCAAGAACATTGGGAAAAATACCACCGGATTCATCACACGTATCTCCATGTGCAATTTAGCGATATACTTGTATGTATTAAAAGTATCTGGAGTAGTATCATGTTCATATCAATCATCAGCTTTAGGCCATTGAATAAAACCATTATTTTGATGGAACATGTTGCAGAGAGTTGCGGATGAGAGATGGAAACCACAAAGCCAAACATGGCAATGCCTCAATGTCCCAGGATTCCCTTCCTAATCCATACAGGTGTTTGTTGACTCAGCGACCCAGTCCATTTTTCCCAGATTACCAGCTTTTGAACATAAAAATCCGTGCGGCTTTTTTGGGGTTTTGCAAATAGTGTGTTGCGTTGTTCTTGTTTCTGTTATTTGTGCTACAGATGCTTTTAAACCTACAGTTTCATCAGGTGATCCCGCATATTGATATATCTAAGAATGACATGTTTAATATAATGATGGATTATTAGGTGATAAACAGACCCACAAATAGGAAGATGTCAGTTATTGCAATATATGATTGTCAATAAACATATTGATGAACAAACCCACAAATAGTAATATGTCGGTCAGTTATTTAAGATATCCTTATCGTAAGTATTTATATATTAGTCGTATTCGCAGGATTATTCTTCATCTTATAGTGTAGGTATTATAAAAATGGAAGAATGTCTCACAATATTAGTGTAAACATGTCTGGGCAGGAGTAGGAGAGTTGTCACTGCTTCTCAATATCTTCACTCGGTACAGGGAAAAAATGACCTGATGTATATGTAGCACTCTTTGCCGTCTTGTGGCGGCTTCCAATATCAAGAGAAGGGATGTATATATCCTCATGGCAGAGCAAGGCCGCCAATCAGTGTATCACCGTGCTTAGATGTCTGATAGAGAAGAGTATGCTGATATTATATTAGAAAATGTGAACTTTTATTCCGAAATGTAAAAACATTAAACAAAAACACCATCTAAATAAGGCAGTATATTTTGACTACACGTAACTGATCAGTCATTCTTTTTGCTATAACGTCGCAGTGTATTGGGATTCTCACGAAAAACACCAAGACGTATCATGCATGAACCATGATATACTCAGAAGGTCAATTATGACTTCATAACCTATACTTTCCCATTTATTTTAAAATATCTTTTGAATTTAGAAATAAATTGGATACAAATATAAATAACTCATATAAAACGATTTTTATATTAATCAATTTAATTTTAAAGGAATTTATCTTAAAGCATTGCTAACAAATTGTTTCAGCAGCTGTTGATGTGCCAATATTCACAATTAAGAAACGTGCCTGTCATAATTTATCGATAAAGATATATTTAGATTTTAAAAAACCTCACTTAATCAGTCAAACTGATGTAGAAATTAATTACAAGCAGATTGCGTTGCTCAGTATCATTATGCCGATTCCACATGGTTTGTTTGCAACCTTTCTCATATCCGTCATTCACCACTTGAGAAGATGACAATTGCCCCATTCATAACATTAGATAGTGATTTTATCTCTCTTTGTGTTTAAAAGAAGGATGTAATGGCCTCATAACATACCTAGACTGTTCACCGCCCAAGTCCCTCTGTGTATTTTATGTATTCTACAACCGCTAACAATGGATGATGTATGGGGACACAGTTACTCCCTGTAGCATGCCTCCAAGAACTCAAAACAATCATATTTGCAATATAAAAACTGAAGCCAATGCACTTTACACAGAAACAATGCAACAAAAAGTTAAATTGTATTTTGTTCAGGTTTGTCCTTTCTCATTATATCATAATAAAAGTCAAAGTGTAAACGTTTGTAAATTCTGATAAATTAAAAGGGATGCTAGCCATACTTCTGCATGCTATTCAATTCTTACTTTTATGATTAAAGATAAATTTTATTATATAACTATTTCGAGCTGTATTTTAATTCCTGGATTAGTATACATCCCAGACGCACAATTTGTTTTTTCCCCGTGTCTCCTTGATTGAATTATGATCAGTAACGAGAAATGGCTGCATTTTATGGGAAAATATCGCGACATTCCCACACCCACATGTGCCATACTGCTGACTTGTGCTTCCTGCGCACGTCTAATCAATGGTCATTCCCTCTCCCTTTACACAACACTGTCTTACGTCCATATTATATAATTTTATCACATCCAACCATGCGTGATATTCCATTTCCTGTGCCCATCCACGGGGTAGCAGGGTGAAAGTGAATTATGCTGATTTCTCTGTATGATCACACAGGTTGCTGTCCAAGGTTTATCCGGGAGACCTGCACTCTACCCATAATCCATTTGTCATACGCTGCCCTCATCATATGGGGGTTACCCTTTCTGTTAGACGGGCTAGCATATTGAGTTGCAGTGTAAATTGGTGTGGAAGAATATATTGGCCATACCAAATACAATGCTGTAATGCGTGTTGCTTTTCTGATGACAAATCTCATTGTGATTCAATTTTGTACACAATATAAACTCGACAAAATCTCTATTGACAGCACTTTTTGTCATAAGGCATTTTTACTCAGATATAACTCGTGAGAAGACCAACATATTAGATTTGCATAAAACTGTTGATGACTCAATGTTATATATCACCTCCTTATATTTGGTTCACAAATTTTCAATGTGCTCAAAGTGTATTCATTTAAAGCTATCATTTAAGATTTATACCGATTATTGTATTAAGCACTGAATCTAAATAACACTTATCAGGTGTTAAATTAAACGTATTTTTCATGCAAATAATTTAAAGTGGTCAGAGATTTTTTAAAAAAAGGTTGCCCACTGATATCACGAATAGATCCTTAAAATTGATATCATGCAAATTTCAAGAATAGCGCATTGTTCACCAGAGAAGGTTAATATTGGATATAAAAATAGAGTGGTGAAACTAGGGGTGCCTGAAATTGAGTACAGATTTATGGCTTGCAAAAGAGTTTGTTGCGACCACAGTGGGGGTGATGGTCCTCGATAGGGCACTCCCATAGTATATCACAACCTGCTGCATATTGCCACAAGACAAAGTTTATTTTATAACTTGCGGCAGATTTCACGTGGAGGTGTAATGATGAATGACTTTAAAGCAACTTATCTAGACAGCTTATTTAGATATGTAGGCACAACAGCGTAATGCATTTTGGGAAAACAGTTGTCGGGGATGAAACACCATTGTGACTGTCAGAATTATATCAATAATATCTAATTATTTGATGATGTAGTGATTGCAATTGCAATATAGATAAATAATTTACTGACGATTACTGATGCTCATATGCTCATCTGTCTCTCGCAATGGGTATTGAAGTGTTTTATTCCTTACAGAATAGGAAAGGATATCTCAGCACGGCTCTGTCTCCACAATATCATCACTTATTGGTATATTATGATAAATGCTCATATATCTGTGATGGTGAAACATTGTTGTCAATCAAATAAAGCTAATAGACGTATTTATTCTGCAATATGAACATAATTGAATGACACTTAAATCTTAAATCTACTTCACGCACTCTTATAACAAGAATGGTGTCAATCAATCACAGGTATTTTAGATCAGAGGGAAATTTCATCAAAGATGCAAGCTCAGAATTGTGCATAGCATTTATTGGTAACTGATTATATTACATATCTGATTAAAGTTATTGATATGTATATATACTGTTATGATAGGAATATGAGAAACAAATCACATTATATAAGAAGGCCAGTATAAATCTGATTGATGGTTTAGGCTTTATTGATAGGACCCTACGTAGATGTTTTCTGCTTGGGAAAACGTACACAGAGTATTTATGTATCATCATCATTGCTTATTGGGCAATCTGAGCCAAATGCGGAATAGTAAGTGGGAGAACACTTCTAGACGTCGCATGATAATATTCCGTTCTGTAATTATGTCCAGTCACACAATATATATTGCCATGAAAAATAAAACATTTTAAGATAAAAAAACCCATAATCTCAGTTAAGCAGCCTATAGATATCATACACCATACATACATAAATGCCCTTTGCATTTATCCATATCTTTTGTACTTAAACACAGGAGAGCTTCTTCATATGTTATGAGAGTGACACTTGAGGGATGATCAATACTGGGCATAATAGCTTGACACTTAACATGTCACTTCTGAGCCCATCAGGTCAAACTCGTATGCACGTGTTTGTCAGCACCTCTCCTATATTCATAAACACTGCCTATAGTGAATGAATGCTGAGCAGCATGCTTGATTTATCGGACATTTACCACCCACAGCAGCTTATAGATAAGATACATAATAAACACCTACAATATATTATAGGCATTATACACATGTGTAGATTAGAAACTGTTATGAATGAAATGTAAAATATACACATGTAGCCCTGAGAAAATCAGGTCACGGCAGTCATCTTTGGCACTGAAATATAGCTTAATAGTTATTCCAGTTAAATAATTCATTTTGTTTTTCAATATCAGCTATTACGTTGTACTTGTCACTTCTTCATGCCTATCACACATGGAAATGCTTGTGAGATGAATAGATTAAAGCCTCCAACAAGCTAGCTATTTTCTTATCATAACTATACATGTTCTGTGAGATAGAAGTAGTTATTCCTATGGTAAAAGTGGTATCCAGGAAATGCTTCCCTTGGAATTGGCAATGGCTATAAATCAATGCCGCCGGCGAAATTGGCTGGTACCTAAACGCTGAAATGTGTCATGTCAGGAATGACAAGTTTACAACAGCTAATGACATGGCTGATATATTTAAGTGAGCGTAAAAGTGCATAATCTGATCATGTTGTAAACTACATGATCACGGCCCTTACAGCGCAGACAGACACTTGGAAAAGTTAAATGCTTGTGTCTGTGATGTAGAACAGGTGTCCATGAACATTTACTAACCGAAAAGAATCCATTTACACAACCTGGGACTTGTTTTACATTCATACCTGTTTTACATTCATACACCCTACCTGAATGAAATGCCCCTAATTAGATTATTTACAGGCCTCTACCTATATTCTACCCATGCACCCTTCCAGAATTGCAGTTATGCTCTTTACATGAATTATGATAAAGCCCTATTCATGTACATTGTATTGTAATCATGCCCTTTGCCTGTATTATATACCTCTACCTTTATCATATGTCTACCCTCTACCTATATTTTATCTATACCCTGTACCTGTATTGTATATCATGCCCCTACCTGTATTGTAATCATGTCCTTACCTGTATTGTAATTATGCCCCTACCTGTATTGTTATCATACCTCTACATGTACTGTTATCATGTGCCCTGCCTGTATTGTAATCATGTGCCCTACCTGTATTGTACCCATGTCCCTACCTGTATGGTAACTATCTCCCTTGCCTGTATTGTAATCATACCCCCTACCTGTAACGTAATCAGTCCCCTACCTGCATTGTAATCATTCCCCTACCTGCATTGTAATCATTCCCTACCTGCATTCTTATCATACCCCGACCTGCATTGTAATCCTATCTGTATCGTAATCATGTCCCCCAACTTGTACTTCACTCATGCTATTTTCCTCTGTATTGTTCAAGTCAGATTACACTTTTCTGTCCAACACTGTATACACCCTACGCCTCACATATTGATATAGAAAGTCCTGCCCGCATACATTCAGCAATTGGCATTACGATCAGATCTTTTCTGGTGTATTACATACTTTATACATACAATTCCTGTACCAGTCTTTTATGCATGCAATACCCATGAATCCTACAAACTTCATGCACCGAACCTTTTACATTTATTACTCCTGTGCACTTCACATAACACATTTAATTTTCTAATATTCTAATATCACTACATGCGCTTTCATGTTATAAATATAAATATTTATATGTATATTTGACCGAGTATCTTGTAAAGTCACCCTAGGTAGATGGTATACATATCTATTTATTTGTGGGAGAAATCACAGCCCTTGTGCTCCAAATAATCCGGCGAAGTTGTCCATACCTCAAATAATTCGTAGAAGTTCTTCATGTTGACCATGTTTAAACACATTTTCTTTAACAACGAATGCCTTTTAGAAAATGTCAATTTAATTCTGTATTTGGGAGAATTAAATATAGTTACATTGATACCGCCCTGAACAATGGCAGAGGCAATGAATCAAAAGGCTTGATCAAGGGCCTATAAAATCTGATGTGAAAATGAATAAAAACCTTAAACTAGTCCACATGTAATATAAATTGTGGTTTTTGTGTGCAGATACTGAGTGAGTCTGGGACTCGACTCTATCGGGAATGAATATGGTAAAAAGAGTCTATACCATGGTCATTCTTGGAAACTGTCACTCATATCAAAACGCATCTAAATGGATCAAAACATGGCATTTTCTGTTTCCATGAATTTCCACGCCACAACCATCTCTGGTAAAGATCAATGCAAAATCGCTGATCATTTAAAGAGGGCATTGTGTTGAAAATGAGCCCAACATGTCAGGGTAGAGCTTGAGGGATTACAAGGCAGTTGCCATGGATACGACAGGACTATAAGCCACCAGAGCCGCCATGTTGAGAGCAATGCATGATGGGAGCGAGTTGTATGCTCAGCACGAGGTATGTTAATAAAGCAAAAATTGGTACATTGAGGTGTGGGATACCTTACTGTCTGCTTTGTGTTTAAAGGTCCTCTTCATTGTTATATGGGACCAAGTCTACAATTTTAATAACCGAACAAATGGCCTGTGTGACAAAGTGCATTGGAACCTTTTTGTTTCGCATCATTAGATTGTTCACCTAATTAAAACAACTAGTTATGCCTCAGAGGCCAAAGGTCATGATCAGGGCAAGAATAAACGCCGACTATCAAGAAATCTTATAACTTTAACGGCAAATAACAAAATGGTATGAAGAAAAGTTTTAAAAGGACTATATAAGTTTAAAATTGATAGTATTTATTTCCATATTCTGTCGTTCGGAAAATTCCACCCTAATTCTCTATCTTTTTCCGTCACATAAAAACACGACATAATTAAAAAGATACATGATTCGTGGACATAATTAACTAGCCCCTGCATTGCTATCTTTCTAAAAGTAAGTATTCCTGTGTGCATTTAAATCCCAAACAAACAAATATATATCTCAAAAAATCGTTTATCATAACGTTCTCTTGACACCTTTAATAGCGTTTCTATCTCGATACAACAGAAATACTTCAGATTAAACATCTGATGAGAAAAACCTCCTCACCTTGACTTCATCGAGTCAATAATGCCGTCTGCTGATTTTGCCTTTCAACGTACAAATGTATTTTACTTTGAGGTTTACAGTGTTTCACGTCAACATTATTTCCGTTATATCATGACGAGACCTACTTTTAGCAGATAGAATAGCGCTGCCTCACCGAATTGTCATGTCCTAGCTCATATAAGAAATTGCTATATGAATTCTATATCGACCTTGCCAGGTATCAAACCCACAGAAGAACTGGTGCTAATAGGTTTGCGCTCTAACCAACTGCGCCATTACAACAAATGTAATGCCGGGTCCTAAATGTTTCCATGTTTCTATCTGAATACATGCGCAGCAGACATTCATCTGCCCGCAGCTCATCACAAGGCAGTGGCTGTTTGCTTCTTGTGGAGTGTTCCAAACTTGAGATGGCTATTAGTGGGAGTCCAATCCCGTGTCCGCAGTGCTGGATTGTAGCAAAAGTGATTTGCGTCCACTTCCGGGTGGATAAGTGGTAACCTCTCTGACAGGTGGTCAAGTCAAATCTAATTATAGTCCATCGGATAGGAGGAGCCTTGCGATAATTTAGGGTCATTTCTGCTAAGGAGGATACTGTGATCTTTAACAAAGTGTAAGTTATTTTAGTCAGTTTGTTTGCCAGATTATATTACACAGTCAAATATATTACACACCCAACTCATCTACTCTGGATTGGCGTAGAAATCTGTTTTGAAAAAAAATAGTTTTGACCTGATTCATATTAATTATCACAGGTCAGATAAAATTAGACATCTTCTCTATGAAACTTGCACTTGACTTGTAATGGTGGGACCAGACATAAGGGCTTGCGGTGTGGTCTGGATATAGAGAAATCAATGGCAGTCATCTCAGTAGACCAAAATGTTGGCGGCTCCAACAGAATTGAAAAGAGGATCGTGAAAACAAGATGCCACTAGAGAATTGAAGTTGTGATCTATATTTTTATATGTGAGTATTAACAAAGGTTTTAAGTATTTTTCTCGCATCCCATCTCTCATGAGACTAACCCGACAAGAAATATGAGAAGGAACAATGGGTCTGTGGGATGGACACAATCTAAATGTCTGCAAAGGTAAGATCATGGACTTCACCTATGTATGACGATATGCTATATATCAAGTCACGTGCCTATAGTTTCAAATTTGGATCTTCATTTTTAAAACCTCTTCGGGCAAGTTGCTGGGCATTTAAAACTACTACCGAAATTATTTAAGTTATTTTGACACCTGAAAAAATCACTCCAAACAGTGTTTTCACACAAGGAAGGCCTCATATTATCTTCATGTTTTTCTTAGTGACCTTTGGTTCTTGGCAAGTTATTTATTGCTGAGGAGCAGTTCTTCATATGTAAACACAAAAGAAGCTTCCACAAGACAGGTCGTCTTATCCGTCACCAAAATGTACAAATGTACAAGTGTCAACCAACATAAAATACCCATGTAAAAGCATAAAATAAATGGGAAATAATGTTGAAAACAATTATTAAGAAATTAAAATCTTTTATATGACTGAAAATAAATACGGGAGAGAAACACATTCCATAGCAGTTTTAAAGTAAACAATGATTGGTTTCTTTGATGAATTTTGGTGGATTTGTTCAATTTGTTCTGGCTTCTGCTTTTAACGAACTATTTTAACGTATGAAGCAGCTAAAAGGAGTTCATCAGATAATATGCAATATTTACGATATTATCCCTTCAATGCAATACTCTAATGCCTCTGAAGAGAATAACATTTTTTTCACCTGAATTGCTTTTCTATGTATTAAACCCCTCACGTTCATGTGTTTATGCCCTCTATTCAATTTCCCATTTGAAGGCATGTCATAAAAAGCCATAAAAGCGTGATTACTGTTGAAAAAAGTCCAATATAGGTCCTGTATAACACAATGAATAGTATGGATATTATAGAAAGCTATGGTTGTCATATTAACAAAGGCAGCAGATCAATGCAGATATTTAAACAGATCTTTCCACGCATTTATGTTTTGTGGTTCATGTCAGACAACGTTGTGTCCAACAAGGAGAGATTAAGTGTTGGATTGAGTGACCATATCCATCTAACATCCACGCCAACTTATGCATCCATACATCACAATGAATCAACTACTAAAAGCTTTTCATTTGTGACAGAAACATGGATGAAAAATTGAACCCCTGTTTGAGAACTTTACTTGTTCACCTCAACACTTACAAGGCTACGTTCTGTCATGTTTCGCCCCTGGATTTTCTCCAAAAAAACTTTTGAGACAAAAAGGAAAAACGTGAACGCCAGGTTTTTGAACAGGAACAGGAAGTTGTTGTGAGGTGTTTTAGTGGAGGCCGTGTGCATCACACATGACCTTCAGTTTTGCTTCGCTTTAAGCTGATAACATCCTGACTGTGGTGAGAGAACAAAAACATGATGAATTACCCACTCGTCCAGTTCCCCATTCACCACCAGTCAATACCAAACCATGTCTTCACGCTTATGCGCTTGCAAGGTTCGCATATGAGTTTCATCCAGAGTTTAACCACTTTTTAATTGACTCCCACAGCCAAATTCCTGCATTATGCAACATTGAGTTATTGCTGTAAGCCAATGTGCCATAATATCAACGTGAGTTGTCTATATGAGGGCGTGATATGTGTATGACACACAGTGTCAAACTAGTCAGTTGTGTCAGACAGAGACTGCATTTTTCTCTCTCTCTCTCTCCATGGTGGATAACTGGTACTACCGGTACAATGGGCGCAGGATGGAAGAGACGAACTCGCCCTGGAATATAGGTAGGCAACTGGCACCGTTTGCCATTGTTAATTTGTCAGGAAATCATTTGCAAGCAATCCTGACATTATGCTGCAAATAATATATAAGTTAAATAGACGATGATAAGTGTTAACACGGAGGAAATTAATATTGTTTCTTTCATGGAAAGGGACACTTTAAAGTCCTTTAAGGAAAGGAACACTGAAAAGGTGTAAACTGAATTATTGTTTGGTGCATTATTGAACTAATTACGATAATAAGACTCATTCCGATTTTTCAGACGAGCAATAGTGAAAAGATAAAGTTCATTACTTTAGTTTAAACATACAATTGGCAACTTCAGTGTTTGAAAATCAATATGATTTTAATTCAAATCTGTGCTTTTTATAGAAATGATCGTCTGTGATTCGGTTCATGTGCTTTTATAATCTGATCATGCATTTAGATCTATCTAATGTATATATTAAAAGAATAAAATGATAAATGTTGTTCAATCACAATATACTTTCATTTTCCTACAACCACAGTTTTACTAGTCTGGGCTATTGACTAACGTCTTTATAAGTATAAAAACTCAATTTTGGATTTATTCTATTCTAATATTTTACAGAAACATTATACTATATAAAAATACTTTGGATTTAATTTGTTTAAACCATATATTATATTGGATAGAAATTATATTTAATCCATAACAGGAATATTTTCCTAAATGTCAAATTGTTAATAATTGATAACATTATCAAGACTGGTTTATGCATGAACACATTTTGACTGGACGGATAATGTCGATGACTAGAATGAAGATAGAACATTGTTCAACATTATTGGCCATCGTCTACGGATTACTTACATGTTATCAGTGGGCTTCGGGGAGAGTATCTATTAATGTCAGGTATTGTGTAGTTTCTGATACTTCAGGATCTGCTGCATGTTTATTGACTACAGTACGTTATTGGTTTGTGATTCAAAATCAGTTTCATTTGTACTGATCACAATACTTTCTTCATTTATGATTCTACAAACTTAATCTATTATTTACGTCTATTGATAAGAATGTACAGTACAACATTCAATAGTTGAAATGTTTCTCGACAAGAATTCTTTTTTCTAATTAATTAAAGTAGGAATGAAAGGTAAGATACGAAGAGAAAACATAATGCTGTACGATGTTAACTACCAATATGATATAGAAAATTGACATAAGATTCATTGTTTGATATAAACATGGATATCCTCCTTTTTTATCATTTCATTGGCACCAATGCTATTCAGATAACATTGGGAGGTAGAATGGAGAGAGGGAGTGTTGGCTGACTGCCCCCCTCCCCTCCCCGCTTAGTATGCCCAGCCTGTTCTCTGAGGGCGCACTGCAGCCTGCTTGGAACACTGATCCCCTGACTGAGACACGTACTGAACTGCTTACATCGTGCACATCGTGTGATACTTCCTGCTATGAAAGCTCATACAAACTGAGAGCAATATTACAAACTAGGATACTGCAAAGACAATCACACTTATTGATTTTATGGTGATCTTGATTGAATTGCATTTTAGCTTGAATGGTTTATTACGTTGATCGGTCTTAAATCCAATAGAACAGCGCTACATGCAAATATATTAATCTTAAACTTTACATTCATACATGCCCTTGGCGTCATAGATTAAATAGATAGGCAATTAGTTTATATAACTCATTGTTAGTTCCTTATTGGTGCTCTGTAAGGTTCATCTGTCCTTCACAAATGGAAGCCTGAACAAGGGAAAACTATCTTAAAAGGGTGGGAATACTCTTAATGTATATGAGCATTAGTCAATTTGAACAAGTTATTAATGGTCAACGAGAACAGTCTTAATGAAAACGATACATTTACAACCCTTTTATATGCAGTCATGAAAAATTATCTGAAATAGAACGTTATATGAATAATTGCAATTCTCCAGTCACCAGCTATTAGTGTAATGGCTTATCAATTAGTTCCAAAGTCAATGAATTTTCGCTAATAATGTCTTAATACATTTGCATTAATTCTATGGCAATGTTAATAACGCTCCACACTAGCATGGCTGAAACGGTTTTTATCTTATCTAGAACGCAAACGAGAAGGATACCCTAAATTAGGTTTTGTTGTTAAAGAAAACAAATGTGTTTTGCAGGTTTGATTTATTCTGAGACTTGTTAATGAAAATTGCTCATTAAATGTAAAACTATGGTTAATGCTTTGAAATAGAGGGGCCATAAGGATACATACGCTGCCTGGCAGCAATCAGCCACCCAACCATGTATTGATGCGCGTCATTGAGTACCAATTCCATAGTTCTTTATGGGAGCCCCGCACTGCATACCCAAACATGGAAACAATGCCACTTCCCACAATGCTTGGGAACAAAATGGGCAGCCAAGCCCACTATGAGGGTTTAGTTCTGTCCAGAGGCATCTCGCACATTACAATTAGGTTGCTTTGTTACATGTTTGCTCTCAATTCAAGCAATCAATATCTACTCTTCCCATCCAAGACATTCTGAATTTGATCCAAACAAAACCGACAACCGGGAATGATGTTATTTGTGAACTAGTATAATTTTCAATGTCCATCATTTTACAGATAAAACTTTATCAAGTAAACGATGAAATGTTAGCTTCGGCTTATTTTTTATTTATATATATATTTTTTTTTCAAAATGTACAAATGGAAATGTAGATACAGAAAATAAGACGTTTTATTCATTTCATGATATGCAGACATCATGTACACAGTAATGTAGATGTGACAGAAAAAGTAATGTCAATTTCAATGTCACAATATACATATCAAAGGTCATATCAAAGTACATATCAAAGGTCATATCACATGGCAGAAATCACTATGTACATATGACAAAGAATCTCCAAATATAGAATCTCAAAATCACTTTTATGTCACAATAAACCTGATAAGAATGCATAATTCTAATTTGAAAGCAGGTTCCTACTTGTTGTGTCCAAATAAAGGAACTGCTTATGACATTGGCCCGCTCTTTGCGTGAATAAAGTAAATGAGTGCCATTATGGGTTGCCAAGGTAGCATATTTACTTATCTATGTCAGCTCTTTGGTGAAGTCACGACACCCCTTGTATCCAAACCTACTATTAAGCCCACTGCAATTTCTAAGCTTAGTTATGCTCACATCAAACATTAATGCATAAATCTTGATTCATGACCAAATTGTTGGCATTTTGCAGTAAGCTAAAATAGGTTGAAACCTGACCATTGACAAGCGTCAAGAGGCCTGCTTTTCCACCATCAGGCCTGGGGCTGCACAATATACCGGGGCAGTATTTTACCTGTCAGCTCAACAGTTTTTAGAGTGTCATGACATGAAATGGCGGGAAGTTTGTCTGGATTGGTGTAAGGTCAAGGCAATTATTAAATTGAAAAGACTAGTGAAGCACGTTATTGCTTTCAGACTGTGATTTGAGGAAATAAGTTGGGTTTTGGGGAATGAATCATAAGTGTGACCTAATCATCATATTTTCAATAGAGTCACATATGTTCCCTGTGTATGAATAATGATGAAATATTTCAATCTTTGAAAATCCGGGTACATTTTGGAAATGTTATCTCAAATAATCTCACTATATATATGTTCATGTTTAGAGAATATATGGAAAATACTTGTTTGTGCCTTGTATGAGAGTTAGCATTGGAAAATACTGTTTAAGAGGAAAGCAGACAACTTTATTATATTTCATCAAGGGGAAAGGGAATCATAAAACATGGCAACAGCAATAGTTCCCACCATAATCTAACAATGCTGAGGCCACCTGAAGTGCAGACAATAAACTCTCAGACATCCAATCTGATATGGTAAGCAAATATCTGTATGGATGTGTATGGTTACCCTTTCGCTGGAGCTCAATAGTATAAAAACATTGTGCGTTCTGAAGATGAAGTAAATATGATTAATAACTTAATAAAGTATACAGTAATTCGATTTCAAAGTATAGGAAATGTCGTAAAACCAAGAGAATAAACATCAGTGCTCCAAGAAGCCACTGCCCCAAGAAGCCACCGCTCCAAGAAGCCACTGCTCCAAGATGTCACTGCTCCAAGATGTCACTGCTTCATGCAAGGCACAAACAAGTATTTTCCATATATTCTCTAAACATGAACATATATAGAGTGAGATTATTTGAGATAACATTTCCAAAGTGTACCCGGATTTTCAAAGATTGAAATATTTCATCATTATTCATACCATTACTTTGCTTTTTTCTCAGAATATCAATTCAATCAGAATCCACATAAAACTGTAACTTATTCTCGTTGCTGTAATGTAGGTTACAGGCGCCCAGGTAATACTAATGGCATTCAGCAAAGAAGGAATGGTGGATATGCCATGTGCACACACAGAAGAGAGTAGATTGTCTTAATGTGAGTCTTCCCGGCCATTTGCCGAATTATACCGAAATAGACAATGTTAAATTGGGATACTGGTCCACAAAGTTGATGTGATGATAACTAATGTAATAACATTAATCTATGACTTTTAATCTTTATGTATGATTTATTGATATATTTCGATTTAAATCTATTTGGAAACAATTCAATTAGGAAACAAGTTATACGATGCACCGTCTGGAGAAAAATACCTAATTTGCCAAGTTTTAGAGTACCTCCCTTAAAACAAAATGATAAAAAATCGATAATGTTTACTTTCAGCTTTGAAACAGCACACATTCAAACCCATTTGCATTAAAAGCAAAGTAATGGTATGTTCTTGTAATCACAGAATATACACATTCTTACTTCTCACTTTCACTAAGGAGGTTGTGCATAGTGCCAGTGGAATGGTATTCCTTCCTAATCTCACTTCACAGAAGCTGTCTATGAGACTGTAGATTGGCTGATGTCCCAGGTCTCTGTGCCGCCCGGTATCGGAGGCCCCCACATGCCCTCAGAGAAAACCACCCTCCCCTAGGACATGCTCCAAGCCATCATTCTAATAGGGATCAATGAAGGCGCAATTAATGGTGTAAAACACCTTATTTTGTGTCACTACATTTCTCGACCTCTCTGTGGCACTTGTTTTGAATTTCTGACTGAGCTAGTTTTATCTTTTTAAGGTGTGAGCTATTGTCTGACTTTGCCATTTGGGAAGCAGTGTCACATGTTTGCGTGTTCGAATGAATAAATGCTAACATTATTTAATCAAGTGAAAAGTATTGCGAAGTATTATCGATGATTAGGTGTGAAGTTCGGTGTGTTAATGTTTTTGCTTGTGATATATTGCAATTTAAACTAGTCTTGTCAATGACTGCGTGTTGAAAATAACGCGCTGCAGATTAATTTCCGCGTCCCATTAATAGTTGCTCAGCTTAAGATTAGTAAGACAGAAACCTTCAATTAATGATTCCCCCCCCCCCCCCCCCAACTTGCTGCTTTGGCATTTCTCTGCAACTGGGAGCATTGAGAAATGACTATTTGGACAGATTTATAAGATAGGGGATTTTAGGGTGTAAATCTTTCTGCTTTCATCACCTCTTACAAAAATGTATGCCAGTAATTATTGGCGGGAAATGGGATTATTTGTGGTGTACCACAGGGAGGAGAAGGCAGGCTCCAGGCAATTACATATATGAGGGGAGCACAGTATGACATAGTGGCTGAGTGTTTTCTTTGATGCATTCACAGAGGGGCCTTCTGTCTCAGCCCAATGTTGACACTTGCCTATGTATACAAGTTATGCACGCATATATGTGAGTGCAATAAAGGGTGATGGCCCTTTGTTGATCATATGTTGGCGGTAAGAGAGCCAATCATCTGGTGGCTGACAGTGGCAGCCCCCAGCCTCCCTGGGAACCACAAACCATACCTCTTCATCATTGCCTCATTAAACATTAACACCTCAAAAATACAACCCAGCTTGTTGCAACTTTCAAGCGTAACAATAGCTTTATATAAAGGCTTTTATGCTCAGTCTATGAGAGGAGAGGCATCGGTCAGAAAGCACCATGGATTCGGTGGAGCTGTCGCCTGCTAGCTACCTGAGGTCTGAACGCAAGGTCCTTGTTCTCTACAACAGGAGTTACGATATGCCTCCACCCTATTCAACCAATGAAAACACGCCTAACCTGCTCAGGAAAAACTCACCAGGTAAATGTCTCGATATCATCACAAGGTATTCATAAATTGGCATAATATCCAGGTTATTTTTTTGAACATTTCGCTGAACATATTAAGTGATTAATATCAGAAGTATTCAATTTATTTATAGAATTCATAGGTTTAATTTAATTATCTTGAAATGTCGTAATCTACTCCATAATAAAAATGCAACTATAAGGTTGGTTTAAGGACCTTTTACCGGAATAACATCAATTGTTTTTTGCGACCTTTTCCATTTTGGAGTTATTGGTATTAAGCGGAGAAAGGGCTATGATGTGCTGAAATTGCGTCAGCCTTGTACAGCATATAAAATATATAAAAAAGAGAGAGAAGGACTTTTTCTTCAAAGAAATTTCACTTCAGGACCCTCTGTTGTGATGCCGCGAAAACAACTAAAAATGAAAAAAGACCCAATAGAGGTGTCAGACAGTCATATAGACGCATGTCAAAACTACAGACGATGAATTAGTAGCATCCAACAAGCCTACAAGCACACAGAAGGAAGGTTTGGGGGAAATAACACAAAAAGTATATTCTTCAGTAAAATCCACAAGAGTATGCGCGCGCAGTAAGGTGACTTCTTACTTGCAATGGATGAGAGAACGTTTGCTGCGGGATCATCTGAGACTAATATGCTAAGAAGAAGAGTCAGGAAGTGCGGTTATGAAGAAATGAGAGCCACTGCGCTCTGGTTGACAGAGCCAACTTCTATATCCATCTTTATATGTTTCTGGCAATCGTCCTTTATGCGGAAAATAATGTCCTGAATACAATGCAAAATTCGTTACTTGGACGGGCCCGTAGTTTGAGCTGGCAAAAGTTCCCTTTTTATATTGTGAAAGGACCCAATTATTGTAAAGACCTCCCTAAGGCCACTTAATTTAATATCATCTGTGAAATTGGGCCATTTTCAATTTCTCACAAATATTGAATTGAACAGGTTATTTGTATGTATAACACCATCTGCCAAGTGAAAGAATCTATCATGATTGGTTGATTTATATTCTACACCATGTCTTTTATACAATTTAGTATTTATGAAATGTTAAGTTTTTTTCAGGACATTAGTGGAGCATGGGCCTCTGTAGGTCATTGTTGCCATAAAGGGACAGTGCCCATTTTATTGGATGTCATAAAATATATTAAGATACAGAATGGGTTTTTATTCTGGCAAAAGAACTTAATGCTCTCAGTTAACATCAAGGTTATGGGAATATACTGCAGGGAAATGCTTTTACATGCGTGAGTATGATGTATGGTATGGCTGACTTATGCTGTCCTCAGAAGAGTTTTTCATTACTTTGCATTGAGATATTATGATCAGGTTTGTGACAGTCATAAAAAATATGCTTGTCTTGGACGATTGTCAATCTCATTCTTCCTCAGATTTTAGGCTTATTTATAAATGTACCTTTACTGGATGGGTATACACATTAGACATATACTTCTTTTAGGGAGACTTTAGGGAGAGTACACCTTTATGACATGTATATATTGGCTACAATCATGATAATATAGGTGAAAGCCAGGGATAAGTCTGTTTCCAATAAAGAGGGTTTTCTTTCAGTTTTTTGCATAAAATACTGATGCTATTGATTCTATTTTAAGATACGCCAAATTAGATGATAGTTTATTGATCACTGCATTGCAATTGGATATACATCATATCTAAACACACTGATTTGGGGCCACAGATGTACAGCCAATGCAAAAATGATTGCTAGCCCTGTACAAAATTATATATAATTATTTTGATTCTGTAAGATATATTCGAATTCATCCCTCCTTTACTTTACAGGGAACCAACACTATCTGTCATCTGCACCATCTTCTGTGTGATACAAGTATAGGACTCAGACATAAAAGTATATGACTCAGACATACAAGTATAGGACTCAGACATACAAGTATAAGACTCAGACATACAAGTATAGAACTCAGACATCCAAGTATAGGACTCACACATACAAGTATAGGACTCAGACATACAAGTAGAGGACTCACACATACAAGTATAGGACTCAGACATACAAGTAAAAGACTCAGACATACAATTATAGGACTCAGATATACACATATAGGACTCAGACATACAAGTATAGGACTCAGACATACATGTATAGGACTCAGACATACAAGTATAGGACTCAGACATACAAGTATAGGACTCAGACATACAAGTATAGGACTCAGACATACATGTATGGGACTCACACATACAAGTATAGGTCTCAGACATACACGTATAGGACTCAGACATACAAGTATTATAGGACTCACACATACAAGTATAGGACTCACACATACAAGTATAGGACTCAGACATACATGTATGGGACTCACACATACAAGTATAGGTCTCAGACATACACGTATAGGACTCACACATACAAGTATAGGACTCACACATACAAGTATAAGACTCACACATGGTTGTTATACTTCCCCTCTCCGGCTTCCTAAAGTTTACATATTTAATGTAAAGTTAATTTTATTATGGAATTGCATAGGGGGTGCCAAGATTTCAGCAATTGCATTTGTAAATCTTACGTGGTAACTGACCGGTGAATTAGCGCATTATATATGTTAATGAGTTCACATTTTGAGAAGCCGTCTGGACTGGACTACACAAAATGTTTTGTATTGTAAGGCATTTAAGCACTGAAAAAGTGTTATATAAGGGTTGGTAACAGTCAAGAATCCATCATATTTGTATATCATATTCACATATTATGATTCTGATAACAGACAGTAGTGCATTTTGGTACTTTCCTGTTTGCATATTGGTATCTATTGTATCATACATCCTCTCTGTGTTTGCTTTTAGAATCTGCATCGACAAGCAATGATGAATGGGCAAGGGTGTCGGATGTTGGCAGGCTAAAGTGTGGTGAAGATGTGGGGCACTCAATGCTTTAATCCATCCCACCTTTTATTGTAAAGTAGCATTTTCATAATTGCAAATTTGATGAGGGCTTCCTGAGGATAATCTTTGCCCGTGAAAAATGCAAAGTTGGTTTGCCCTTATACTCTCAGGAATATTGCATAAACCCATCTTCCCTGTCCAATCATCACAAGAAAGCCTTTTTGTGTGTCCTTTCTTTTGGTAGTCAACTATCAAGAGAGTGTAGAGACTTGTAGGAAAATAATGGATGTAGTTAAGTGAGTGATAGGTGAAAGCTATTTTATTATTTATGTCACTCTATATTATACTTTTGTGGTATAAAATGTCATCAACAAGAGTGTGCTTTATTGTTTTGGGATAGCATGATATCCAACAGAGCTGAATCTTTTGCAGTATAATGTGATGATTTCCACTATCTATTGGGTTTTCGCTTTATCATTTGTTGTTATCCATTGAGTTCTGGGTGATATTGTGTTATAAAAATCCATAAATCAAAACATATATATAAAATAAACCTCACGTCTGCATTCAACATTTTACCTCTCCTCAGGTGTCCTTGTGTTTTGTCACCTTATAATCATTCAAAAGCCATTCTCTTCCTTCGGTTATGTTCTTGTACATCAGCACAAGAACCTTCAGCAGGACCAATTTTATTATAATTCTAAGGAATAATCTAAATAAAAAGAGAAAAAAACAAGACTGGTTCTACCATTAGTAGTAATCCTTAAAATGGGGCTTTTCTGAAAAAGCATAATGACAAGCAAAAGCATTTTATTTTAGAGACGATGATATATGGAAGGGTTATGTATTTGTATGATATAACATTGTCATTATTTGACATAAACATACCACAAGGTCAATGGTTACTTTCATCTGCGGGTAACAAAAACATCTGTTCTCACTGAGGGAATTATTGACAAATGTTGTGTATATAAGTAAATGGTTTCAGGATCAATAACTTGCATAACATGAAAGTTATCTTTATAAAACATAATGTGTTGTAAACACTGTAGAAATGGTGTATTTTCTTCACACAAATTTTGCTCAGATTTCGATATTTGAAGAGGATGCTTTCTCTGGAGTGTTTTTTGTGCACGTGCTTGTGCGTATATGTGCGTGAGCGTATATATGAGTGTGCGTGACTATGCACGTGTGTATACGCGTTTGCGATAACAATGGCACCAACTGATGACTTCATTCTCACCACCTTTCTCACCAGATGTGTCATTATTCAAGAGGCTAGTAGCAATACATAATGTGCTACATATATAAGAGTATTCACTTTAAAATATAATGTGCAAAAAATGGCATACAGCAATACGCTAGGTTTATATAACAAATCTGACTTATTATTATATTTAATTTGTTTTAACTTTCAATGAACCAAACTGAAAGCAGTAGATAAGTTAATTGAACAGACTGTGGTTAACATTCATATAAAAAGAGCCTACAGTTTTGAAATATCTTTATGAGAATAATCTATTCAACTAGTCAGTGACAGTAAGTAAATAGAGAGATGTGAATGACTCAATAAAACCTACCGAGATATTATCTAATAATTGCTGCTGTAGATAGATCTAATGGCCAACGTCGATTTCTGATAAATATGCAATGCTCTCGCCTTCAGTGATACGTTAAAAAAGGTTATTTTCATAAATTTACATTTTTTTGTTTGGGAATGAAGATAAGCAGCAAATTCTGCCTGGTATAAATTATTGTATTATTAAAACATACAGTAAGTTTTGTGGGAATATGCAGTTTTTATATTATTATAACGTTAAATGAGGACCAGTGAGTGCTGTTGTACACAGAGCTGGAGTTGTCCTTTTTACACATTGTCCATATGGATTATATTTTTCAACCTTTTTTGTATTATAATGATATTGGTAAATATTAAAGGAGGAAAACCCTGTTTTCCCTTTATCATTGTGGACAGCCTTCGTGCATATTTTGTGGTTCATCCTCATTTACTTGCTGAGATTGATTGCATAATATACAAATGACTGATTGCAGTTTTTTAAAGTTGAAAATAGTCATATTCTGTCAGAATACAGCGAAAGAATCCTATTGCAAGGATTATTTATGCCACTCGAGATGTCAGTGTGATATGTTTCATTTATATCAATACAGATTTATTACTACCTCGTGCAATAATGCTTAACAACTCCTTCATAAAAACAGTTTTTGATGGGTATTGCTTCCAGGTTCAATTAAGGAAAATTATTGATACTTTATTACTTTAGAGCTGTGATCAAGAAATAAAATTGCAAATAGCAGTGTAGTCTATTGGTTCTATCAATATTCTTCATCAGATGGCAGGTACAATCGCATGGGCTCTGCACTTGTTACATCTATGATGCAAAAAGCACGTACTCTCATAAATACAAGATAAAGAACATTTACCACGCTACAATCTATGGGAATATGTTTGTTTAGCTATCAAATATGTTGTAAAATTGTAACTGACGACTTAATTAAGTCGGTTTGCAAAATATGGACCATAACACTTTTCAACACAATCGGTGATTGTTTCATAAATCTGAGTCGGTTATGACTATTCTGTTGTTTCATTCTTATTAATGACTATCCTAATGAATTTGATAATGTTTCTTCATTGTGCTTTAATCCAATTAAGATATTCACAGAATGAAAGACCCCTTATTCTGAAGGGATGATTTATCATAATCAAATATGAATACGTGTGGTTTATGGGCATGGTAGTCTCCTATCAGATCCTTTTATTCATAATTTTTGTTCAAAATGCAATTCATTTTCTCCCCTCTATTATATCACATTTAAGGATGAATGTTATAAAATTCACAAATGCCACAAAAGATTTGCAAATTTATGGTGGGATCATTATGAGTAATGTTTTAGAAAAACACCAAAATGGGAAAACATCAGGTTGAGATATAAATTTCTGGCATTCTTTTAATAAAAATATTGTTATATTTTACAGAGTTATGCATCCTGAACAGTCAACAAAATTCGATGAAGGCTGAACGAGAACAAAGCATGACATCTGAAAATGGTAAGAACAGTCTTGATAATAGCGTAGTTTGAAAACGAATAGATTATCTGTCCTAGAATTTATTAATTAATGTGACATTACTTTATTTTCATGCCAAAAGTAAATTTGAAATATTAAACAGTAAAATATCTTTTATGATTGAATATATTAAAATCATAAAATTATGAAACAATGGTAAACGAAAATATAGTCGATTTCTGAATAAATGTAATGATATTGTACTGATTATGATTATATTGCATAAGGTCAGCATGGCACACTGACAAACATATAACATACTACCATAAATGTTACTAATGACAAAGTCTGATAATTTGCTGCGGACAGATTGCAATGCTTCTTGCAATTACCTCTTCTGATATATAGTGGGACCTTTGCCTTATAAAACAAGATATAAAATATTTGAGATAATTAATTCTCACGTCTCTAATTTACACGTGTTCAAGTAAATGCAATATGCAGGTATTATATCAGTAGGCAGACAATATTAATAATTCCTCAGTGTTCCTACAGCTTATAAGCATCCTCCTCTAACTTCAACCCAATTATGTTATGTACTCATGTAGGTCCCCTCGTTATCTGACCATGCGCATTTGTCTCAAGCATTTACCTTCTTCATTAAGATGATAATCTGCGCCTGAACCTGTGTGCTCCCGGGAGTCAAGCTTACTTATTATTCATGGAATAAAATGCCAGACTGAAAAGAGGTGCCAAAAATCTCTCCATGTCACACGCTTATTTCAAGGAATATCTTCACTCAGTTTTATTTTAACCTTTTCGAAAAACATCAAATATTTTAACGTACCACTTATCACAAAAGAGAATTGTTTGCTGTCATTATAAAAACAAACATGGCGTGATGCATCACGGGACAAATGGTGAAGTTCAGCAGGTTAATAAGTGCAAACTATCCATCACAGACTGCTGGTTACTACATTATGTTTACCTCCATTCCACATTCTGAGTGGACCAATTATGTAATTAGTGGGAGCCGTTACATCTAACTTTGTTGTGGTATAACATGGCTCATTATATCATCGATAGGCATTAAGCATGCACGGCAGCCGGGCTGTGGTACAGAAATTAGCTGATTTGCCCATCAAGCCTCACTATTACTTTGACCTTTAGGGGAACCTCAAATGACCATAGAGATGAGCTTTGGGACCAAGGCTTTGTTTACAGTAATAAGTGGGGTAGCAGTCTGATGAACTGGCCCATGGAGGACAGCGGTGTGAAAGCTTTACAAGCCTGTTAACGATGCCAGAAACTAACATAGGCTGTGGTTAAGGCGGCCAGAGACTGGTCTGGTGCCTCTGGGTTACCGTTTCTATTCCCCATTGTAACCATCGGCTGAAAGCAGCCATATGATGTGGTCTCTATGGCAACATAAAGAGGGAGATTAAAGCTTGCTTCAGCTTTGATTAATATCTATGAAGATTGGTTGTGCTGAAACACATATATAAATACACACACACACACATATATATATATATATATATATATATATATATATATATATATATATATATATATATATATATATATATATATATATATATATATATATATATATATATATATATATATATGTATATATGTTGCAATATTAGATATATACAAGAACCTAATAATATAGAATAGGATAAAAACATTGAAAGAATCCGAATCATCGTTACTTATTACTTACATAAACAGGGTTTGATTGAGAGGAACCATCTTTCAACCCAACGAGCCCTTCTCCAACAAATCCATTTATATACCACACATGATTCAAAAGTCACTTCATATACCACTTACAGCTGACGTCTAAATGCACCCTTATGCACAATTTAGCAGACTAACACAATTATGGCAACCACCTCTTGAATGCTGTAAGTGGTGTTTCCAGACTCACTACCAAGACAGAGGGTGAAACTGAGGAGGCTTCACTGAACTCAAATAGTGCAAGCCAGGTCATATTGAACGACGTTTTCTGTCATAAGACATTCCTTTTTTCTATACCGATTTCTGAAGGCTTTTAAGATAAATCAAAATTTTAGAGTATGTTGATTTCCGTAATATATACAGGCTTAAGTAAATTGCATACACCTACACAGGGATACGTGATCTTGCATATATATTTCATTGACAAATTCCTAACACATATTAAATACTGTTCATTTTTTTAACTCTCGTAATTGGGAGTAACAACGATGCATACAAACTTGTCACGTTATGTATCAAGGAGAAATGTTTCGCCCTAATTGTGTATAATACATGGTGGACTAAAGCAACACCAAAACACAATATTCCATTTAAGCTGTAATTTGCTTTGGGATCAATAGAAGTACTCAGTACTGGGAGTTATTTTAGGCCAGATCTCCTTCAGGACACAGACGTGAATGAATTGTAAATAGACTGAAAATATCCCTTGGGTTTTTCAGTGGATGATTCCATTGTGTCCACCATCAAATAACACATGTGTCCATGTTATTATACTTCTAATACTTGTATAATCATTTTTGTGTGTATGTTTATGTAGCTTGTTAATTAACCAAAAAAGCTGAATTGTAAAATGCAAATATGCATCGTACCTTGCACTGAGTTCACCCAAATTATCTGGATTGTATTGTGCACTATTCTCATCTATGTTATCTTCATCATAACTGGTACAATGCCAACCCATATTAACCTTATCCTATCTTATATTAAGTTCACTTGTATAATATCCATCGCAATTTCCACTATTCTCACCCATAAACAAATATTGCACTAGGCTTGTTCATATCATCATCCTATCATATATCAGTGTTCAGTTTAAAAGTAGTAAATATAGTAATGCGTTTTATATTCAGATGACACAAACCCTTGACCAGAGCTGCCAGTAATAAAAGCAAGACGACTAGTCAACAAATTGACTGTAAACAATGCTTCTGGTTATCATTATGATTCATGCGTAGATATAAGATTGTAACAAAGCGTATTTCGTGGGTTTTCATAGTTTACTTCAGTGATGCATTGCATTAAACCTTCCTGAAACAAATAAAGCAGTAATGTAGAGAAATGATGAAAAAAAGTTCGCTGCGTTATCTTGATAAATAATATATTCAAATTAATTCATGCTTGAAGGGTTGTTTACCCCTAAGGTCATTTATCATTTATAAAAAGAATAGAATAAATTAAGTTGTAATTTACATAGGATTTAATCTGATATGATGAATTTTATTCATTTGTGCGACCATCAGACAATTTTCAGTTAGAATGATAACCTTTTCAGCATAAAATTTGCTGATACCAGTTCAGAGATCATGTCAAACTTTATAGAGACTGTCTAGATGTCATTTTTATCAATCATCACACTCAATAACCACATGGGTGATGGGCAGTAGTCATTCCTCCCGATCGTCCCTCACCAAAGGGTTCGCAGTCGCCGGGAATCGATCACTGTCCGCCGGCATTAGAGATGTCTGTCCACAAAGCTATGTCCCCTGCCCTCGATATGATTGTACCTCGCGATAACCACCTACAGAGCTCTTATCAAAACGTCTTGTCTAATATTCTACCCAAGGGCGTCTCAGGGCTTGCCCTTCTCCCCGGGTGGTCTTATCCTATAATCAAAATAATAATATGGATGATCCTCAAGGATTAATAAAATAGAGCATGTCGGTGTAGAGGTCCCTAAACACAATGAGTACAAAGACGATCTTGTGCACATATGGTACAATACCTCATATGATATGATTTAATAAAATATGCATATTAGACACAATATATGAATTAATATCTAAATTGTCCCTGGATTTAATTGTGTTTTTTCATTTCACGTTGACCATAAAGATTCACATATAGTGTCACAGTACTTACATACCATTATCTAAAATATTTTCTTATCGCATAGAATGATTAACATTAAAGAATGTCCTGTGTTTAACATACTATAAACGCTGAACATAAACACAAATGAGTTGTTGGAAGATGAATGATGTTAGCAATATGTCTTTAATGCATTTTGATGAAGTGTCCTTTCCGGTTGTGTGAAATGTACTAAATGTTAGAAAAACTAACATTTAACAATTGAAAATACAATCTGTTGTTTTACTGAAAACTATTCATATGTTTTCTTTTTCTTTTATCTATCTCTTTCCACCAGAGATGTTGCAGTCATGTTTTCAGTGTGTATCTGGAGTACCCGGTTGGTATATCAGTAAAAGGAGACCAATACAAAACACCCCACAATCTAAATGCTTTATTGTGAAATAGTGTAGCCATTCTTTAGCTGTACAGATGGTAAATGGTTGCTTTTAACACTGTGATTTCCCAGATGTCTGACTGTCTGCGAATAACAACATCCCCAGTACGATAATCCTTAGTTTAAATTAAATCTAAAAAATAACTATTTCGATAAGGTTTTGCAATCTCTGCACTAGTTTCACTTTATCAACACCCACGGTTACATATCTATAACTGTGTAAACCTAGTGCACGAAATTGATAATCATTCAAATTAGTGAAGCATTCAACATTATTGTGATCATGACAAGCTTTAAATGTGCAGAACACATGAAACAAATCAGTTTAATATGAAGAAAATCTGAGATATTTTCCCTTAATTTAGACTTAAATTGCACAAGTAAATTCCCCTAAACCTCAAACCAACGCTAAAAATTTCAGATTTTCTTCATGTGTAAAATCACAAAACACATTACTCCAATCTGTACACATAATCAAGAAATAATCATATGTTTTAGTTTAAATATAAACATATATAACTCCTATTGATTCACATTATTCAAATGTCTATTCTGTGGCGTTATATGTGACAAATATGAAAGTGATAATTCCTCCATGGTTAGTTATGTTTCCATTAGTATTAAATGTATAATCCTGTCAAATAGAGTGTCTAGCAAACCCTCTTGGTATAGAAATGATAATTTAAATATCTCATTGGACATATAATGGATTAAATATGTTTTATCTTGTAAATTGTTTTATAAAGAAATTTCTTAACTCTGCTTTATGATTATCACTTTTATATGAACACCTTGTAAACATGGTATGGTTTTGGTGTTTAGAAAAGAAGGAATCCTGGCGGGAATTGCTGTACAGATTCACCCAGGAGACCACTTTTCATGGTGTCAGATACATCACTGATGAAACTCCCTACATTCTGAGAAGGTAGAGTACTTAAGTCAATTAGGTACATATTGCTAAATGTGTTTTGACATAGTAACTGTCATAGACAGCTTGAGTGATCAAAATGAATATTTTCTACGTGTTTAAAAAGAGGTTAAACAGTCTATGATCTAAATTATCCACTTATTCATTAGGTGGCCCAGATATATCCGAGTTCTTGCATTACAGATTGCTGTGGATACTAATTGTATCATCAGCCACAGCACTGTTCACGTGGTTTGTGGTGGAGAGAATCATCTTACTAATGCGCCATCCTAAGGCTGTCGACGTGGAAGTCATATTCAACCAGACCATCGACTTCCCAACTGTCACCGTATGCAACCAGAACTTTTTTAGGTTTGTTTTAAAGTTTCTCAACTATATGTGAAAAATATTTTTTTAAATATAAATTTATAACTGAATTTTATCATAATAAATGTCAGTTTGGTGACTGGCAAAGGAAGTATGGCCACCTCTATAATTTTCCTATTTAACCGAAATAAGGTAATACCTGAAACTATGGATCAGAATGTATTTGTAGGAAAACCGCAGCTCACTATTATGGCCTTCATGACATGATAGAGAATGGGTACCAGTCATTACAGGGAAGCAACATAAAGGAAGACGATAATGGAGATGGTATGTATATCTAGGAAAGCCACCTTGGCTTTCTGCTTTGAACCAATTTCATAGAAGGATATTTTAATAGCAATAATAAAGTTATAATGGTAAAGATAAGTAATTCAAAATTTGCCTCAGTGTTAGATATGTCAATGTAAAGGATATATGCTTTGGTGATTATATAGTTTTCTATAAAGGAAAAGAGAACATGTGGAACAAAATTGTTTTTATATGAAGAAGCACAATTTATTTGTAACAGAATCAGTGATGTACGGATTTGAACTGAAAATGGACCTATTTCTTGATGGCATTGGCAATTCATACACTAAATATGTCAATATTACTGCGCAGGTAGGATTCATATATATTTTTTATATTACAGATATAGTCATATTATCTAATACACATTTCATACGATTTCTTTTGAATGTCTAATTTGAAGTACGTTTGATGATAGGTGTGTAAGCTGACTTGTTTGGAAGTGGTTAGTGACTCGTGCTGCTCCCTGGTGTACAACAAAAGATCGAAAACCTGTTACATAACAGCCATGGAAACCCAAATGCCTGGAGTATCACTGATTCCCAAAAAAGGATTTGATTATTATAGGAGAAAGAAGTGTGAAGGTCATTAGATGCCACTCTATCATTAATCAAAAACAAGTGATTTAAAAAATGTGTTTCAGCGTGATGGAATTTCTATTTTCAGAGTTTGATATTGATTTATATAATGTTTACAGTTCAAACTTCTGCGCAGTGTGACTTCGAGCAGAGTGTATGTAACTTTGTGGTGGACTTTACAATGGTTCTTATCTGGAAAGTGACTAGCAATGAGAGGAGGGATGCGGGAAAGCCAACATTTGACCACACCAAAATGAGTAGTAAGAATTTACATACCTTTATCCTATACTCAGAAAGAACAAAAAATGTTAATTTGTTATGTCCAATGTAAGTATTTCCGGTTAAAGTGTGAATCTTGTAAAAGAAAGATAAAAAAGGTAAACATGGCAACTTTCTTTTGAGATTAGATATTTGATTTTGGCCAATAGGTATATATAGATATCTGTAGTCAGTGGTCTGTGTCTTGTAGCTAAGGGAAAGTACCTTCGTGTGAGTACAGCTTACCAGCAATCAGATGCCGTTGGTCACCTTCTGTCGCCCTATTTTCTCTCTGGAAACAACACCTGCATCACTTTCTATTACCAAATCCGCAGTGGAACTCTGAACATCAAGATAGGTGTGCAAAATGAACTGGACGTGGTGTGGAGTAGAGGATCTAGGTGGGTTTAACAACCTTTTTAAACCAGTTTAAAGTTTGGATGCCCGTCCTTGTGACACAATGCAGTAATCTTTCGTAGATAGAGGGATATTGATTTGCTTAAACACAAAAAAATAATGACAATTAAAACCATTAAAATTGAAGTTGAAGGGCATTATATAAGTCAGAAAGCCAGACACAATATTATATCGTGTGGGGGTACAGTTGAGTATTGCGATATCATATCGTGTAAACTAGAAAACGTCCATTTATGAAACGGAACCAACCGGATCTGCATAATGTGCTTTTGGTTATAGGATAATAATTACTTGAGTTTGGTGATGGTGATAACATATAAATCCCTTCATTGACGTCAACTAATCATATTCTGATATGTAAATGTGTTGCAGTGCTTCGACTGATTGGGAGTTGGCATTTGCACGTCTGCGCAGTGGTTACTTCCGAGTTGTGATTGAAGCATCTTCCAAATTGAAAAATTCTGCTACAGAAAAAGTGGACATTTCCATTGACGACGTTTCCATTGGAGAATGTCCTCCAAGTATGACAATAACCCTTCGATTTTCTCTTTCATTACATTTTATTTCATTTTGGCTTGTATTTCTTTATGTAACAAATCTTGTACTCTTTTGATATCAATCCAAGACGAAATAAACCTTTTTCCTGTTAGTTGTTCAGTAGGAAATAACGCCTCATTTTATTTCCATTTTTTACGTTAACCCCACTTATAGATGAATAGCTAGAAAACGTTGCTTTCAGCAAGTTGTATATAAAAATGAAAACCTCTTAATGCTTCCGTACCTTAGTAATGGAATGCAGAACATCACCGATGGCATTGGGTTACGGCGGGTCCAAGACTTCAGCAGAAAGCAAAAATAAATGTCAGCCATGGAATGGAGTGCTGCCATCTGGCCTTCCTCCTCAGTTTTGGAGCTTTGGCAACGTGAGCACAAGTGGAAACGATGTACTGAGCCAGGAGCAGAACTACTGCCGCAACCCAGACAACGATATCAGGGGACCGTGGTGCTTTACAGATCTGAAAACCATGCAAATGGAATACTGTGATATACCATACTGCCGTGAGTATCCTATCCGGGTATCATTGCCCAGAGCATACCACACTTACACTATAGCTCACACATTGCACTGCCCTGACGCTAGTCCGTTTTCAGAATAACTTTTCAAAAATGTTTGCATCTAATCAATGTAAAGCTGAAAGGGATATTTTGGAATATTTCCTTATTTTAGAAACAACCATTGAATACATCACTAGCTCTTTGATTACATTTGTAGCCTGTCGCAGTTTTGAATTCATGTGTTCTAACAAGCGATGTATCGCCAAGGAGCAAGTCTGCGATAATGTGAACGATTGCGGAGATCTGACAGATGAGAGGGACTGCACTCACAAACGTAGGTGTTATGCTGTATCTCACATGGAAATGGCAACATGAATTGTTAGAAAAATTAGAACTGGTCATGAGCCTTGTGAGGTCAATAATTAATGCATGCTGTCAAGCTTTAATCAAAACTGTATAGCCATAGATCTTTAAAAACAAAGTTCATGAGGTGCGTGCTTTGTTTCATTGCCAAAATAAAACAAAACAACCTAACACCCGTTCCTGAAACATTTTACATACATATTTTAAAATTTGAATAATTACATTTGTTTCATAATTTTACATTTGTTTCATAATTTTACAATATTTATAATATCAACAGATCTGACAGATCGCATAAAGCCTACATTTTGATACATTCAGTTCATAACAATCCAACAAAAAACCAGGACAACACTAAGTAATGTCGCATGCATGGTACCTTGGATGAATGCTAGTCATGATAGAATCTAAACCAAGAAACCAAACCAATCTAATCATACTTTCAGCATTGGAACCTGGCGAGAAAGGTATAATTACAAAAGATAGATATAATTGTTTGATTGTGTGTTGTTCATAAGCCTTGTCACTTTGACAGACTGGGCACATTCATTACTACATGGTCACTGATCAACACAGTTTGAAGCATAATATTGTTTATAAAAAGAGCAGAAATATAAATAACTGCATACATTCTGTATATATTCGATTATGTAGTCCTTTGTGGTGTGTTTTTCTATAAAGTGTTCATTTAAGCCGTAAACATGTTGTAGGCCTTAATTGGATGTCCAAATATCACAATTCAGCTTATATCATAACTTGTGTTCACATCTAATATATATCTGTTACGGTTTAGTATTGATGACTCCTTTATTCAAATTGATTGCAGTGTTGTTTGTGCTTTTCTTGATGTGGTTTATTTTGTAAAAAGTGAAGAAACTCTCTTATGTGCAATTGTCAAAAAAAAGCTTTAAGTCATATAGTTGTTTTTCAGTAAATCTCTATAAGAATATTTTCAATGTGATGTTGTAAAATATTAATTTTTGAGAATTTGTAGTATGGTAATTATGAATCCTCATGTACTTGATTTGTCGAGAAATAGTAGATATATAGTTTAGTATTAGTAAAAACAGCAATTTAATAGAGATCACTTTTGTTTTCATTTTTATTATTTAAAATGCTAAGTATGGTCTGTCTGAATGGTAGTAGCCAAACTGTAGGATGCAGCACAAAGGAATACACTTAACATTGATCACTAAACATTGTCGACCTGATGCTTCCATTATGCCGTGATAGTCATTGATAATCGAGAATCAGTCTACAAGATTAGTAATATTGAGTTTTCTAATGTTTCAGTCCCAGTACCATCTGTAAACTGTACATTTGAACAGACTTGGAACTGTACCTACCTCAATGATCCCAGTTACAAGCCGCTGTGGTCCACCAGAAATGGTAACTTTTATTTTGCAGTAATTTTAACCATACACAGAAAGAATGTTTAGATGTATTGCTTATATATATATATATATATATATATATATATATATATATATATATATATATATATATATATATATATATATAATCCAAAGTATATGTATGTATATGTATATAATCCAAAGTAAAAAGGTAGTTATATTCAGTGTATTGGTGGTGAAAGTATCTACCAACGTCCGTGGTGCCAAAGAGTTAGAATCTTTTATTGCGGCATGTTTTAGTCCTTCCAGGACCCTCTTCAGGCGTGTATATAATAATACCAAGCCATGTGATTTACAGGTGGTGTCGGTGAAGTAATAGGTGTTGACACAGGGAAGGCTAAGGTGGGAGACGTAGCTTCCCTTGTTTCTCCTCCATTTACCATCTTCGATGTCGGATGCCTTCAGTTTGAGTTCCAGCTCACAATGGATGAGATACTGGAAGTCAACTATAAAGTAGACGAGAAAGCTCTGTATAAGCATCATCTGTGTACTGTCAGGGGAGGGATTGATACAGAGAAACATTGGTATGTCACACGTCTGGACCTACCACCAGGAACTTATAGTGTTGTATTTGATGCCACTATATACTCAGGGAAATTGGCAAAACTTAATCTTGATAATATAACTGTCACTGAAGGGA
The DNA here is from genome assembly GCA_949316495.1 of Amphiduros pacificus. Taxonomy (NCBI): domain Eukaryota; kingdom Metazoa; phylum Annelida; class Polychaeta; order Phyllodocida; family Hesionidae; genus Amphiduros; species Amphiduros pacificus. The sequence goes on from OX439003.1 coordinate 20,160,514, forward strand.
ACTGCACTGATCCATATGGTAAGTAAGATCAATATATACTCTTTGGGTGTTTATGTTATGTTTATGATTAAGGGGTATGGCCTGGCATAATATGTGACATATATTGATAGAGGTGACAACAATGTGGATGACCACAGATTTCAATGTAACGACGGAAAGCACCGAAACTACACTGGAGTATGAGAACGAAACCACGACTCCCATATACATTTCACCCACTCTGCCCAGCATCAACAGAACTCAGGACCTGAATGCCACCAGCCCCCCTCCCACCAATCTCACCACCCCGGCCGTGGCAGCCGTCACCAATGCCACCGAGAACGTGACCGAGTGGGATAACAGCACCATGACCACCATGGAGGTGATGACCACCCCGGAGCCCTATGTGTATGACCCGGCGTGTGTGTGGGATGAGTGGACGTGTGGAGGCTGTATGCAGCCCATGGCCCCTGCTCCGGCCAATGGCACCCAACCAGGTTAGCATGCCTACAGTTCCATATAATGCACACAATACAAATGTTGAATTCAATCTAGGTCAATTAGACTTTTTGGTTATCTGTTGAGTCCATTTACGGGTCTTTTCAATGAGTGTCCCCTCGTGACAGAGAAGAATACAACATAAGTTTGTATAATGTGGAAAGTGGTACATTTACAGATTTAAAATACATAGTATTTTTTAAATAAAATCATGCTTGACTTTAATCATTATTTAAGTACTATAATGTTTGAAGAGGATATGATGACAAATTTATTTCGTTAAAAACCATATTATTGTATTGAAAATCTATCCCATTGGGATCACAATAATTTGTTAAGATTACCTTTACAAATTGTTTAGAAATCTACTATATCATGGTCCCACAATATAGAGATCATTTTCCTTTTTGACAGATTGAAATGATAAAAGAAAAAAAGAAACACATACTTCCAATTTTTCAAAAATTAAATGTCAACATGATTAGGTAATAATTAGAGAATACTTTTATTAAAAATATAAATATCTTACATTTTATATCATGACTGGAATGTTTAAGTGAAAATGGAACCATTTTTGACAGTTGAACAGTTTTTTGAAAACAGTTTGTGAAAACTTTCTATTTTGGCGTAAAAGGAAAGTAATTTTCTCAAAATATCTGTCACCAGAGGGCACTCACCACAAACGCCCGTTTAATATTTTTTGTGATATATAATAATCATATGCAAAACCAATTTCAGAATGCGATGAAGACATTGGAATCACGTGTCAGTTTGTGGATGATTGCCGATGTGGTTACAGAATGACAGCCTCCAATATCAACTGGCAGTGGCAATCCAGTTATACTGAATCCTTCCCTGAAAATGTCACAGTCGATATGACAGGCATGGGTAAGATATATTGTTTATATAACGTCAAGGGTTCATAATATATGCCGCACATATGTCATTCATAAGATAGGTTAGACTACATGAAGGCTGTCACCTGGACTCAGCTTTTTATTAACCAGTGACCTTGGCACCTTCATTAGTACAATTACCGCTGAAGGACTTGGTATACCATATTGTTGTGCTTCTCAAGTTGAGAGTGAGAAACATCTCAATCGGCCTTGACTGGAGTGATGTAGAAATGTAATATTTCAAATAACATAATATGCTAGTTCAGTTTGTATCAGCATTGTTTCATGTGAGGAACTATTTTCATCATAAAATTTGATGTGATATCTATTGTCAGATCTCTTCCTGGAGCCCTTGTCAGAGACCCCCATAGAGGGAGACTGGATTCGACTGTTCTCGCCAATAATGACAATAGACACAGTCAGTTGTGTGAGTTTCCAATACTTCACCAGATACATGGACATCAGGGTGCTGATATATAATGAGGAGACGGTGATGGAAATGATGGAGATCACCTATGATGGCCAGGCTCCTGCTTGGCATCCAGTGGACATGACCTTAACAGAGGGACAGTGGGGCATCGCCTTTGATTACATCTACGCCAGATTTAGTGAAGATAACGCTGGTATAGACAATATCACACTCACCCCGGGAATATGTGACTCTTCTTGTAAGAATTTCAATTTTTTCAGTAATATTTATTGGTAGTTTTTCAATAATATTTATTGGTATATATAATATTTATTCATTTATATGTACATATATATGCATATATATATGCATATATATATATATATATATATATATATATATATATATATATATATATATATATATATATATATATATATATATATATATATATCTTCTTGCAGCTGCTAATCCATCTGTCAACTGCACATTTGATGACCCTGAATGGTGCGGATACAAGGAAAGATCTCCTAAATATAGAAATTGGTTCCGCAGTCAATCTCTTACTCAACAAGGTAATTTAAACATATAAGCACCATTGGGTTAGATATGATAAAATAATGGATCAGGATTTTTTTCAGAGTGTAGCTTTAAGTCTAATAATTGCTTGAAAAGAGAATGGTTTCGGATGTTGTAAACATGAGGCCCTTATAAGTGGTCTCTCTTTTTTTCAGGCAAGAATTATATTCGCACTAGAAGTACGGAGGATGGGAAGTTATCCCGTCGATTGCTCTCCCCAGATTTTAGCATTACTCAGTTATCATGTCTTCAGTTTGATTATTTTGGCCAAGGAAAAAATAAAGAGTTGGAGGTGAAAACGATATCGGCTACATTAACCTCTTCAACCGGAAGTGAAACCATATGGAAGGTCAATATCTCCATTCTGCTGTCTTTATGAACAGATATGAAATCAATGAAAATATTAATTGCCAATTGCTCTTTCTGAGAAAAACATGGACTAAAAATTAGCTAATAATGTTTACATGACAGAGCCCATGATGTTTAATGTTGGGATGAAAGGGCTCCTTTGTATTAAATGTATTTGACTTCTTATTTCACCTTCCTATCTGACACATTATATATAATAAACGCTAATCTTCTTAAGGGTGATATCTGTGTATCAATTCTAGCATAATTCAATTTTATCTATTTTAGATCTATGGTGTAATTGATAATATTTGGCATAAAGGAAAAGCTTTGATAAAGCCAGGACGCTATACACTCAGACTGGACATTAATGGCGATAGTTTCAGAGGAGGTTTTGATGAAATCCTAGTTACTCCAGGAGGTTGTCCACAAATAAGTAAGATTTCGCCTATATACATACCTATGAAATTGTAAAAAGATATGATAGTTTACAAAGGAAGTTCAACCCAGTGATGGGCATATGTTCAATAAATCTATTGTTCTACGCATATTCATGCGGATCGCTGGAATGACTGATATAGGGATTTGGCAGTTTATTGTTAAAAAAACGTTTATGATATGGTAGAAATATATCTATTCCTCACATTACTTAATTGAGTGTCCAAATATGTTCTAGTATACCAAAGACGATAAAGCAATATATCTTAATTAAGTTCATATGTAGAATATCTCATCACTTCATGGAAAATTACACAAAATTACAACACATTCACAATGTGCAAGTTACATTAACTGATGGTATCACAAAGTAAACAAAAAGAGTGCATATTTGCATATTGCTTGTTGCAGACTGTTCTGAGACCGAGTACAGATGTAGAAGTTTGTTGGCTTGTATTGGGATGGAGCAGATGTGTGATGGTATCATCAACTGTCCTGGTGGCGAGGATGAGTCTGTGGAGGAATGCGGAGGTAAGCTCTATGCAATGTTGAAGCCTGAATAAACAGACTGTATGCCACAGTCATTTTGAATATATCTTATGTCTTTGGATTGACTAACGTTAAATATCAATAGCACATGCAATTGAAAATAAGATTTTAATTGGTGGATATGTACCAAAGATGTATGGCTAAACTGGAAGAAAATCACAAAGCACTGTGCAACATATATGGTGAAATTGATGTGTGTTTATATAGAGGAAGATAAGACAACAGATGAAGATGATGGAGATCAAGTTGGAGGTGATACTGAGACTATAGACACTGATAACTTAGCATCTGAAATAGGTGGGTACTTTGCTGCTAGAACATAGAGATATATCGACGCAAGAGTAATGGGAAACTTTAATGATTACATGTCCACATAAAGCAGTACAATTCATTTGACAACTTCTAAATTTTCCTAATATTTCTCAAAACACACCTCCATGGGTTATTTATATCTTTGATGTAATTATATTCGATTTTGTGACATTCAGTGCGTAAATGTTCATTTATTTTATCACAGAGGAGATAACAAAACTGGAAGAACTGTACTGGCAGGTTGGTCATCAAGGAGACGACTTTATATACAAGTCAGTATGACTACATATCCTGTGTCATTTGATATTATTTGATTTTATGTTGAATCTTGTCGTAAATGGATATGATTTTGTATATGACTTTGTTTCAACATATCCTACATTTATTCTACTATTAAATGCCTATATATTTGATATTTTGGTATTTCTGTTGAAGGTGTGAGTGGGATAGCATAGAATGTAGTGATCATAACTTCACCAAGCAGGTGACTGACTATGGTGTGTGTTACACGTTCAATGAGAGATCTCTGAATACCAGTAAGACTGGGGCAAGATTTGGACTAAGACTCACTCTCAATATAGAGCAATATGAATATATGATTGGGCCAAACACAGATGCTGGAATCAAGGTATTGTTAAATATGCCTCTACAATTATATTGTGATCAATTATGGCTCTTTTTATCCATTTTGGTTCATGTGTCTTTATACCATTATGGTTTATGTATCTTAGTGATTTGCTCTTTATACCAATATGGTTCATGTGCCTTAATGTTTTGCTCTTTATACCATTATGGTTCATGTGCCTTAATGTTTTGCTCTTTATACCATTATGTTTCATGTGTCTTAATGCTTTGCTCTTTATACTATTATGGTTACTGACTCTACAATTATATTGTGATCAATTATGGCTCTTGTTATCCATTTTGGTTCATGTGTCTTTATACCATTATGTTTCATGTGTCTTAATGCTATGCTCTTTATACCATTATGGTTCATGTGTCTCAATGTTTTGCTAGATGTTTCTCCACGCCAAGGATGAAGTTCCCCAAGTCAGAGATTTGGGATTTGCTATTTCCCCTGGTCAGCATGCACTTGTTGGGATCATGCGAAATGAGGTATGTATATTAGTGGCATCTCTGATCTTTTGCCCAGAATGCTCAATATGGATATTTGCAGACTGAAAGTGAATATGATTAAAGGTCAAATACATTGTGGTTCAATTCTTCACAACGAATTATGTAACCTCGAACAGGCTTTCTTTGAATAGATATTAAATGATAAGGGTTTTTGTTATGTCATTGGACATTTCAATAGATTGAAATGCCATTAATAGTCTCTTTACACAGAAATATTTCATTTATCATTAAATACTTGAAACTATTATCAAAGAAACCTAAACTGATTATAGAGGGTTATTTAATTTTAGGCAGAAAATCTTGAAGCACCATGGGGCGAGTGTGATGTGACTGATCTATATTACTATGACAGTTACCTGTATTCAAGATGTGTTGTTGACTGTGAAACCAAATACCTAGTAGACATGTGTCAATGCAGGGATGCGTACATGCCCAATAGAACAGCAGGTATGAGATCTAATATTAATAACAAATCGTCAGAGTAAACCTGTCTGTGTGGATATTAAGGCCAATGGTTGAGAACCAATCATGAGAATGATAACCTTCCTTCAAAGTCATACTAGATTATTAAGAATGTCACCCATAATGATTTTTTTGTTTTTTGTTTTTATTGTAGATGATCCACCCATTTGTAACTTTACAAGCTACTTCGATTGTGCGGCGCCAATGCTTAGTAAGGAAATTATAAGATATTTAACATTAAAATATAATAGAAAATAATCATAATAATACAGAACAGATCACGTGAAGCTTAATTGGATTTTGACTAACCAAAGATATTTGTTTTGGCTTTACAATTAGAATTGTTTTATATCACTGATGAGTATATTGCTATTGTTATGTAGATAAGCTAGGTGCTGCTGAAGAGGGTCAGGCAGAGGAGGATAAGTGTCATAATTGTCCTAAACCCTGCAACCAGACAGTGTATGAGCCTGCACTGTCATATGCCTTATTGTCATCTATGAGTGTTGACCAAATCCTCACTTCAGAAGCCAGCATCCTGCAAACTAAATATGACAATGCACTGGAGACAAGGCAGAGAACTGATGGGGAAATATTTGTGAATGATCTAAAAAGAATTGGTGCGCTTGAAAGATCTTACCTGGATGCTATCAGACTGAGCAAGGAATATCTCATATCGGATGGTGCTGTCTTTCCAAAGGTTTTGCAAGTAGTGAACACAATAAACGAAGATGCGTTCATTGCTGATATGAACACTTTACTTGGAATTATCAATGAATTCAAGAGGATCTACACTGAAACCTATGAGGAGAGAAAAAGCTTCTTGTTCAGTTCAGCAGAGGTGTTTGGTAGAACTCTGAGTGAAGTGGATCAGTTACTGTATCTCACAGTCAAAAAGAACAAAGTCCATGAATACCTTAAGCAGTTTGCGGGAAATGGCATTGTGCAATCAGTTCTTTTGAAGGAGACTCTTGAAATATTGGCAGAAAATCTGAAGAACACAACTGTAGCTGCTGGCACTAATGTTGCTAATCTTGCCTTTATGCCTGTGCACTTTTATCAGAACCCCACAGACTGCACAACCAAGACAGAACTGTTTATAGAAACACTGACCACTCTCACATACGACTTTAAGCAGATTGAAAAATATTCCAATTCTGTGAGCAGATTAAGGAGTATTTACCTTGACCTTCAAGACAATACTCGTGATTTTGAAAATGAGCACATGTCTGTTAAGGCATGTCTGAATGAGTATCCAGGCGCAGTGGATGATACTATTAGTTTTCGTGAAGATGCCTTAAAGCAAGCCGATAATATTAGATCCCACATCAGTTCTACTTCATTTGATGTTCTTGATATTATCACAGATCTGAATAGCGAATATGAAGCAGTCATCCAGATATACAAAATGTACATCTCTGGAGTAGTTAAGAAAATGACCATGCTTCAAGAGGTGCTAAAAACGGAACAGGAAGAGGTCACGCCCACCCAAGTCATAACAACATTTTTTTCCAAAATAAAAACTAAAGTGAGCGACCCCTTGAGACAAATTATTCAAGAAACACAGACCACTTTGACGTCTCTTTATCCGAAATCACTGGAAAAGGCAGCCTTTCTCAGCAATTACCTTAAAGACCATTTCTTTTATGATAATGCGGAATTCATGGTACTTTGGCGTGAACCCATCCCCAACATCGATGTTCCTACCCCGCTGAGCGTTAACGGCACCGAGCTTTGGAAAGTATGGGACCGAACTACGCTGATCACAGACTTCGTCAAAAGGACTGAAAATCCGGAGACAGGCGTTATTAGTTCCCCAGCAGAAACGGAAATAAAGCGCATTCTCAACTATTATTTCACGCCGTTGCTGGAGAGGATAGACACTTTTGAGCAGCAGCTTAGTACAGTGGTGAATGATCTCACAACGGCCGTGGAGGAGATTGACGCAGAATATGTACAGTACACTGCACGCCGACTCATTGACCATTTATTTGTCAGGTATGTCCAAATATTTGCCTGATGGGTATGACCATATATTGGTACGTCCATGTATCTCCCTGGTTAGTAGGTTCATATATTTGTCAGGTGATTAATTCGATATAATTGACCATACCCATTTATTTGTAAGATGTACATATATTTAACACAAAATGATTCATACGGAATAATAGGAAATATGCGTTTTGACTTCGATAAACGCAATATATATGTCATGTATTTGAAAGAATAAACATATATTTTACCCAATATATATCCAGTGTGTAATTGTTTGAAAAGCAAGAATATTGTAAACGTATATAAGGTGATACTTTCTTCTATTCAGGAGATTTAATGCTTTTGATATTTTCAACATATTTTTAATAATTGTCCTTTCTTATTTCAGTGATAATTTCATGAACGTAGATGTGTACTTCAAGCAATTGAAGTTTCAAAAAGTCAAACAAATCCGTGCCTATGAATTGCAGCAATTCCTGAGTGAGTGGGTCATAAAATGGCATAAATTCAATAACGGCTTTACAAATTAACCTTAAGATCTTAATGCTTCAACTTAAAACATTTCCCAATATATCCTACTCTTACTATGTTTGAATCATAGGAATCTTTATGTTTATGCAGGTGATGTTGGCGGTTACATGGGCTTGTTACTAGGAGCAAGTGTACTCACCATATTTGAGCTTCTTGACCTTATTCTCTACAATGGGGTCAAGAAATATTGTCTCGCAAAAGGTAAGTCTTATGACACTGGAGGCACTGTGGAAAATGGCAGCAAAGGACTGGAAAATAACGATAAGGGCATATATGACCCAATGCCAGCACAGACACATGCCATATGAGGAGGACTCAAGTGAGGAACATTGTAGAAACCTTGATTTCTATCACACTGCAATGCTCTTGCTGTCCATATAAAAACCAATATATTTATAATGTAAAAATGACACCATTTTTCTGAATAATGTTAATGATCTATATCATAAAAAGCTCACTTGCATTGACACCTGGTCTTGTTTTATATTTATTATGTATCACAGTTAAACAGAAGGGAAATGTTTATGTTATTTACATTAAAAACTTGATGATTTGTATATAATATCGCTGTGAAAGTCCCATCCTGTAAACTTATAGTTTTAGAGGAAGAAATATGAGGTTGATATCTTTATTAAAAGAACATAGAATGAGAAAATCTTGTTATATCCAATGAGCGGGTATATATGTTTTACTGAACTAAAGCACAATGTTCTTCCAACAATATTTAGCGAATATTCAAAGAGTAAAGTACTTAACTCTTATTTGGTTGTCCAAACTGTTATTTAGAAAGAATGTATGATTTGTATGCATATATAATCTGTATTATTGGTGCTTTAAGTCAAGTAAGAATTGCCAACATTAAACAACAGTTGATATGTTTATCTTTAGATGATTTGATCTCATCTATCTGGCAACAAGCCACTGGGTCTTTCCTGCAATATCTTTCATTATGCAACATTTGTTTGTGAATTTTTGTGAATTTCAAGAATATCTACCAAATATGTGAGAAATTTGTTAAACCATCCACCTATTACGGGTGTTAAATGTTATATGTACATATATATTCATATACATATATATATGTACATATATAAATATGTATATATAATATACTATCTGTATGTAATACTCTTTCTGTAATTACATTCCATGGCTTGCTGCAATCCCATAATGAACTTTCATTTTATATATGTCAAATTTTACTAGTCCTTTTTCCATTTTTTTTTTCCTTTTTTTAGAATATGTATGCATATACATATCTTCTCCCTATCAATCACCATTTCTTCTATTGTGTAGCAAAGACTCTGAGGCCATTCCTATACAGTGTAGATAAACAATCATTACAATAATGTAGTAATGTGGAATCTAAGTCATCTCCTATGTAGAATCATACCTACAATTATAACACAATAGTTATCATTAGACAAAAGCTTATTTTTGACAAATGGATGCAATACATATCACTCAATTATCCCCTAATTTTATTTATAACCTAGCTTCATAACCAATAGAAATCATGTATGACGCAATACACAATGCAGTGATATATCATTTATTATAAAACATTTATATAATATCCATGTCTTGCCTGTTCTGAAAGGACTACATTGGTGTGCACATCCCTGTTTGAAATGATGTGCCTTAAACTCATCACAGTGTAGAAATATTTGTGTAAGAACATGTTCATTATAGATTGAAGCATACACAATATAAAAGTTGTGTTGTGAACATGTATGTATAATTCACCGACTCACGTTTTTGCACATGTTAAGCTTATGGTAATATGTAGTACAGATCTAGTCATGATTTACATTCATTTTACATTTTAGCAGTATACATGGGGTTGAATGACCGTATACCATTTTTAGTTGCATCTTTCACGAAAACTCCTTTAAGTTACCGTCTAGATATATGTCTCTCAAAGCTTTTCTTTTTACCGAATGAGATTATATCAGGTCATACAGGTGAACATACTATTTAAAAAGGTCATTTTTAAGACCAGATTTGATCAATATCTGATGGTCAATCCCATTGTGTATTACTACGACAATATTAACTATAATCCCACAATACATTGTTACATTATTGATGAATAACTGTAATATTGATCTCTTAGTCTAATGAGTTCATCATCTTTATGTGTGTAGATATGTTTATTCTTTATATATACCTGCAGTATGGTTGGAATGAGAGTCACCCTCCTCCTCCCCAGTCAGTGGATGATTGAGTAACCCACGCCTAGATGATTGGTTGTAAGGATGTATTAAAATGACATGCTCAGGGATAGTTTTGATTACCCGTCCAATCATCTAACAGTTGCTTCTCCTTCTGATCACAATTCAACATTTATATCTACTTGATTCTTAATGCTTGCAGTAGATACTCAAATTCAGAAACAGATTTCTGCCTTTAAAAAAAATAATAGTCTTTGATGACATGCCCTTGTGTGAATTAGGCATTTCTGGTTGAAATATGACAGAAAAATTACTCTTCAGTGTGAAACTTTTCTATGAGCCTCTGATGTATTCGCAAGTTTTAGTACTGAAACTTTAAAGGTTAAAACAATACATAGCAATATACGATGCTTCCTTACTCCCAAATTACATTTGCTATCATAATTTTCAAATTCTAGTCATTTTATTCCCTTAGTAAAGTGGGCGATATGTTTAACTGCAGACATTTGATGGTCATATTTAATGGACCAGTTTTTGCCTCCATGTACTCATCACATCTAATTTGCAGCATACATTAAGTATCTACCAAAATATACAACACATGAATCATAGGCCAGAGTTACATACTGATTATGTATTTTAAGATATTTGCATTTATTTAGATACGTGTAGAAATTTTTAAGAAGGATAATCTATGGTTCACAACATATATAAACCCAGGTTTACTTAGCTTTTTTTCTGAAACAATAACGTCATATATGTTCAAACATGGAATAAATTATCTTCAATATGTAAACTTATGTAACCTTGTAAATACTGTGTTTTTGAATGTTATACTGTTGGGTCTGAGACACAATGTATAAATAATTTGTAAAAGTTTGTTTGTAATCCTGAAGTTAGGAATGGCTTCGCCCTGTGTTTGTAAGTGTTATATCGATATAGTATTCAATAAACTAATACAATATTGACAATGTCTTGGGTTTTGATTTAACAATAATAGGTAATTGCCAAGATGTTACTGGATAATTGGTGAAAGATATTGAGAGATTATGATAATTTGTCATGCCCTCTGGACAATAAGTAAAGTTTCAAAGAGTGAAAGCATTCATGAAATGAGGTTTCCAGGCACTTTCCCCTTGCATAATATAAATGGATATGCCCGGCCACAATCTTTGTGATCAAATGATATTACATATTATATTTCACTGCATACATTTCTGTGCTATCTGAATGAGTCTTCTTCTAGAATCCAATTCACCCATTGGACACTTTGTCAACAAACTTTATTTAGCTGACCAGTGATCTAGTGCAAAGATCTGCTTAGTAATGCTTTACGTACAATCGGGCACCTTCAGATTGGGGCAATGGGGTGATTTGGCATACAGAGCCCTGTTTGTCCATTAACGTTTGTCAATTGCAACAGCAAACCCTGACAGACCACAATAGAGGTCACATGCTTGTACACATGTGACCACCTGGTGGTCAAAAGAGCAATTGCTTGGCACTTTCAGCAAAACACAACAACCGTGATTGGTGTATTTTGATTGATTTTAGTGAGATGACTTACTTGTATCATAGTTTTGAGGCCACATAATATTTGAGCATACCCCAAACTTTTGTCAAATTGCCTGTAGCCTCTGTGATGTCATGAATGCTTGAAGTAATATTCATAATGATAATGCTCAGTCTCCTCCACGACTCTTTGCTTGTTTGTTTGTTTGTTTGTTTGTATTTTCAAGGTTTATCTTAGAGTTAGTGCAAGATAATACAGGCTGAAAATCATGAATTCAATCGTTTCTGTCACGTGAAAGGGATATTTCTTCACGATATTTATATTATTGTTCGTTACCCTCCCCGGATTACCCTCTTAAGAACCCTTAAACGCACAGGCTACCGCGCAACCTGGTGTCAAACAACAACATTGAATATAATTGGTAAGACAGGAAAAGATTCCAGCAAGATTAAAACCAATACATCAAATGCATACTACAACTAAATTCTACAAAAATGAATATGGTGGATTAGATTAATTGTATCATAGATTTTCATGTACATTATTCTTTGCAATATTCTTCCAAATCCTCGGAATACTAAACTAAATATTACATGAAATTTGTTTGTTAAATTACCCAGTATAATAGTTGAATAAGTTTGGAGAGAAAACATAGACGCAATATGTACTAATTACTGGGAATATTGGAATGTTGAAGATATTGGACTTATTTAATTGTGACTAGAGTCAGACTGTAAGGTTCCATATTTTAAGGGGTAGCACAGAAAAAAAAACACTATTCCATGGTAAAATTATTAAAGTTGATTTTCATTCCAACAATTAAATACAATGCTAACGCCGCTCTGGCAACATATTTTCTTATCACCTATTTATTCAGACAAAATATTACACTCATTTTAATGAAGATAATTTTCTAAAATTATTCTTCATAAATGGCATGTTATGTCTGATAACTGAAAGAGTAATATAACCATGATAACTAATCCATTGCTCTGAGCTCCCGGGTCTCAGCTCTTATCATATTGCAATCAGGTAATGTACATTACAAATACATTTTCATAAATATCTAAACAAATTTATGTCAAATATAACGAATTCATACATATAATCGTGTGAAAAATCCCTCTGACATCATCATCCTTGTATGACCCACATACCTTCATATGTAGGTGTTCTCTGAGCTCGCGATGGGGATTCCCCATGTGACCCGGGGTCAGCACAGGTAACATCCAATCAGAGAGCGTCGTCGCCAGTTGTGAACTCTGACCTAGAACAGGTACACAATCCCGTCAAAATGGCGGTCCAGACTTTCGCCAAGACAATTATTGTTTTATTCAACTGTTTCCTTATAGTAAGTATATATTTTCACCCAATTTTCATACATCGGGACAATGCGGAAAATTGTTATTATGATAATTGACATTATGGCGACGATATATCGAACAAAATGCTATAAAATAGACTGACCTAATTATGTTTCGTTGCAAATGCAATCAGGTTTCTCACCTGTGCAAGGTGTGTGTTTGCAGGTCTTGTGCTGTTTTCAACAAAACAATCAATAAAGGACAGGACAAATGTTTAAAAACATCCTATTCATATATTATGAGTAGATGTGGTTCATTAGAACAGCGAGCTCGAATGGAAAAGGGAAACTTTCAACATTAATGAAAATCACTTTCGAAATCTTGGATAAAATGCGGGACTTTCCCTCCTCATGTTATACGTACTTATGTTTTGGCACATTTCTTACATTCTACAAAATGCAAGTTAAAGCTTTGGAGGAAATGTCAATGTATGTGCAGTTAGTTGGTATTAAAAACAGGTGTGTTTCATCGTAGCACATTTTCATTTAATGGTAAATATTGTTGAGAGAAATTGGGTCCGATGATTTCTTGGAAGACTAAATAAGAATACAGGTCTGTCATCTGGTCATCCCAGATCTGGACCATAACATTATTTGTTGTCAAACTTTCTACCTGTAATTTAGATAAATGAGATGCTGACATATGTACTGTTTATATACTTTGTTCATAATGTTCATTTTGGTTGTCATGGCTTATAGACAAATTACAATTTCTCCTGGGAAGTTCAGTTCACCCCTCCTCTTGTTATTCATGAAGTCCAGGTGGTATCTTAATTGCTTAATTAGCAGTCAAATGAAATATTTCTTCACTTCAAAGTTTTGTTGTGCAAATAAGTTTTTTAGCTCACTATTTGGTCATGGATTAAAAAATATCCCACATTGCCATCACATTTGGTCAGTTTCATATGCGAGAGGAAAATAGATGTTAAATGATTAAATATTTGTATTCCTTCCATACACTTACATTAAAATGTCACTGTCAAGATTCATCTAAATCTTTTCTGTACACCTTCTTTACAATAAAACCTTGGACATTGAAGTTTGTCTTGTTAATATTTTCATGATCATATTTTAGATGGTAATAGTTCTCAATGGTTAGAAATCCAATGCAAAATGTAATACCATAGAGAGTCATGATCTTTAATCTCACTATTTTTATTTTCTGTCTTTCTGTTTTTCTGCAATCTGTCTAGTTACAAGTGGTGGGTATTCTGCATGAAAATCTATCACTCACCACACCATACCATATCTCCATGACCTAAAGATGCAGAGAATTGTCAGCACTTTACCATTTGTTTGATAAGGTTGACACCTCTCAGAACATGTACACTCATCTAGGTTCTTAGATCCTCAAGGATTTGCACGATGGACCATGCATGAAGAGAACAACTTTAAATGCACTCTTTTAAAGACTTTCTCCTGTTCACCATTGAGATCAGATTCTCCTGTTAACCTTTTTTCCTTATATAATTTATAATGATTAATACTTCTCTCTGTTTCCCACCTTTCTCAACCATCCTTATTATCGAAAAGGTTTTGATTATGTGATCATCATGCTATTGTTCTATATATCTTACTGGCCCTCTCTGAATATATTCTATGTATCAATTTGCAGGGTGCTGTTTTTCCTCATGTAGCAAAAAATATTACAAGCAAATTTTTACTTTCTATGCTTATGATCATGTGAGGAACAATTCTATGAATGAAGAATGTGATGATGGTTTTTATTGACTTCACTTTGCATGAGAACAAATTAAATGCTTTACCAATCGTTTCATCTTATAATGTATTTTGAGACAAACTATTTTTTTCATCAATGACATGATGAATATTACTATTATATCAATATTTTGAGCAGTTACTGTATTTATTGTGCAAGACAGTCTGTAAGCTTCATATGGAATATGTACAGTTTTTAATAAGAAATTAGAGAGCCCCAAAAGGCATATTTTATTTATTCATATATATACACATATTGGGTGTATCTTAAACATTTTGCATTTGTTGCCAGATATGTGGTTTGGGATGCATAGGAGTGGGACTATGGATGGTCATAGACAAGTATGTGATGAGCTACTTCATCGTGATGCAGCGGAATGTGACGGATGAGGCCCTAGCAGCAGCACCTGCCATCCTCATAGCGGCAGGGTTCATCATCCTCGGCGTGGCTGCCCTCGGATTCCTCGGGCTCTCAAGGAAAAGTAAAATTCTGCTCGGATTGGTAAGTTTGATTGGATCTGTTTAAACAAAAATGGCTATTTGGCAATACATAGATTGATTAACTTCAACAGCAGGATTGCCAACAGTTGCGTTTGGCAAAGCACAATTTGTTCATATATATTTAAAGCTAGAGCAAAATATGGAAAAGTAATAACTCTGAATCATTTGGTATATAAATCAAATGTTTTACCCCATTATGACCACAAAATGTTACTGATTTATTGATTCAAATATAACAGCATTTAAAAATTAAATATAGGGTAAAATGATAAAGAGAAATTCAAATTTATTGAAATGAATGAATTCATACCTAGATTTAGAGTTCTAAAAGGTCCTTGTTCTGTATCTATTGTGATAATGCTTTTTTATTTTCAGTTTGCATTCCTGTTGCTTATAGTAATGATCTTGGAACTGGTTGTGGGATTTCTGGTTGTTGTCTTCAAAGATGATGTGAGTTAATTATTCTTACAAATATTTGAAAATATATCATGAGCTGTCTCCTGACCTTGTCAGCAAAGCTTATGCAGTGCAGAGGGAAATTAAATTTTCTGTTATTCTTTCTGTCTGCCTAAAGCGGACTTTTCTTCTGAAACTATCAGGTTGATTTCTAAATTATTCATTGGTGAAATGTAATATTGTCAGGAGATGAATCCTTTCTATTTTCTATGAGAGTCAGAGACTGTTTGATCAACCTGAAAAGCTGGGTAAATATTAAAAATGATCTTTTATAAAGCAAATTAGCGGTATTTACAGGAAGCACACATGGCTTATAAATGTTTTTTTTTGTTAGAAGCAAGTATTTTTTGAAAGCAGTAAATATTTGGGCAAGCAAAAAATAAGCAAGTTTCAAAATTTCCTCACATTATTTGGTATGTGCCCTCTTTTTGACCTCAATTTTGGCATTGTATCCCATGTCCCATGTCCCATGCCATCCTTATTCCTGTCAATCTTTCCCATAGAACGATAAACAACCTTTACATCATTTTGGTAAATTGTTTAGTAATCTTCAGGATTGAACAGTATGATTACAAACAATATTTACAGGTAAATCTTAATTTGTGATTTATTTTCTAGTAAGTAGTTTGTTATCATTTATTTGTTCCATTGTCTCCAGATTCACAAATCAGTCAAAGATGGCATGATAAGACAATTACAGGAAGACTACATGTGGTCCAACAAAGTAGGGAAAGCCTGGAACTTTATCCAAGTCAGAGTGAGTATTCACAAGACATTTGTATTGAATTTGATATTTCCCGTCTGTTGTGGAATCACTGTGTAATATTAGAATGGGAGTTGGTGCTTAATAGATTAATTAATGATTATCATCATTTTTATCAGTTGATCCATAAAGTTGAATGATACTAAATTAATTGTTAATTAACTTCATTTTCGTCAGTTGAATAATATTGTACACTTGGCCTTACAGCACAAATGTTGTGGAGCAGATGGTTCATGGGATTATGACAAGAGTAACTGGTGGTTCTCAGAAAACCCTGGGGTATGTATGTTCAGGCCTCATTGAGACCTTTTTATAGGAATATTGGACCAACGTTTCCTTTGTTAAATATTTGTCATCTATTATCTAGAAAATGGAGATTGGAATATAATGAGATTAATTTGAACATAAATTCTCCATAGCAGTTGTATATCACAGAGGAAAGTATATAAGATGGATATATTTATTGGAAGATGTCATAAATAGTTACAAACTTAAATTGAAAATCAGATAAGAAGTTCAAAATGGAAGTGATTATTAGCTCAGAATTAATGTGTTTTGGTGTTTATTTATTTTTCAGTTTATGGATGGTTTAGTGGACGCAGACAATTGGGTTCCCATTTCGTGCTGTGTGTTAGATTTTAACCAGGACCGAGATCCGTCAGAGGTAGATCCTCAGGATCCAAACCCCCGCGACGAGGAGAGGTGTCAGGAGGATGCCGAGGGTCGAAAAGATGGCAGCGAATATCTCCATGGAGATGTCAGTCACTTTACTTTATCCCACAGTACTAATTTACTTTGAAACAAAAAGACATAGTGCAAATGGAATTGTCTTTAAAATTGATATATTTAATGAATATTGGTTTATTATGGCTCTCAATGAACAATGAATGTTATCACCATAATTTATTGCTAATATACCAAAATAATTGTCAGAGTGTGAGTGATAGACTGTATTATTATGATTTAGATTAGAGTGTAATCAAATTGCATTCTTATTACCTGGATACAGATCTTCTATTTGAGTCATTTTGTGAACATGATTTTATTTTGTCCTCTTGCAGGGTTGTTTTGTGACAGCATTAAGAAAAATATCTACAGAATTAGATGTGTTGATAGGAATTGGCCTGGCAGTTGGATTCTTACAGGTAGGAATTGTCTAAATTACATTTGGACCTATTTGATTCACCGTTAGAGCTTAATCTATATCTGCTCTGAGTTAGGGTGAAGAATGGGGTCAATAGATGAACTGAACCTTCTGCAATATCAGTCTGTAACACACATTTTGATTAGTCAAAATTATCATCTGATTAAGTCTGTTCTGGGAAGGGATTTAAATAGTTATTTATGAAGCAATTTATTACATTGTATTTTTCCAAAAGACAAATATGAGAGGGTGAAAATAAATCATGATGGGAAATATATTATTATATTATCCATTATTAAGTATCTTTCAAGAATACACTCAAATCTGTTTCATTTTTAAAAGAATTAAATAACTCCCTGACTTACACACAATTATTTCTTTGTTTCCTTCCAAAACCAAAAAAATATGCTTTTGCATATTTCCAGCTCATGGTCCATAGAAACAATGGACATGACTAATATAACTGATATTACCTAAAACAATAGATTAAAAAATATATATTTATTTTAGATACATAAATAAATGACAGAGTAAACATATCTACCACAGAATTTTTATTTTATTTATTTTTTATTATTTGAAACCACTCTTAGAAAAGGTAATATATATAATTGACTTTAATGTTTCATAACGTTCATTTTGCAGTTACTGGGATTTATCTGTACATGTATTATTATGAGAACTGATGATGAGGAGGAAGATAAATATTAATACAAGGATCTACCAGTCAGTTTGATGCCTCATCAGTGAATGATACAGGAATATATCACACATCGCTATACTGAGACTTAACATATAAACCAGGGAGCTTGATTGCCTTGCACCAAAGTGACATAATCTTCTTCGACAGCATGGCTATATACAATATTCTAAATTAGAAAAGGAAGCCTGATATTGCAGTCCCAAATTGAAAAGTGAGGTAAATTGAAACACCAAAAGCAGTAACAGCAAGTAAGAAAATCAACGCCAGGAAGAGAATACAGTGGAACGGATGAATCTGTTAAACCAGCTACCAGGTGGCACCACAAGTATACTTGCTACCAGGTGTCACTACTGGTATACAAGCTTCCACCTGATACTGCTCGTATGTAAATTACCAGATGGCATCATTTGATTATAATCACCTTGAGAGAGATATGTAATTAGCTTAAAAACCTTGTCTGATGTAACAGAAAGGAATCAAAATATTGATTTCAGGGGAATTATAATATTTTGTATGTGGCATATTTAAGAAAATTATGAATGTGTACATAAATGTCTAAATGAACAGTGGTATCTGGCAGTGATAAGTGTTGAAACGTCTTAAAATGAATACCCAAGCATGCAAGTCCTGTTTACATTTTTCATGAATTTCTGCTCAATATAGCCTCCTGATGGTCACGTAATATGAAAATAATTATCTCCAATAGATTATGAATAATTTTTTTCTACAAATCAAGTTCCTTTCAATATACAAATTACAATGTGCAATTCAGGGTTTTGTTAAACCCTCCATGTTATCAAGCCAACCAATAATAATTATAATATTATTTAATTTCATTCATGGCACTATAATTTATGTACCACCAAATCACAGTGCCAGTTCAAAGAAAAACGACTCATGCTAGTTCACATGATTTTATGAAAATTTATATCAGGACTAAGTATGCTGACCAGTTGGAGCCATACATTTATGTGGTCACACATAAAATTGACCAAATGAGGTCACCCACAACCATAGTATGATTGCAATCATTGCATTGTGCTATGCATTGGCTGTGCTTGACCAAATAGTGCCACACAATGGCTGTGGGGGACCAGATGATGTCACATGATAGCTGTGATTGTATTTGGTCACTTTTATGCTTGACAAAATACATGTAGGTGTTTGGCCCGAACTGATATCAGAGACGCTTGTTTAGTATCAGGTGTAAAGGTCATTCAGATAGGAATTCAGTGGCTGTCTGTATCAATTATAAATAAATCTGTCACGTCTCGTAAGAACTGATGATACTGTAGCAAATAGTTCATATTATGTGGACTGAAATCTAGTAAATATTGTACATAGACCCAAGGGTGTCAAACTAACACAAAGAAAGAATGGAAATTATGAATGTCACAAATGATTGATTAATAATAATCAAAACGATCTTCCAAATGTGTTGAAGCAAATGTTCCATTTAACATATTCCATTTGCCAGTATTGATATCATGACTAATTTTATTGGAAATTGACAATGTGCTGATAAATACATTGTACTCTGTGGGAAAATTGTGAAATGTGATGTCAGATGTGACACCCATCCCTCTTGACCTATTTTGTGAAATTTCATGCATGCATTTGTGAATATATGTATTTTAGTAATTTTCAAGTCTTCTATACCCCAAATGATTTGACAGCAAACATCTTTTAAGTTACCAAATAAACATGATAACTGATAAGACTGAGCCAGGCCATTGAGGGTCATACTTAGCTACTATATAGCTTTGTTTGGCCTTGCATACCTTAGATATGGCACATTATGTGGTCAGACAATCGCCATGCAGGACCTCATTGGTTAACAGGCTTTTGTTTAGGCTAGACAAATAAATATTTGATTCACACTTGTAAAGAAGTGCAAAATAAAATAATATTATATGATTTTAAGGATTTTAGGTTCCAAACATTTTTTATTCGAGTCTGCATGAGTTTTATGATAGAGAATCAGTGAATCCTTTTTCCCTATTTTTAATGCATTACAATTATTTTATTTTAAAGAAAATTTTATTTTGGTGTTTTTACAAAATAAGAAGGCCAAGATGATACATTCCATGCTGTTGAATTTGTATTTTCCAGTGGTCCTTAATGTTCTTTATTTTATAGACCTATATTTGTACATATCAAATTTTGAAGGACATTTCTAAGCATTGTATCTGCAGATGAATAATGTTAGAATTGGTGTTCTGGACAATTTCTGACAACTCATTTCCTTCATTGACAGATTACAAAACTCAACAATTTATGAGTGGCGACTAATGTTCAGTGTGTGAGTAATTTTTATGTAATTTTATATTCATGTAATTATATGACTTTGACGTTTAGTGTACATATTGTTAGTGTGTATGTATTTTGTAGAATACCAAATAAACATTCCAGACAATCACACTTTGTTATTCCTCTCACCATGTCAATTAGATCAGTTGAACAGTATAAGGTAATTAAGAACAGACCGAAGCTTCAAAGAAATGTTCTGGTCTTCATGTAGCCTTTGATGTGCAATCTTTGCATGACTTTACTCATTTCATCAAGAAATATAAAGTTTTTGATCTTAATTGCACATGTACATACTATGTAGATATGCAAAACAGTGCCTGTAATTTCAAATTCAGTCAGTATTTGGCTTTGACTTCATTTCCTACATTTACCCTATTTAATGGTTTTGAGAATTCTGACCCCCAGTGTCTCAATAGCTCAAGGGCCCTCTGGTGGTAAATGCTCCATGTGTTTACCATGTGGAATGAAAATTGATCACACTTCCATGTGTATGCCACATTTGACCTTCATTTTAATTCACTGAAAGTTTAAGTAAAGTGGAAACATAATTTTATACACTCATGATTTACACATATTTGATGAAAACAAATGTAATGGGTAAAGTTCAGGTACACCCATCAAAATGAGCTCTACACCTCTGATATCGCATGTAAAGTGTGCTCTGAGTATCGGGGAGTGCAATTTTGACCTATTCTTACATAGCCTCAGCAGGGGAGAAATTTTCTGTCATTCTGTCTGTCCATCATTTTCGATCTTCTCTGAAATTACTGCAGGTTAGCTATATTTTCTATCCCATAAGTCTTTCCACTATTTTATGATTTTTGTAAAAATGTAATAGCTAGAGGCTGTCATTTTTGAAAACTTGACAAATATCAGCCAATGAGATTAGAGATAACAATGAAAGTTGGGGCTAAATTTTATATTTAATATTTAGCATTTTGATTGGCCGAGATTAGCATCTGACCAAGTCTGCCTTGGGAAAGAATATAAATTATTAGGATAAAGGATTAGCAGTAATTATCCTGATTATAGCCGCACATGGAGTATATGAATATAATATGGACAATCCTCTTATTGGTTAAAAAATAATCTGATTTAAAACCAAAGCACAATAGATACATTTCTGTAATGTTTCGAGATCAGATAAGGGATTATCAGAACACTAAAGCAATACCATGTCTTGATCATTCATTTCACAGATTTAGCCCTTACACTCAGCGAACCCTTGTCTAGATAACTACGGTATTTGATGATTTGAACAGAAAAAATCTATTATAAATACTATAGTGCAGGATATATTGGTACAATGTATATTATAATGGTATCTTGCAAAGTGATTTTGTAAATTGAGCCATTTTCTGACAGATGCCCAACATTTTGTAGGTAACAAATGAGACTTCTTGAGCTCTTGTGATTAGCATGTTTGGCTTATAATCCAGATAACATGAGTTCCTACTATGCACCTTGAGGGAATCTTGTCACATTTTGCCATTTATTTTATTATAAAAATCTCCTCTCTGTATTCTTATTTGTGAAGACTTATTATTTAAGATCCTGGAGGTTGTGGGACCGACTTGGGCCCGCCACAGCACAAAGTTAGTCAGACGGGTACGCTTTCTTTACATGACATTGTGTATTCGAGAATGGTTCTAAAGAAATAATGAAATAATGATAAATATATATATATATATATATATATATATATATATATATATATATATATATATATATATATATATATATCCGTGTGAGAGTGAGAAAGGCGAATGACTGAGAAGACGTTGACCAAAATTGCTATATTAGATTTAATGAAATGTTAAACAGTGGCAGAATTGCTCGCTCACACCGGGGAGCAAGGTAATTACTGAGTGGCAGTTAAGCGGGATTAGGAGGCTGAGATTGTGAAAGAAGCTGCTTAAATAATAGATTCATGTTGTGTTCTCTCAAGAAAAGCCAGGTCATGGAAGTAAATAATTGAATTTTAATATATGTGAATGAAATAATGTAAGGTCTGTTCTGCCATACAAAGATAGTCGGAGAAGGGTTAGTTTAGAACTAATACAGTTTGAATGTATATAATGAATGCTATAATTATTTTGCTTCTACCTGAATATTATAGAAATATGAAGTTGCATATTACCTTTAAACAAACCTCGGTTTGGTTTAATAGTCCCGGAACATTCAAGATAAATAGATAAATATAATGGTGTCTGTGACCAACATATGTGGAGTATAGTTGACTGGATGAGTATTATATCTTTGTCTACTTTCCTCGACAACGAGGTGAAGGTATAAGAAAGTAGACAGGGAAATCAGATGAAAGTCATTCTGGGGTAAGAGGTATTTGTAAATCAGCAAATCAGCAAATCAGCAAGACGAACCACACAGACAGAGGACGATCAGAGACAAACAAATAACCGGCTTCCGCAAGCAAAAACATCATTTTATAGGTTTTTGGCTATTTTAGATTGACAGCATAAAAAGTAAAAACAAATTACAATAGCACCACTGAACAAGTAATAGGCTCAACAGTGGCACTGTAAATGGGCTTACGTGCAAATTTTAAATGTGGTTTCCTTAGATATAAAGAAGAAATTAGCAATAAGGACAATAATTTTCTTCATAAATTCTGTTAAAATGCTGTATTAATATATGCTGAGAGCAATATAACTATTATACTTTATTATTGCTCTCAGATATATGCTACAGTAAGTAACTTAATATAGGCCAAAGCCAACACCCCTGTCCCCAAAAAAGAAAGCAAAAACCAAAAAAAACAACAACAAAAAACAACAAAAGAAATAAAACAAAAAACAACAACAACAATACAATAACAAAAAACAAAACCATTACCAATTAATAAATTAGACTGTTGCATGAGTTTAGAACTGAGAGATGAGGTGTGTTGAGATTAGGAGATTTGCAACAAAGCATGTCCTGCAGACGTATTTCTGTATTGTCATCACATATTATCTGAAGTAATGGTGACAAATACCTTCAATAAAATCCAGTAACACTTTCTCAAACTAACCGTCATCAAGAAGCCAATTGCTATTTCATTAAACAATGACAGTTCTTCAATGTCAATGGAAAGTAGCCGTATCAGAAGTATTGCTTTGCCCATGCTAGCCTACCATCTGCCTGGTTACTGAATGTGCAAACATTCCATTCTGAAATATTATATTATATATATACTGAAGTATCATTATGTTGGCTGCATGGGGGCCCTTTTACTCATGTTCTGACATGCATATCGCTCAAATAGAACCTCATTTTTTTATTGTGTTATTATTTTTTTATATGTTCTGCATTTGCAAAAAAAACCAACTCAATTCTGTTTGTTCTCACGTGCAAATAAACCACCAAATGAAGATTTTCAGCACGAAAAATGTGTTTAACCGAACCAGGATTGGAACTCGCACCTTTCAAGACAGACATATTATCAACTGGGCCATTTCCCGTCTCTCTGCAGACCTGTTCAAGAAAATATATATTTTTTATAAACAACCGTTTTCCTCATGTTTTACTTTTGAATGTGGTATAAATATAGGGAAAATATGGAAAATCTTATTCCACATTTTTGTGTCTCGCAATACCCACGTCTGATATGAACATTAAGACATAATTATGTTTGATAAATGTATGTAACATTATAAGAGTTAATTCGAAAAAGAAACGCAGTTAAATATTAGAAAAGATATATTTAACAAAAATGATAACACTTCAATTCTTGCAACTTACATGACTAGTGTACGTCTGTGTCAGTGTAATGAATATTGCTTTGGGCTACGGTAAGAATATACCAGTGGAGCTTATATTGGGAAAAGAAGTCCTCTTTTCCAAACTGGGGCCCCCATAGGGTTTTAGGATTATTGGATTTTTGGCCTAAAAAAGAGGGATTATTGGATTTTTGGGGTGAAATATCTGGGATTTTTGGATTTTGAGGAAAGTGTGTTGGAGCCCTCACAAGGGAGAAGTGTCTATGTCAAAAAAGGTTCTGTTGTAGTTATTAACACAATCAAACATGTGCATATATGTAAACTGAGGCAAGATATGCTTGAGAAGGGAAAATGTAAAGGGGAAATCTACTTGCAGAGCCCACTTGAGCCCACAGAGTTCTCAAATCAAAAACAATGTGTCATAGATAGAGAAAATGTCATCACTGTTTTAGATGATACTAACTATGAATATGTTCCAAAGGATGATATAATTGTTCTGAATGAGGAGGTTTTGATCAATCTTTTGGACCTGATAAAGGATCAGGGTGATACGGAGACACCCAATGAGCAGCAAGAGTTAATCAGTGAGGAATTATCTCAGTTGTCATTTACTAGTGACACAAGGGCCACTAGGCCTAAAAGAGTTTCAAAAAAAAGGAAAGACACAGATTACTTTTTTTACTAATTTTGAATATGTTCAAAAGGATTGGGTGTCTCCGTATCACTATAACAGTGAGATTACTGTTAATTTCAAACTCTGTGGGCTCAAGTGGACTCTGCAAGTACAGATGCTGTGCTTTTACGGATTCTATCATGGAATGTAAATTCATGGACCAAAAACAATGGAAATGCAAGAGGGATTATATTGAAATCACTTTGTCCTGACATAATATGTTTACAAGAAACAAAGCTGCCAGGTAAAAATGGATTAACTTTAGATGGATACAGATGGTATGGCCAAAACAGAAGCAGGAATAAAGTAACAGCACGCACTGCATCAGGTGGAATTGGAGTGTTTGTAGCAGACCATCTCTTTGAAAATTATAGTGTGAAAACTCTTGACAAGTCATTTGAAGGAATATATAGATTATTGTTCAGAAATAAGTACACAGAGAATGAATTCATCATCAATTGTTGTTACTTACCGCCAGAAGGCAGTGAGTGGGGAAGAGATGGACAGGCCTTCTATGACTCCCTGTTGGCTGGTAGTTATAGAGCAAGTGATGTTGACTTACAGTTATTTTATGGCGATTTTAACTCCAGGATCGGAGATTGTGATGATTTCATTGAAAATATTGATAACATACCTAAACGGAACCATATAGACACTTCCAAAAATAAACATGGAGAAATATTGTTAGATTTTCTAAAAGAGGCCAAAACATGTATAGTAAATGGAAGAGTAGGAGATAGCAACAAATACACATCAGTGACCTCAAAAGGTTGCTCTGTGGTGGACTATTGCTGTGTACCACATCACACCCTGCATCAGGTCAGAGATTGTGCAATATATACACCAAAGGATATATGTGATTCCATCAACTTCATTCCAGATTGTAAATTACCAGATCATTACATAATATGTACAGACATAATAGTACAAGACAGACCAAGCACTGTTTCCCCCAGCTCAAGCGAGATTCCTGTCACATCAAATCATGAGAAAGTACCAAAACGTATGAGAACTCCTCTTCCTGAAGGATTTATGTCTACAGAGGAAACAATAGTGAAAATAAATGAAGCAATTGAAAGAATCACAAACAAGTGTATTAATCAACATAATGTGGACAAACTGTACAAAGATGTATGTAATATTTATTTTGAGGAAATTCAAGCAGATATCCCAAACCACATGGGTAGAAAAGGAAAGAAGAAAGGGCGATTTCGTGCAAAGCCATGGTGGTGTGATCAACTTCAGGTTTTGTGGAAGAACTTAGTTAAAGCTGAAAATAGCCTGAAAAACTTCACTGGATCACGCCCAATCAGAAAGAGGTTGAGGAGAGATTTAAATGAAGCACAAAATGTCTTTGACAAGTGTTACAATAGACTGAAAAGACAATATCAAAAACAAGAGCAGGACGACCTTGTTGAAATCAACACAAAAGATCCAAGGGAATTTTGGAAAAAGTTAAAAAGTCTAGGTCCCCAGCAACCAAAGGAGCAAATACCTATGGAGGTTATAAATGATGATGGAGATGTTAAATCTGGATCAAATGAAGTGCTGAGTGAATGGGAAAAGCAATACTCTCATCTATTTACACCTGAATTTTATGGATCTAATTTTGATGATAACTTTTATGAGGATATTAAGCAAGCTAAAGTAGCCCTGGAAAACATTATGTTGGGGGAAACACTGGACCCAAACAGTGATGTCAATAATGAGAACTCTTACATAACTGACATGGTTATGAATGGCCCCATTCAGCTGACTGAGGTCAAAAAGGTTGTCAGGTCAGCCAAAAACAACAAATCAGCTGGAGCTGATGGACTGCCAAGTGAAGTGTTCAAAAATGATAAATCTGAGGAAATGCTATTTAAACTCTTTAATAAATTTTTTACTAGTGGAGTGTTCCCAAGTGAGTGGTGTAAAGCACTTATAAAGCCCATTCCCAAAGGAAGGAGATATGATACCAGAGTGCCCCTAAACTACAGGGGAATCAGTCTTTTATGTACAATGTATAAACTCTATACAAGTGTATTGAATTCCAGACTTTCCAGTTACCTTGAGGATAATGAGATTTATGTTGATGAGCAAAATGGTTTCCGAAAGCACCGTGCCTGTATAGACCATTTGTACACTCTCACCTCTATTATAAGGAACAGAAAACATCAAAAGTTAGACACATTTTCATGCTTTGTGGATATGCGCAAGGCCTTTGACTCTGTTGACCGCACATGCATGTTTTACAAGTTACTGAATAATGGAGTTTATGGATTTCTATACAAGTCACTTAAAAGTTTGTATGCTTCACCCATTGCCTCAGTTATGATCAATGATAACATCACCGGTTGGTTCCCAGTAAAAACTGGTGTCCGTCAGGGGGACAACTTGTCGACGACTCTATTTGCCCTGTTTGTCAATGACCTTGCAACACAGCTTAAGGAAGCGGGTCTTGGAATCCCAGTTGGAGTATTGAAAATAGCTGTGCTCCTTTATGCTGATGATATAGTCTTACTGGCCGAGAATGAAAATGACCTTCAAATATTAATGGATATAGTGAATGAATGGACCAGGAAGTGGAGGCTTCTCATTAATGTTGATAAGACCAAGGTTGTTCATTTTAGGCGTCAGTGTGTTCCAAAGACAAATTTTATATTTATGTGTGGTGAAAATCAAGTGGAAATTGTGGAATCATATAGATACTTAGGCCTGGAATTGAATGAGCACATGGATTTTACAGTGACTGCAACAACACT
Organism: Amphiduros pacificus; assembly: GCA_949316495.1. Classification (NCBI taxonomy): domain Eukaryota; kingdom Metazoa; phylum Annelida; class Polychaeta; order Phyllodocida; family Hesionidae; genus Amphiduros; species Amphiduros pacificus. The sequence continues at coordinate 20,188,429 of OX439003.1, forward strand.
AGCTGAAGCTGCAGGGAGAGCTCTTGGAGCCCTCATATCAAAGCACAAAGCGTGTGGGGGTCTGCATCACTCAGTATATAAAAAGTATTATGAAACATGCATTGTACCTATCATGGATTATTCAAGTGCCATTTGGGGCTTCAAGCCTTATGCAAAATGTGATACCATACACAATAGAGCCGTACGATGTTTCCTGGGGGTGCATAGATATGCATCAAATCAGGTGCTTTTTGGAGACTGTGCTTGGAAACCACCTATCATTAGGAGACATTTGGAGATGATACGTTTCTGGTACCGGATTCTGAAAATGGATGACAATAGGCTGACTAAACAAGTGTTCATGTGGGAATCCACTCTAATGCAGAGAAATAATAACTGGTTTTCAGATTTGAAAAAGATATTTTCTAAGTTGAATAGGGTAGAATTAATTAACAAAAGAAATGTGGACGGTGTTTTTATCAATAAACTGTTATTAGAAGCAGAAAGAAAGATGATGGACAATGAATTTTCCAAATGGAGTGAAAATGTTGCTAACTCACCAAAGTTGCGTACATATAGACTCTTTAAACAGTCTGTTGCTGAGGAACCCTATCTGGGTTTGTCTAGAAATATGAGATCATATATTGCTCAAATTAGATCTGGGATACTGCCACTCCGTATAGAAACAGGACGTTATGGGCAAAATGCCATTCCACCTGATGAAAGGATATGTCAAATATGCTGTGAGGTGCCTGAGACTGAAATCCATTTTATTTTTAATTGCAAAGGATACATTAATGAAAGAAATAGACTATTTAGTGATTGTATAAAACATTTTAATACATTCCTAGATATGAATACAACAGAACAGCTACAAGTAATGTTCAGTGAAATTTTAGTACCCAAACTTGCCTTGTACATAAAAAATGCTTTCAATATAAAAAGAGATCTATTGTATAAGTTTGAGGGAGGGTAAGTGACTTATAAGCCTTCTAGGCTGGGTGGGCAATTTCAATGTTTTTAGCTTTTTGGGGAAATTGAAATACTGTCTTTAATGAACATTGTATATACCATATTGTCACTTAAATAAATAAAATCTTATCTTATCTTATCTTATACATTTTGTAATGTGGCATGACCTGTGTGAAACACTAAATATCATGTTATATCATGCATGTTATGTAATTCATTGCCAAATAAATTTGTACTAAATGTAAACATATTTTAGGATTTTTTGTTTTATACTTTTGGATTTTTAGATTTGAGGGGGAAAATATTTAAGGATTTTTGGCTACAAAAGATAAGGATTTTTGGATTTTTAGGTAAAAAAAGGGGGATTATTGGGTTTTTCATACCCCCCCTATGGGGGCCCCCAAACTCTAAATGTGAGTATCTAATAGGTTTGAAACCGCAATGCGACAGAGCCTATGAACATAATATTGTATACTTTGGCAGATATTTTGCGATTTGCTGAGCACACATATCCTGTCTATAAATAGGAAAGTTAATAAATGCAATAAAGGTTTTATCATGATTTGTGCCACTTGACATCCCACCTTGCTTATTCCCGCAATGCTTGTTTTATGTAGTATATCATCAGGCAAGGATTATTTATATTTCACTCACAGGCACATGTGCAATTAAAGATAAGTTGAAATGAATGAATGAATGAATGAATGAATGAATGAATGAATGAATGAATGAATTAATGAAAAAATAAATAAACAAACAAACAAACAAACAAACAAACAAACAAATAATAAATAAATAAATAAATAAATAAATAAATAAATAAATAAATAAATAAATAAATAAATAAATAAATAAATAAATAAATAAATAAATAAATAAATAAATAAATAAATAAATAAATAAATAAATAAATAATAAATAAATAAATAAATAAATAAATAAATAAATAAATAAATAAATAAATAAATAAATAAATAAATAAATAAATAAATAAATAAATAAATAAATAAATAAATAAATAAATAAATAAATAAATAAATAAATAAATAAATAAATAAATAAATAAATAAATAAATAAATAAATAAATAAATAAATAAATAAATAAATATGTTGCTGTTTGAAAAATAAACAATTTTATTTCTAAAAAAAACGTTGAATGTGATTGGGTTAATAAATGAATAACCAACATATTGATTTCCTTTTATTTTCAGCGTGATAAAAGCACCCGCCATCGAGAAAAGGTCCATAATCAAGACTCAATGCCCTACTCTTTGCAAAGAGTGACTGGAGAGCTGGGCGTTGTCACATCGTCATGAAAACAAAAAAGAAAATATTTTCATTTTGCAGGGATCTACGTGATTCAATATTAAAATATTTTGGTTTTTGATAAGATAACAAATGATTTTATCAGACATCTGATTTCTTTTCGTGATCTTCTGTTTGATAGCTGCATCAAGTGCCGTCAGTTGTCATATAACACACATATTGACTTACACATCTTTACGAGAGACAAACATGTATGATTACAATGTTTTGAGATGATTCATTCTTCTGAAAAGCGAACCGTGAACAAATGCCCACATATTACACAGATATGGCTCATTTGTCTCATAAGATTAATCTCAAGTGAAGAGGACCACATATAAATGCATAAATCGACACCTTATGTTACTCTCTATAGCAGATCCAGGATTTAGACCTGGCTCTGCAAGTAAATAACATATTCAACCCTTTAAATGAGTGCTCAGAGGCCACACCCAGTAGAAGCAGCCAGTAGACAATGAGTCAAATATCTCGTCACATGGGGTAACATGGCCAACTTGTGTCATTGTTATCATGTGCGTAGCAAATCTATGCAAGGCGTATTGCGGCAGAGGAGGTATTTTATATGACTCTACCTCGCCATGCAGAGTATCCTTATGTCTCCAAGGTTTAAAATTAAAGATTTATTTCTCTCCAAATATTACAGTGGATTAAATGTGCCATTGTTTGTTTGTTTGTTTGGGGTTTCACATCACTTTCAACATTATTTCAGTCATTTCGTGATGAGACCTACTTGTAGCAGATATAGTGCTGCCTCACTGAATTGTCATGTCGTAGGTCCTTGACATGACAACCCACCCGGTCATAGATTTACAAGGACAACGGGTTAACCCTTTAGGCACGGGCCTCAGCTCATGTGGGAAATTGTATCACGAGTTCAATCCCTGCACGGCCGGGGTTCGAACCCACGACCTTTGGATCACCACAGAGGAACTGGTGCTAATAAGCTGGCGCTCTAACCAACTGCGCCACGGCCCGTGGCATGTGCCATTGTATTTACTGTAAATATTGGTCATTTATATCAATGTCTAAAATTAATCAAATACTTATTAGAATCAGAACTCCAAATGACTGAAATAAGTTACTTCAATGGACATTTCCAATAATTATTAGCGACAAATGAATGATACTTAATACACGGTAAACTTAACTGACAAACATGGTAAACTGAATTGACCAACATTAGGTCATAAACTGTAACCTGGTGTCTGGCACATATACTGACCAATCAGTACAACTGCCAGTACAAAACAATTCTGTTTATATTCTTTCACCAATGAGTTGTCAGACAGAATTGTCTGACAACTCATACTGATGACGTTCAGCAGTGAACAAACAAAGCCATTTACGTTATACCACACTTTGAATCATGTAATGGGAGGATAACTAAATAATCATCACAAGCAGTATCAAAACTGAAATATAAAATATTTATCTGTATTGTCAGGTCAGAACAGATTTTTGTTGATAACTGTATGCAATTCTCGAGTCCTAAAATATCAGTTATGAGTTTATTTGTTTTCTTTCATTTATAACTAAATCAAATACAAATTACTATTTGAATCATTCAATGATGATATTTCTGTTGCAAAGATGTAATGTATTGTGTCACAGCTTTTCATTCAATATTATCATAGATTTATTTTAAAATTATAGTACTCTACATCTTGAATTGCAGGCCTCCAGGTTACGTAATGGGCATGTCTCATTTCTTCAGTGAGTTTCTAGAGGCCATTTGTAAACCATTGTGTTTTGCAAATATTGTGTGATATAAAGTGAGTGAAGCAATACTGATCTGTGATTGGCTAGATAAACTAGGCAATATTTTGAATAACATTTATCAATGCTTATCAAATTCGGGAATGATACCATCAGTCATCTCTAGTGATTTGAATGACTTCATAATACCATCAGTCATCTTAAGAGGTATGCATCGTGTCATGATACCATCAGTCATCTCTAGTGATGTGAATGACTTTATAATACCATCAGTTATCTTAAGAGATAGGCATTGTGTCATGATACCATCAGTCATCTCTAGTGATTTGAATGACTTCATAATACCATCAGTTATCCGAAGAGATGGGCATTGTGTCATGAAACCATCAGTCATCTCTAATGGTGTGAATGGCTCTGTAATACCATCAGTTATCTTAAGAGATGGGCATTGTGTCATGATACCATCAGTCATCTCTAGTGATTTGAATGACTTCATAATACCATCAGTCATCTTAAGAGATAGGCATTGTGTCATGATACCATCAGTCATCTCTAGTGATTTGAATGACTTCATAATACCATCAGTTATCCGAAGAGATGGGCATTGTGTCATGATACCATCAGTCATCTCTAATGGTGTGAATGGCTCTGTAATACCATCAGTTATCTTAAGAGATGGGCATTGTGTCATGATACCATCAGTCATCTCTAGTGATTTGAATGACTTCATAATACCATCAGTCATCTTAAGAGATAGGCATCGTGTCATGATACCACCAATCAGTGATTTGAGCGTATTTATGATACCATCAGTCATCTCTAGTGATTTGAATGACTTTATAATACCATCAGTTATCTTAAGGGATAGGCATCGTGTCATGATACCATCAGTCATCTCTAGTGATTTGAATGACTTCATAATACCATCAGTTATCTTAAGAGATAGGCATCGTGTCATGATACCATCAGTCATCTCTTGTGATATGAGTGACCGTCAATCATCTCAAATAAGTAACCCTCTGACATTACCAGTGACAAGAGCAGTCTCATCAAAGCATCCATCATATCATCAACTTAAAGTGGATCTTATGTGACCTTTATAATACCAGTCTATCATTACTGGACAATGCTTCGTTTCATCTCAATTCTCAAGTTTAGTTAGTGATCAATACACATCTGTCATTTAGATTTGGCAATAATAGACATATACATATAACAGGTGAGAATATTGAGCACGAGTACAAAGCAGGTTTTATGCCAGAACAGGTACATGCTCTAGCATTTCACTGAAGCACTGTAGCTGTAATGCTGCAAAGTTCAAAGTGGGATATTTCAAAACACCTGAACTTCCTTTCATCTTTTTGTGAATTCCTGTTTGATGAGAATTTAAACCATTTGTGCCCAAGGCCAGTACCGATTTAGGTTCAGTTCTGTAAATAAAGTGTCTGTGAATTATCAAAACATCTTCTATAATCAGCTTTTATATAATATTCTGGTGTGGCATCATCTATCAAATTGATAAATGAATGGAAATAATACAGACTAAAATATATCTTGCATTGATTGATAATTTTGTTTTCATTCGATATGTTTATGAATGTGTGATGTAATAATCATTTATGTATAGAAATCCACTGCCTAGATTAGTAACGGTAATATATAGAAGAATATCCTTGGTAGTACAAGACAAATGATTGGGATAAATGCGAGATTGGGCAGAAATACGATACAAGACATTGAAACTAGAGACATATTATATTAATATTACAGTTGTACATGTACATGTAGACGAAAGGAAAAAGGCCACGCCAATTTACAGAAATACAGATGATATGAAACGTTTAAAAGTATTTTCTACATTAAAAGATATAACTTTGATATAAAGGCAAGGTTTATTTATCAGCTGACACTGCATTATTATTCCTTTTATCCTCTAAAATGTGAACACGCAACGTTGATATAATATTTGTTGCAGATACAAGATTAAACAACATTAAAGATATAACAATAATATATTCGGTATTAGGAGATATAAAATTCATATCATGACGGGTTTTCTTTTGCATTGTAAATACATGACATCTCATTGTAAGTATTAAGGAAAAATGACACTTTAATGAGCTTTACAATAGAGTAAAACTTTGTCATTAGTTCCGAGAACTGGCTTCCTTTTGAAAGACCACTGCACTACATTAAAGGTCAACATAGATAATAGTTATCAGAAAATCATCTTACATTTTTGGCTTTTAAGAAAAGGATATTGCTAATGGACTAAAGTGAATTAACGTTTGTTATTGTTGCACAGGTACGATGAGAGGTAATATTTTACAATTACTGGCAGACTTTAAAATGGTTTCGATGATCATCGTATTAATGTAAAAAAACAGGTCGTTTACAACGGTAATTAGGATCCCAAATAAAATATATCCGTTTGTTGATATGAATTGTCAAATCTTGTTGTTGCAGAGGATATTTAAGGTTATGTAAATATACGCATAAATTATGTAGGTCTGTTCAGACATAAGCACACATAGGGATATAGTGGGATGGCAATTTAGGAGCTTAATAAAGTACTATGATAGCAAAAGGCATAACCATTATAATGTCCTAACATAAAAGTTTACTGCTGAGGATAAACCTGTCACAATTGCAAATAATGTCACATCATTTTCCTGCTCAGATAGGATTGAAGCAATCTGATCCTGTCCCAAGTTAAATAACCACTGCTATAAAAATCCAAAAAGACTAAAACATCATAGAATTGACAAGAAAGTCTATTCTTCATTTCTCTCTAGTTATCTTGCTTTTAAGAGTTGTTTCTTGGACGTAATCTCAGATATATTTTCTTTGCCATCAGAGGAGGGGGGGGGCTTAGTATGAGAGTTAGCAGTGAGAAGAGAAGCTAGCTTAAGACAAACAGGAGGCACATTTCTACTGCCTGGTGGGTGTCATTCTGCTGATTTATGTTGCAGTGCAAGGTGGCCACTGCCCAAACACACCAGTACCCCGCCACACCACTTATTAAATACAGCGGAGCGTGTGCCCCCCTGCACCCTTACTCTTGATTGCAAGGCGCTGGTGTTGACGGGAAATATGGAGTGGAAACGATCACATGGACCGGCCTGACACTTTGGGTGCCAGAAGCTTGTGGCTGCTTTTTGATGACACCGGCATGCTTTCTTTCTCTCAGCCACTGGAGCTAAGATTCATGGCACTGACTATGTACACAGACATCCGCAGATAGACCAGGCCAATAGCCTCCCAGAAAGTCATTTGTTTGAAGTGCTTTTGATTTAGGTTGGGCCAACAAGGTAAAGGAACCCTGATCCAAATTATTGGTGACGGGTGCAAAGCTTGTGTCTAAGACATTTGTGATTGAATGCACACAACATCAGGAGTGAGGTCTTCCCTATAATGGAATCATTCCCTGCCAATATATCTGAAGTCAAATGAATTCATATTTCATTGACACACCGATTGATAAGGGACGGCAAATATGTTCAAAATCTGTGACAAATCCTCTGTGTTTTTTGTCCAACATTCAATATTTACTGGACCAATGTGTGCCTATTGAAATATAATTTCAGATATTGAATGCAACATTAATTCATTTACTCTTTTGGGTATTACAAATACAATATTTCAAGCATATGCACGTTTATGGTTAAAGGAGCATAACATTTACCAGAAACCTTCTTTTGGTAAGCCCATAATGCTTGGTCCACGATATTACTAGTAAGATATAGAGTGAGATAGCAATATATAGAGGTAATTAGTAAAATAGATTGTCAACATTAGGACCTCCATAGGTTTTTTATTTCTCTTTCTAAACAAATAGATCCATTGGATTCCAAAAATACAATGGTTAATCATAATGTTAAAATCAAATATGACAGGAAAACAACGATCAAATAAATAGTGATTTAAAGCAACACAAATTCCGGATTTGAAATCCTTTTTTTAACTAATCGTTACACATGTTAGTTGTCTCCGGAACTAACTAGTACAAATATTGGTTGTCTTCGGAACTAATTGGTACAAATGTTAGTCCTTGTATCCTTTAAGTGATGTTAACACATAACATTTTTCAATAATGTCACATTCCCGCATTTTGCAGTCATTTTAGAATATCATTAGAAGTACCAAAGTATCAAAAATGTAATAACTGATTACAAAAGAAAGTGGCTGTTGAGCAATAGATTTGTCATTAATACTCTGGTGAATAAGGATATCAAAGGAAATGTTGCACCAAATCTAATCTTTCATTGCCTCTCACTGCAGTATTTAAAAGTACATCATGTTACGTTACATTTAAAACGTAATCCTATGTCTCTTGTTAGTAGATCTACTGTGAGGTATCCTCCTCTCTGAACTTAATCTATTTTATTGGGCAAAATAAAAGGGGCCCTTGTTTTTGGTGCCCTGGAGTCCATTATATTCCACGAGGTCATTTAAGGGTGACGTCCCCCAGAAAGCCAGTGTTAGAACACCAGGTTACTCCCATTGCCCTCAGTGAAATAGTGAAGTGGCAGAGAGCCTGTAGTTTGGTAGCATTTGGTTTCTGAAGGCTTTAACCCTTTGCCCGCCCCATTACCCCCCGTATGGTTGAGATGCGTGCCAGGAGCATCTTTCATTCTGGCCCTCGGCCTCAGCATCCCGTATCAACTAGGCCGTCACCTCATCGTGCTCACAGCTTCCTGGCCCCTCTCTCTATCCTTTCTTCCTTGCCACCATGCGGTGGTGTGTGTGGGTGAGGCTTTCTCTCTTCTAACATGTGTCTAACCTCCCCCACTCTGGGTGCTGTTCTCTACACTGCAGCACTCATCACCCCGCTCGGCTATTTTCAGCTTCCCCCCAGCCAACACAAGATCCAAAGTTTCTTTGTAGGGAGGTTGGCTAGCGTCGTGAAACCTGCAGAGGGATGCTAATTTATTTGCGTTATTAAGCGTGTTGGCAAACACTGGTGGATTTCAAGTGTCCTACTATCTGACATGGCACACATAACACTTAAACTCTGAGCAGCTCAAAGTGGCACCGGCAACTCCTTGGTTGCTATGACAACAAACTTTGTTGCATGGGGGATGATAGCAAGGCAACCATCTGGTTCCAGAGTTGAACTGTAATAATATCGCAATCCTGAGAGATAATCTACATAAACTAGCGACACACCTTATTTCCAGGTAAGCAATTATACCCCGACAACGCCTAATGTTGTTTGGACGATTTCCGTGCACATTACTGTTTCTATAGTGCAGTTGCCAGTGGTAAATGTATGAGCAATAAAAAGGGTGGCGATATTGGGTGATTGTAGCACTTTCCCTTGATGTAAACACAGGAGAAAACAGCAATGCTTAGTGTTGGCAAGGGTCACTGTGAAAACTAGCTGATAGGAGTGCAACCATTCTGTCTGTCCACATGTTCTGGCCTCTTTCTGCGCGCCCTGCACGCGTCATGAAGCCAACCAGTAATTGACATTGAAAACTCCCACCGACACTTCCCGCTGATTTTTATTCTGTAGTGGTGTAGTTTTATCGCCAAGGGTTTCTGTCTAACAAATCAAAAGAAATGCGAACATATCAATATATTCAGTCGTTCTAACAGTGGAAAGTTTTGGCAAAGCACCGCGATACACGACCACTGTACAAAGGAGCTTTAATCCCGTGTGTCTATAGATTCATCTACTGCACTGCACGATAGATAAATAACTCAAATAATCTCAGGTTTTGTACAGCTCGTTTTTCTCACGCATTACGGAGTGTGATTCAAGATAACAAATAAACTCCAAAAATTATTATTGAATAAAAACAAAATGACGTTTGGTAGGTTTTATTTCTTAAACGTTTAAAATGTACCTTAATTATATCTAATCCGATTCCAACTGGTGTCATGGTGGTAATCCATAAATGCAGGAGGTAGCCTTGGTACTCTGTTAGTGCAGCTGATAGCATAGGTACTCAGATGCAGATGGTGGCCTGGGTTATTTGTGAATAAAGTGTGTAGCCTGGGTACTGTGTAAGTGCAATTGATAGCATGGATATATCTGCAGTTGACAGCCTCGCTTATTTGTGAGTGCGGTTAATAGCCCTGGATGACTGTGAGTGGAGATGATAGCCCCGGATGTCTGTGAGTAGATACAATAGCCCAGGGTGTCTGTGAGTGGAGATGATAGTCCAGGATGTCTGTGAGTGGAGATGATAGCCCAGGGTGTCTGTGACTGGAGATGATAGCCCAGGATGTCTGTGAGTGGAGATGATAGCCCAGGGTGTCTGTGAGTGCAGATGATAGCCCAGAATGTCTGTGAGTGGAGATGATAGCCCAGGGTGTCTGTGAGTGCAGATGATAGCCCAGGATGTCTGTGAGTGGAGATGATAGCCCAGGGTGTCTGTGAGTGGAGATGATAGCCCAGGATGTCTGTGAGTGCAGATGATAGCACAGGATGTCTGTGAGTGCAGATGATAGCCCAGGATGTCTGTGAGTGCAGATGATAGCACAGGATGTCTGTGAGTGCAGATGATAGCCCAGGATGTCTGTGAGTGCAGATGATAGCACAGGATGTCTGTGAGTGCAGATGATAGCCCAGGATGTCTGTGAGTGCAGATGATAGCACAGGATGTCTGTGAGTAGATATAATAGCCCAGGGTGTCTGTGAGTGCAGATGATAGCCCAGGATGTCTGTGAGTAGATATAATAGCCCAGGGTGTCTGTGAGTGCAGATGATAGCACAGGATGTCTGTGAGTAGATATAATAGCCCAGGGTGTCTGTGAGTGGAGATGATAGCCCAGGATGTGTGTGAGTAGATATAATAGCCCAGGGTGTCTGTGAGTAGATATAATAGCCCAGGGTGTCTGTGAGTGCAGATGATAGCCCAGGGTGTCTGTGAGTGCAGATGACAGAAGGCAGTATGGTCTGTGGTAGTAGGTTTATTTCTTTAGACAGAAAGATGTTATTTCAAACGTTTCATTCTTATTTACTTCTTCGCATGGACCTTTTACTTCATAATGTACTCCAGATTTATGATGGAATAACATAGCTCTTTTACAGAACATCATTTTCCTATTTCCCAGAGACGAACTCGTTCTGAATATGGAGATTCATAACTTTGTTTCGTTTTTAATAATCCAAATCCATGTATGATATCATCATGGGTTTTTCATAATGTTATGATATGGTATGCAATGTTCACTTAGTTCAGGCATATTACTCTAAGGTTCAGTATAGTTTGGGATATTGTTGTCCTTTATCATCATGTGACATACTATAATTCAGAACAATATTTGTATTGGCCCATTACCTATTTACAAAGAACATGGATTCAGTTCAAGTCAAGAAGAATGGTTCGAAGGTTAAAAAAAATGCAAGAGTCCATAATTATCACAAAACCAAACCTGCTATAAGAACTTTTATCTCGCAGGCAAATGCGTGAAAATCCTTCTTATAGCTTAGCTATCAAGGCTAGTTGAGTGAAGCTGTATCTGGGCGAGTGTGAGTGGCGTGCACATCCTTTCATATGAGATATACTGGCATGAGGTAAGTCTGTGGCAACATTCTGAATATAACATAATTGTGCAGAAACAAATAATGTCTGCCACAAGGACACTTATGTCACACAGCCAGGCCTGTCTAACACACTTGTTGACTAATTAACTAAGATATGACGTAATCGCCATAGCAACCTGCTCCGTTGCTATGGGCACGAGCCATGGTAACATATGGTCTCCATATCAACAACCAGCCAGGAAGCTTATGTTGCAGCTATTTCCATCGCAGCGCATAGCAGAAATCATCCTCGTGTTTGTATATTTTGCTGACGGGGCGAAGAGAAAAAACTTCCCTTTTATTTTGGTGTCGTATAATGTTGGTAAACCTCTGTTGACCTTGTGACTTGAGATTAACACTTCCCCGCCACCCTCTTGGGGAATGCTAAGAGGTGTCAACTCACATTGGTATCATTATGATATCCACCATGAGTTTAAAGTAATAAATCAACATAGATTATTTCACATTATCATTATGAATATCTATATTGTCTGGATATGTATATTGTATAGGTTCACTGATGTGCTAGAACAAAAGCAAGAAAACAGCACATCTATTGTGTCCATATGTCATGTGACATAGACACACAAAACCACAAAGAAGGCTCGATACATTGGAGTTTCCTGTGTGAATCCATCAGCCTGAAGCAATGAACGCAGGTGGGACAAAACCTTTGTATTCGCTGACACACAAACAGGGGAACAAACACCTCGCATACAAGTAACCTGTCTCTTACCCTAAAGATCACATCTTAGAGCTGAACAGTCTGACATGTCTTAAACATCACATGTACGCTGTGATATATCTGAAATGTTATAAATTGTCTCGGGGATTCGCTCACACTTTCATATGCCTGACCAATGATATATTTCAAATATCATATTCTCTGTTGAATGTTAAATTTTACAAATGGCATAAAAATCACACCGGACATCGTCATATATAATTTATTGTCTGATATATTCCAAATGGTTTACATCCGTTCACAATTTCCACTACCTGTATATTACAAATGGTCCCAAAGATCACACCCGTTAACAGTTATATCTCTATCTGATATATTGAAATCTGTCCAGCTGATCATATCCGCTAGGGCCTGTCTGACATGTTCACATTTAAACCTTTCAAGATATACCAGCAGAAGTTATATCTCAGGGGCGAGTCTTCAGACCTGCAAACCAAATCTTCTCGAATTAGGGACTGTCTGATTTGTCACGCTGCACTTGTCCAAGAAATCTCATCTCTGACTTGTCACACCTGCTTTCATGTCCTATACTCTGCATGCTTACGGATTTCTCAGGGCTTTCTGACCTGTCACACTCTACTCCCAAATTCTCCATCGCTTTACACCAGCACCTGTTTGACGTGTCACACTCAACACCCATTTCTTCACACTAGTGGCTGACTGGTTGTTTAATATAACAAAAAAAGGATTTCTAAAATAACAAAAAAAGGATTTCTTACTTTAAAGGATTTCTTTTTTTGTTATTTCAGTTTCATGTCTTAAATATATATATATATATATATATATATATATATATATATATATATATATATATATATATATATATATATATATATATATATATATATATATATATATATATATATATATATATATATATATATATATATATATATATATATATATATATATATATATATATATATATATATATATATATATATATATATATATATATATATATATATTTAATATAGCAAAACAGGATTTCTGAAATAACAAAAAAAGGATTTCTTACTTTAAAGGATTTCTTACTTTAATAACAAACAGTAACTTTCTTTTGTAGGCAAATATCCCCTGTGTGTATCATAATTTTATTCATGAGTCGACAACTTAATATTTCTATTCCAGCAAAAATAAGTAATATTAGCCATACCACTATACAATTTAAAAAACTGATCTGGAATATAGTAAATAATTACAGTAAAGAGCAAAAGATTGTCATGAGATATCTATCTTAATCACACCCAGAACACGATTCTTTATCCCAGCGTTCCTGCATGATAAACGTGTCAAAAGTAAATCAGTTTGAAGTCCAAAGTCATCAATATATCAGCATTATCAGTTTGAACTTTTAGCCTCTCATTATGAGGAATGAAACAATTAGTATATTAGTTTCGGGGAATGTGTACGTTGGCATGACAAAGGCTTATAGAAGCAGGGTCGGCATCGCCCAGGGTGATTAACTTCCACTCATTCTCGCCACTAATCACAACCACGTGACCACCGCGGTAATCAGCGAGAACAGGATTCATATGTCACGGAGCGTGCGAGTCATGTGTTGCAGCTTGTGTATACGTACATATATATCATCTTGTTACCTAATCGCCAACTAATCTTGTATCTGACCTCTGCCAACCTACACCACGCTTTTCTAAACTGTCAGTGTGTAATGACTACCCCACCTTATTGCAGAGGTAAGGTTCTACTAAGGTTCAGGGTCGTTTCTTGACTATAGCTCAATCACTCTATCAAAGGTACTCTTGGCTCTTATTTTTGCACCATCCATCCTAATGTGTTTTTATCTGAACACCGAGAGACAGCTGAAGTGGTTGATGTTGAGAGGTGCTGTCCATTCATAACTCTCTGTCGATGTTTTGTTTTGACTTTGGTTCTGTCTGCTGGAATAACACTTTTAACATATCTCCCACTCAAACATTTAAATCTTGCACAAGTGGCCTGTTCTAGGATGGCAACAGGCCGTCACTGGCACCAGATATCCTTTTCTCCTTCCACCGCGGCGCATCTGATGGGATGTGACGTGTTGGTATTTATCTGCTGGGTCTACAGGCTCAGAGTTTATTATCCTGGCACATCGAATCATACACGATTGATTTAAGCGGACTTCCTGTTTTTGCAAAAACAGACTAAAGAGAGTTTTTTTCCACTGATATATATCAGAAAGCGCTTTTATCAAAAGGCATATAGGGATTAATTAGATTTTCTCTTCCATATAAATTAAAACTCAATCTTGACAGAACTTCGATACTATACCCTATTCTGGGGTTCATAGTTATTTCTGGTCTATCTATAGAATATCTGACAAAAACAAAACAAATTGTTGATTTCTTTTGTCACAAGGTAGTTTGTATTTTTAGAAGCAGTTCTCATGAATGAATAATTGTTGCTGTATTTACACAAACATATATTATTCAAATGATAAAAAGTGTGTTTAGTATGATGTATGATTTATCTGAGCAAGAACAAGAAAAACAGATAAGCTTAAAGGGACCACATCCTATCCTGCCTAGTATTCTTTCCACGCCTCTCATTATTCTGCAGCATGTGTACCGTCACTGTATGTAAGGCATTCCCACAAAGACACTGACAGAGAAAATGTTCAGCACCCCTAATACATCATACCCACATATGTTTACAAACTTTGTGTGTTTGGGTTGAATGGTATGAGAAGTTAGCTTGGTGAGAGTGTGCAGCCAAGCCAGGAGGTTACCAACAAGAGATGATATGCAGCCACACAACAGATGGTCCTTTTGCCAAACTCTAATTTCAACCTTCACGATCACATGTGTCTTTAGGTTTTAGCTTTTCAGAGTAATTGGCTCTGCTTAGAATGTCCTTCACAAAGTTGAAGTTGGCTATGTTTCCTTGAATAGATATCGATATGATAAGGTATATTTGGATTACCTTTGTGTTTCAGACTGACAGGAGAAAGTGATGAGGACCTATCGGGGTTAGCTTTAAACTTGCGTACAATATTTCAATCCGTTGATATCACTTAAAAGGCCGAATCCTTGTGTAACATGAGGGGCTCAATGTTAGCCAATACCACAATATTCAGATTCGCATAAAATATTTTATTATTCAGAGTTTTTACAAACCTATTTTAATGGATTAGTTGTTGAACTTTATGTTCAACTTTATCTTCCATAAGATAAAAATTATGAATCAAGACGAATTCAATCGTCAGAAATGCAATAATTACTATTCAAGTGATATCGTGAAATCATATTCAAGTTACCATTCGGTAAAATACAGAGGTCGACAACTCCCATATGTGGTGTGTTCCGAGGGTTTGTTACTCTAGCAATGGATAAGGGGTTTGAAAGGGTCAGCGTCAGACACATTGCATCTCATCTGATCTCGTCAGCAATAGTCTCTGTGCTGAACAAAGTGAGTTATGGGAACAAATCTGGGCTAATATGCAGTCTTCACCTGTGCTTTGAATGCCAATATCGCATCCTTTTATTGCTATCTAAGGCATTGAACAGAGCACAGCAGACAGCGACCTACCCTGCAAAATATCCTCCCTTTACCTCTGAATCGCGACCAGGAAATAAACGTGGCCTTTTACACTTCGCTACCTAATCAAGTTAAAAGCAAATGCATCTTCCTTTGGTTATCTAAGCATCAGTTCAAATCATAGTATTTGAGAGGTGTAGAGACCATATAAACCAATTTAACATATAGTTTGACTCCAGTAAGGCGCAGGTGAGGCAATCGCCATGGCGACGACAGGACACAATCCCGCCAAATGTCGTCTGCTTCTGAAAATCAAAACTGCTTGGTAAGAAAGCTATTCTTGTCTTGAAGCAGAGACAGAGCTCCGCAAATATACCATTCATCGCAAAAGTGAGTGGGAAGATTTAAGAAACTCTGTCAACTATTTGTGTGAAGTGGGTCAAAATAATTGCCTGAATACGAAGGAAATACTCGTGTAGAATACGAAATGAGCGGAAACCTTTTGGCTGAGATGTTATACTGGGTATATGGATATGAAGCTACTTATATATCCTCAATAAAACCGTTATTATATTGATATGATTTCTCAACTGTTTGGTTTACTGTTTAGTTGGGTTTTCCTTTTTTTTCATTTCAAAGTCAAACATTTAAAGGTAAATAGATATCTAATATAACTAATATTAGCGTGCGGCTTCCAAACATTTTAATGTTAATCCCGAGGACTCGACTCGGGATATGTATGTCAAATAAATATCTGTTGGAAATGTCTTTTAATTTTGATTATCTTTTGGTTTGGCCCATAGAACTAAACGAGAATGTTTATTTAGAACCAATCAAAGGTAATATTGGACGAGAAAACCTCTTCGCCTGGTGAAATTAAATTGCAGGTTATTATATTAACTGGAAAGTATGTTAAAAAGAAACCATATTTCAGTGAGGAATAACAAAGGATTTATATATTTAGATTATCTAATTGAGAGTGATTTTGATAAAATACAATACGAATCAAATTTCTTTCTTTAGCATAACCTAAATTTTAAATGACTGGAGTTTTTTTAGATTGATGACATAACCACAGTATACCTGTAGGTAACATAACACTTGTTTGTTAAAAACACCCTTGTAAAAAGGTGTAGAAGAAAAAACGGTTATTTTTATAGGTAATTTATCAGCTTGGCTTCCACATTTTCGCCCCACACGTTGAAATGCCTTCTCGCTGCATACTTGAGCGTCTCTCCTATAGCACCACCTATCGGCGATAAGGTATAACAAGCCTCTTAGAAGATGCTTTATAGCCATGAAAGTTAGACATGAATGATGTTTTGACACCTCGGGGTTGATGTGATACGTAACGTAACTTTCATCTGCAGGATCTCAAGGGATAGTTTATACATCTAAAAAAACTAGGTCATGACAGAAATGTTGCAAAAAGGTACCGTCAAAAGAATTGACATAAAATGAAAGGTTATGAAATAACAAATTGAATGAAAGTCCCGTTAAATAAAATTCTATTACCTGTAGCTTTTAGTAGCTGTGGGAGAAGAATGTAGAGTTAGAATGTGTGTTAAAATATCAATCAATGGAGCATT
Organism: Amphiduros pacificus; assembly: GCA_949316495.1. NCBI lineage: Eukaryota > Metazoa > Annelida > Polychaeta > Phyllodocida > Hesionidae > Amphiduros > Amphiduros pacificus. Next base: position 20,205,774 of record OX439003.1, read on the forward strand.
ATCATTTTTCATCATAAAGTGGGGCTTTAAAAGCCACATGATCCTGCAATAGAATGCCATATATTAGTGTTGTCTTTTTGCCTATATAACAGCAGGACGCATCTGTAAAAAACGATATAATGATAAGTGTAAAGGGTATTGATATATATACTTTAAGTTCCAAAAAGCAATGGTTTCATATGATTATTGATGGTAAAGATTCTTCATTACCATCAGTACACATAGAACAATGTACCTATGTCAGGTATTGATTGCTGAGTTTGACATTTGTTAGTACATACAGAAAACCTTGCAAGAAAAGCTATGAAGAATCATTCATTTCATGGTTTTATTATAAGGATATTGAAATACCAGGAGATCATTAGTGTCTTTGAATGATGTGCAGAAATAAACATGAGATAATAATACTGAAACACATGAAATTATGCAAGGTTGAATAAATGGTGGGAAGACAAACCTATTGTTTGCAACTACTTAAAGACGGGGGAGAGGGAAATTATCAACCAACAACGGCTACAACCTACTAATGTATAATATCTTGAACAATCATGAGAAGAGGAGACGCAGTGCTGACATAATCATATCATGACCTTGACTGAAAATGATGGTTTACACGATATACCTGCATATGACATCAAGTAAATACAACAATATTCACTTACATATGATAACTTAGAAATAATTTAGGCATGATCATAGCTTTCAGATGGCAATTATATCGGGAGGATAGCTGTCATATCATTATTAGACATTTATCATACCTTTTTGATGATAATTGGACCATAGCTTATGGATTAAATGATATCTCTACTGATCATAGAATGTCCTATTATTTCATGTGTCAGACAGATATACGTTTTTCAACGGCAAAAGGAAAATCATTTTACATGAAATATACTCAGGTGGATAAGGTTGGGCATTTATCACTCTGTAAGGTTAATAGTTTGACATACACTAAAGCTGCATGAATAGTTACCTGTCGTGGTGAGTTGCTCTTGAGCATGTCTAAGTTTGTTTTTAAAATTTGACACAAGGCTGATTCCTGTTCAAAGGAAACTTCAGAGTGGAAATGAGGTGATGTGTGAGTGATGGTGTCTATGCGACCCATACCTTGAGTTCTCAGCTTCAGTAATAACCCACCAACACCAGCAACACACACTTGTGAAGTATAGGAAGTATAGGACGAGGTTTATCCCCCGCCATCTTTATATTAAATGTTCAAAGTTGTAGCTTATTTCTTTGACCACGGATGAGTCCTGAAGCTCCTGAGATATCAATGTTAATGCTACTCGCTTCAGCTGCCATATATAATTTAACATACACATTGATTCACCGACAAACTGATTGCAACATTATACGTTCAAATGCTAGTGGAAAGTTAAATGTTTAAAATGTTTTAAATTGGCACGAATATGAGTATCTTGCATGGAGGTTATATGCAGGTCACTCACTTTGGAATAGTATTTCCATACACGCCCTCTTAGATTGTGACAAAGATTTAGTGTGGGTGTAATTAGGAGCACATAAGTGACAATATCACGAACTACAAGAACCATTAATCTAAAGATGGAGAGAGAAATGCGATGACATTAAGTCTCATTACCCATGGCATTTTGTCTTTTTCTGTCGGTGCAAGACCTTGTACAGTAAAAAAAATATAGATAAAAATAACTGCAGCTTTAAATGTCAGATTCTGGTTCCGCAGAGCAAATTGCAACATGGTGTGTGTGGTATAAACTCAATCCTATAGTAAGCCAACCCATCTCATCATTCTGATTAAGTGGCTTAATATAGAAAACTAAAAATAAATTTATTTTTCCCGCAGCATTTATTTATCCGATAGATGACATGTACATATATGTACAATGTAGGAAAGGAAACTAAAAAATTCTCTCAGCATCATTTACAATGCACGTGCACAGATAGACAAGTATGCATTAAACAATGTTGAAATAAACAATGCAGTATTATCAGAACAATTTGCGGTGTCATCATTTGGGATTTGCTTTGTCATCATGAATTTAAAAAAAACTGAACAGAAACATAATGGTCACAGACGTGATGGGCCAGACATATTTGTCAATGTTTTTCAAGCAGTTATCTATAATTCTTCTATTGATTTATGCAGTCTACTGCGGACAAATATTTGTTTTTACGCCAAATTGGTCCCATCTACTTGCATAAATTAACATGAGAGAAAATCATCTTACCAACACTGATCACGTCACTGCAATGGAAATGCCAAAGCTAAAATGTAAAAAAAAAATAATCAGTGACCTAATTGGCCTTAGTAAATGAGTATAAATAGCTCTTTGCATCGTTCTGATGCACATTTAGTATCATCAGCGATAATAAGTCCCGGATGGTGGTCGCCCTCCCAACAGTGCAACAATCTAGGTCAGGGGCAACTTTGAGCGGTTTGACATTTACTCTCTCATAAATAAAAGCTTGTCAATGTTGGTGTATTACAAATGTTAAAACTTAAGTGTTTATCTTACATTAAGCATTTATTTCATATCATATCGTGGTATATTACTAGACTCTATCCTCTTATTGGCAACTTAGCAGAAGCAATATGTGATGTCTCCCGACAGAGTAACATGAGCATGAATTGTTCTTATGAAACATATGTCGCTACATTAATAGATTAAAGATCAAATGAACCAAAAGCATTGCTTATATGGAGCCACCATTATCTGCCACAGAACGTCGATCATTTTGTATGACACAAGTTCTTATTTGTAATATGTGAGTCATCTTCCATTTATCAATTATCAGCTGATGAGCTTATTCCCCTTCTGTCTTGTATATATATATATATATATATATATATATATATATATATATATATATATATATATATATATATATATATATATATATATATATATATATATATATATATATATATATATATATATATATATATATTTGGTATATGTCTTATCGTTTGTTTGTATTAGTGTATCAGGTCTTATATTATTTTAAATAACATTTGATTCATTATTGATACTCCTCTTTGATGAGGAAGATTAGCTAATATTTCTACAAGATATGGAGTGATATTTTTGGGAGCTGGTGGTGTTATGGAGGCGAGGTAGTAAAGCTAAGTCTGACTGGCCGAGATGCCGGGAGGTCATATACAGCTCCTACAGGCAGCACCCAAGGTCGTCACCAACCCTAATTCACTTATATGCCTTAACATGTGGTTTCCAACAGGGTCATAGCCTCGGTCCTTCATCTCCCCAGCGTCCATGCCGTAGGTGCAGCACAAGCCAAGAATCCTTCCTTAATACTTTGGGAAAAATGGTGAAGATCTACAAAAAACCCACTTTTTTCTTTTGAGGAGAGCCTGGACCGATCAGCTAATTTCTAGTATTTGCATTGATGGTGAAAAGATACATGTCTACCGAGGAAAGACTTGTTGTGGTGGTATGCCAGATGTAGGATGTGTTGATTTATCAAGTTATGACGGGTGACACTTCTCACCTAGATGAGCATCTTAAGCAAGACCGCCTTATAGATTAATACTGATCCTAGCCAGCACACCGCTGCCCACCACAATTTGGGGCCTGCTGCTGTGGTTAATGTTCTCTTGTCAAACCTAACTGGCCCTTTGCCCTCCAGTCGCTGGACAATGGGACTTAAATAACAGCACACTCCGCGCATGCAAGTCAAGAGCAGCTTTACTCAAAACTAATTCAAATAAATGGCGAATTATGGACACTATTAGAGCAATTGTGGTGGACACAATGAGAGAACAAGTCAGATATGAAAGAACACTTGGCATGTTGGGCTAAAATGAACCCTAGAGTAAATGAGAGCTATTGTATTAATCAGGAAGTTTTTCTTGTGATGAATGAGACTCCAAATAACTGGCATCAGATGAAAAAAAAACTTGGTTCTCATTGAGTTCTCGCCGTCACATGACAACTGTGCGAGAATTGCCATGATTGCCAGGATTCTCAGCCAAAATGGATTCTAGCATGACATAAGCAAGGAAAGAGCGTGATCAAAAAGACCTTGTTGAGTAGAATGCAACGAATGGCTTTTGTATGTAAAAACAGCAGAGATTGTGTTGAGTATTGGCTGTAAAATAGCCGAGAGTTGACGAAACCGGTGCGTGTTTCCAGAAACCAAACCACATTGAAAAATACAACAGAATTGCGATCAATACACTTTATGACCTTCCACCCTTCATAAGTTTCATTTTGGGGGTATTAAGACGGGTGATATTGAAGCAAGCTGCCTTGATCGGGCGCCATCAATAAGGCCTAACTTTTGCCCTCACTCAACATGGGGCCCAAACAAACTCATCAGCGCTCCCACCATCGCCATAAACATTCTGGCAAGCCTTGCCTGCCTTCTACCTCGCAGAACCTTGCTTGTAATAAACACTAATGGAAATTAAATTGACTCTTGGCCTATTTGAGAGCATTTCTTGCTATTTTATCACCATGAAAAGTCAAATGAAAGATACCAGACTATCTTGTTTCCATGGTAAAATGTCATTGTGACGTCACTAAACATTGTTTACGGGCTTTATATTTGGAGCAGATTCTTAACCCAGACACTCTTGGCATTTTCGCAAATAAGTAAAACATGAGATGCATGTCTTGCGTGGACCTCCATACATTCTGTTAATTTATTTAAACCAGGTTCCGATGACCTTGCGTCATTTCTACAAATGCATCATGTTAGCGTTGAGCTCTATTTGTTTCTTATCTTTCACACTTCATTCTCCCCAAACCTATCACAATATATGGTGTGTGTGTCATTCATATAGATTTTGTTACATATACATCACGGTTGGATTCTTATGCACATATTCGTTTCTTATGTAGATAACATTAGCAGACATTTAAATTCTTAGTAATTTTCCTCTTCTATTAAAGAGTTCACAAATGGCATGCTAGCAGAGTACAATAAAACGCTTATTTACTTTAATGCGTATAGGAGGTCCATCCTTTTCTGCAATGGCGAATAGTAAATCTAATGGACAGCTAAACCAGTCCACTATGTTGATGATATCAAACTGTAACACCTCTGGACATGTAGCAGTACATAGCAGTGATAAGTAATGGTTTATTTTGGTGGCAATGTGTTAGACACCTTCATGCCAGTTGACTTATGGGCTGGTGCTGTTATTTCATTAGGGACCCACGTAATGTAGCACTATATTTTTGGGTTTATGATTCAATTACCCTGCCCCAGATGGGCCACACTTTATCGCCAGCTGTCAGCAAACATGATTTTCTGCACAGCCCGCTGTTGATGACAAAATATATTTTCAATGTGAACTGAATGAAAATGGGTTTTAAGCATGAATTTAACTACACCACAGGTCTATATCTAGTGCCTGTATATCGATCACTCTCATAGATATAATCTGATAGCAAAGCATTCAACTATAAACTGCAACAATAAGAAATGGTCAATACTAAAAGCGTTTTATCTGGGCGAGGTTTTTTTCTGTTAGATATTTGAAGTTTATATAATATATATTTGTATGTATACCATATATTTGTGTCCTGATGTTTTGTGATTTTAATATACATTATTCAACAAAGATGATAATTACGCATCTTGTCGAAAGTTAAATGCTTTGGCCAATTTAATTAGTCAACCTACTTAAAGTTATACCAAGAGATAGGAGTGTGAGTTGCATTTATGATGCAGAACTTAGTCTGGTGGGAACTGCTCATTACAACGCCCCATGCATCAGTCTGATTTGTTACAAATCTGCGAGGGCCAATTTTGATATGATCCATTCATCTAAATTGGAGACAGACAAGCAGTGGTGTTTAGGAACCAAATGAGCGGCAAAGGAATGGTTTGCCGAGTTCGCGGGGACCACTGGCTAACTGACTGTGAAACATGAAAGACACAGCAGTGGCTTGGGTGCATGAAATTGAAATTCTGCAGGGCTATGTTAGTGAGCTCTGCAGGAAATGAGAATGGCGCATGCTTGTCAATCGCCGTTGTCATGGTAATGGCGAGATGCAACATGGGAACATCATTGGACACCAGGGAAAGTGGTAAATAGTTTGTGGGGGACACAGGGAATATGGTATGAAAGAAAAGACACATATTGAAATGATAGTCTCACACTCTTCAGTAATACACTTATAAGTAGGTGGAAATTGAGTTAAAGTAAAAGTTGGGCTGAGCAGATGGGTCCTCTCAGAGGGCACCATCAAAGTAATCGATCAGTTGTGTCTAACAAAACACTATCTCTCAGATGATCAATTTCGTCACACTGTCCTCCTTGTGGGTATGTCCAGGGAATTTGACATATGGCGAGGCTTTGCCATCCCACAAGTCCAATCGAGATGTTTTAAGCGTGGATCTTTTCTGAGTTATCTCATTGTGTTCTCTACTTTATGGTATCTCAGTGTTATCATTCACATTGAATCGCCGACTTTTCAATTGAATAAAGTGGTAACTGTCCAGTAATCGGAAAGTACACTTTATGTATATTTTTGAACAGATGTTTTGGTGTTTTGCTGTTTAGTTTTGAATACCTTCGAATGGCTGTGAAATGAGACCCTGGAATAAAGGCTTAAAGGTCCATGAGTGGATGGTGAGTAAGATGTCAGTAGAGACGATAGGATATGTGGAAGGTCAGTGAGATGCCAGGAGAGATGGTATGATATATGGATGGTGTAGAGGGGTGCCGATAAATGTGTTATGATTAGTGGATGGTGAGTGGGATGCCAGTAGGGGTGTTATGTATAGTGGATGATGAGTGGGATGCCAGTAGGGGTGTTATGATTAGTGGATGGTGAGTGGGATGCCAGTAGAGGTGTTAAGATTAGTGGATGGTGAGTGGGATGCCAGTAGATGTGTTATGATTAGTAGATGGTGAGTGGGATGCCAGTAGGGGTGTTAAGATTAGTGGATGGTGAGTGGGATGCCAGTAGAGGTGTTAAGATTAGTGGATGGTGAGTGGGATGCCAGTAGAGGTGTTAAGATTAGTGGATGATGAGTGGGATGCCAGTAGAGGTGTTATGTATAGTGGATGGTGAGTGGGATGCCAGTAGAGGTGTTATGTATAGTGGATGGTGAGTGGGATGCCAGTAGAGGTGTTATGATTAGTGGATGGTGAGTGGGATGCCAGTAGGGGTGTTATGTATAGTGGATGGTGAGTGGGATGCCAGTAGAGGTGTTAAGATTAGTGGATGGTGAATGGGATTCCAGTAGAGGTGTTAAGATTAGTGGATGGTGAATGGGATACCAGTAGAGGTGTTATGATTAGTGGATGGTGAATGGAATGCCAGTAGAGGTGTTAAGATTGGTGGATGGTGAGTGGGATGCCAGAAGAGGTGTTAAGATTAGTGAACGGTGAGTGGGATGCCAGTAGATGTGTTATGTATAGTGGATGGTGAGTGGGATGGCAGTAGAGGTGTTATGATTAGTGGACGGTGAGTGGGATGCCAGTAGAGGTGTTATGTATAGTGGAAGGGGTGAGTGGGATGCCAGTAGGGGTGTTATGATTAGTGGATGGTGAGTGGGATGCCAGAAGAGACGATGAAATATATGGAAGGTGAGTGGGATGCCAGGAGAGACGTTGAGATATATGGAAGGTGAGTGGGATGCCAGGAGAGACGTTGATATATATGGAAGGTGAGTGGGATGCCAGTAGGGACGATGAGATATATGGAAGGTGAGTGGGATGCCAGTAGAGACGATGAGATATATGGAAGGTGAGTGGGATGCCAGGAGAGACGTTGAGATATATGGAAGGTGAGTGGGATGCCAGTAGAGACGTTGAGATATATGGAAGGTGAGTGGGATGCCAGTAGAGACGATGAGATATATGGAAGGTGAGTGGGATGCCAGGAGAGACGTTGAGATATATGGAAGGTGAGTGGGATGCCAGTAGGGACGATGAGATATATGGAAGGTGAGTGGGATGCCAGTAGGGACGATGAGATATATGGAAGGTGAGTGGGATGCCAGTAGGGACGATGAGATATATGGAAGGTGAGTGGGATGCCAGGAGAGACGTTGAGATATATGGAAGGTGAGTGGGATGCCAGTAGGGACGTTGAGATATATGGAAGGTGAGTGGGATGCCAGTAGGGACGATGAGATATATGGAAGGTGGGTGGGATGCCAGTAGGGACGATGAGATATATGGAAGGTGGGTGGGATGCCAGTAGGGACGATGAGATATATGGAAGGTGGGTGGGATGCCAGGAGAGACGATGAGATATATGGAAGGTGAGTGAGATGCCAGGAGAGACGATGAGATATATGGAAGGTGAGTGAGATGCCAGTAGGGACGATGAGATATATGGAAGGTGAGTGGGATGCCAGTAGAGACGATGAGATATATGGAAGGTGAGTGGGATGCCAGTAGAGACGATGAGATATATGGAAGGTGAGTGGGATGCCAGGAGAGACGATGAGATATATGGAAGGTGAGTGGGATGCCAGGAGAGACGATGAGATATATGGAAGGTGAGTGGGATGCCAGTAGGGTAGATAAGACATGTGGATGATGAGTGGGATGCCAGTAGAGGGTTCAGGAGGTGTGGAAGGTTACAGGGAGGCCAGTTGGGGTGATGTGTGGAAAATGAGTGGGATGCCAGGGTAAATGATAAGAGAAAACAGTGTACATGAGAAGGTAAGATATTATTGCTTGAGTTACTATAGCCTATGTTTAGCTGATAAAAGAGATGCATAATATTGGGGAAGTTTGCTGCATTGCTGGCAGGTCACAATGAAATATTTTAGTATTAGTCTTATTGCTAGAAGATACTTCCGTTCTTCATCTGCCATTATAGAATGCTCTTTTGCCCTTCTCCCAGAAGAGCAGCACAAAGATCACATTGTAGGTCAGGAGTCATCAAGGGCTACACACGATCTGCTAATCACAGGCTTTCTCACATAGTCATGTTTACAGGTTTAAGATTATGTTGCATCTACTTTGTGCTGAAGCTGCACTTGTTGGCAGAGAGAGAGAGAACCCAGCAAACTATGGATGTGCTAGAAGTGTGCTAGAAGAGTTGAATGCTCTCCCCAGAAGTCTTGTTTTAGTGCAGAATGAACACACAGATTAAATAATTGTAGCAGACCTAAGTCATTTGTTTTTTTTTTGTTATTTGACTGACTTAGCATTTTAGGAAAATATGAAGTAACTCTGCAACTGTACTGTCAATGCCATGGTTCCTGTGTCCACTGTTTTTGTCAATGAAATAGGGCGTCTAAATAATATGATAGAGTGATAAAATACTATCATTACAGAAAAACTGTGTCATTTATTTTTTATATTAAATGATTTACAATATCAAATGGCTTCATCATTTAGAATAATGGGATAATAATTCGAAGAAAGACATGGCAGAGATTTTGATTTCATGAGCGTGGTGATTTATGTTAAAATCCGACTTAGTTATTATTGCTGGCAGATCTTACCTTTGTTCTTTTCATCTAAAATTATCAATTACAGTACTTCACAATATGTGACGTTGGCATATTATGTATATATTTTTTTTTCACATGAGTGAAAACAACCAGATAAATGACAAATAACTTTCATTTGAAAGTCTTAGATATTATTTTTAGTAAGTACTCCCACCTTCAAGCAACATTCTGAACCTTTCAATATTCCTTTATTGAATAAAACACCGACATTAAACGAGTATAAAACTTGAACAAAATCAATAAAAGGCTTTGAACAATATAGAGCTAAAATTTTATTTGCTCGCTCATTTCTTATCAATTCATTATAGAGACTTCGTTTGCAATCACACATAATCCTTTCTATCTCCCACCAAACGTTCAATATGTAAATTCATGATATAATGAGACTTTCGCAAAAGCTTAAACCAGGCATCAAACTTTATAATGACCAACCACATTTGATTCGACTACCGTTGATAATTCCTTAATCACCATTTATCTTTCTCGGTCCTTCTTCTCTCAGTTAGATTAGGTTGTTCATCCTTAGGGGGTTCCCTGTTGAAATTCTCCCCCTCGCCTCAAGGTGGTTGAGACCCATAGTAAATTATGGCTATCTTATCAAAAAGTCCTGGATCCTCATGACATGACTGGAGGATTGCAATGAAAAAACGTGACTCGGTTGTACAATCCACTGCCTCAGTCTAAACAGTTTCCTGTATGAGATCCTCTTAGCTGTGTATAGAAGACTGTCTTAACGACCAAGTCTAAACCTGCGTTCCAAATTTCAAAACGAGGCTGCAAATCCTGCTTGGATTCAAATCATATTTCTGAATGCTGACCGTAAGCGCAAATATCCACGGTGACCTATTTTTATTGATTTCCGAAGAGGTAGCTTATGATAAAGATAAAACCAAATATTCACATGTCTTTCACTAGATATCAGGGATTTGCGATACAATAAGAGTATCATGGTTGTTTTCATACTGCCTGAATTGTTTTCATACTGCCTACAATGAGTAACCATTCGCCTTGGTTCATATTGATACATGTATCAATCAGGTAGCACAGGTTTAGAGGTCTATTACTCACTGGCTTGTATATGTGGGGCAGAGGTTATACCCCCACCCTACACCAACACAACCAGGGCATCATATATCATCCACTTGTACAAGATAGAGAGCTACATATTTATATATCTGGTCCATTATGCAGCTGACAGGTACCCCCAGGAAGGAAGCAGAGAAGGGAGGGAAGTAAGCTCATATGAAATTGTGCAGATAGCTTTCACATAGACTGAATCTTCAGATCCCTCTTTCCCTGTCTTCCGTTGTATATAATATACATAATTTTTTACTTATTCACAGATGAGGAGAAGTGGTGTTGTTAATGTCTCATATTGCCCAGCTGTCAGTCTTAGCGAGCACCTTTTGCGCATACTTGGGTGTGGAGGTGAAAAAGAGTTCATGTCAAATGGGAGATATGGGAAATGGGTTGTCCATCGCAGTGACATGTGTTGACACCCGAGTGACAACGCTGATAATGGATACATTACCGTACATTTCTAGAATACCACCCTATTCCTTTATTGAGTGGTATTGTGTCGTTGCTTCATCAAACTTGATAAATTAAACCACATCTATCAAAGTAGACACACGACCTCTAACACCTGTGTGCTTCAGATGAGTTCATTAAGTGCGAAATCATGATCCATCACACATACATGGCTCCCAAGTGAAGTCCTTGGCAGAAAAGCCATCTATCAAACAACACGTTTTCTCTGTTTTGTGCTGGGTATTGCATGTTACAGTGCTTTCCTGTGTGAGCCATATGCAAACAAAAACCATCAATGCCTAGCATACTGCCAAGTAGTGGGCATGACCTGGCCTCATATGGTAGGGTGACACACCACCCATTAGACCAATATATTGAAAAACCTATTTTAAAATGGCGGTTATCGGATTTTAATTCACAAAATAATGAGAAAAAAAACTAAAATAATGGAAAAAAAACACGTAAACATAGTCTGGGACCTCCATTCTGGTGTTGTACTACTGTATACTATTTAACTCCTGGTATTTTCATTATTAATGATAATACAGAACCTAAATATTATTATCTATAAAGGTAAATGAAAAACAGCTAAGTACAACATTTTAAAGATCACAAGGTTTATACCCAGATGGGTTATCTTGTTTGAGTTCAGAAAATCCCTGGCTGAGCAAACACTTAACTAAAAGGTATTCTGTCAGTATATGTTTCTACTGTACGGTAAACAGATCACACAGAGGGGATACATCATACCTGGTTTATAAAACAGTGTGTTACCTTAACCTGTTTATATATCACAGAATGTACCTTCAGAAAAACTATATGTGTATATATGTTTGAGTGATTGTCTATGACTAAATCTTCTGAATGTAAATCTCTATTTCTAGTTCCTGTTCTAGCCATGGGGGGAGGGGGCGGGGCCCTCAGATATCAAATGAAAAATCTAATTTATAAACTATGGCAAAATTGATTCAGGTTACACTTTGATTTCACATTATCCGTAAAAACAATTATCTCCATTGTCAGAGTTGATATCACTTCAATCCGTATGGTATGATAACTCCCATTAGACCTGTGTAATTTCATTTTCTCTTGCTTTTGACCATTGTAGCCTAACATTAGCTTCTCACGTAAGGCTGGCCGGGAAATTGTCAACGCCATGAAGTTTGACGAAGGCCTGCAGTGCGCAATTCTGGCATCTTTGCCCAAATGATCAATTTAGTGCATGCGATATACAAATGGCAAGAGGAGCTCCACTGATATGCAATTCTCTCCTCCCACTCACGTGACTTAGATGAGTATAACAGTATATGGTGGAGGACAGGCACAGAGTACTGTAGATAGAGCTAATGTGGTATCTCACGGGAATCCTCACAGTGTCCCTTGTCGAGGTCAATGGTGTGTGATTTTGGGAAGTTCTCGATAGATTTGCAGTTGTGCAAATTTTCTAGAGGAGATTACGAGGTTGACATAAGAGACACCTGAACTTCAATTAGGCACACGTGCACATAGTGACATTAGTGCATTGTTGCATTTGTACATATGGGCAAGGGCACTTTATAATAAGCCAATAATGGACTTTTGATGAGTCCAGAGACCAGGTGTCTGCTGTACAACCTGTACATTATTACAACCATTAGGCCCATTCATTTGACCGCCATATGTTTGAGTCTTGTCTTCTATGCATTACCTTTTTAATACTTGCTTTAATACCATGCATCTATATTTGGTTTGCCTCAATTGCAGTTGTTTTTATATTTTATATCACTCTCTCCATTCGCAATAAAAAAATGGATAGATCGTTTTTAGACGCAAGCAAGGATCACTCTTCATGAGATGTTTATTTCGGTCCCAATTTCTCGGTAATTATTTATGAACATTACCCCAGTGTACCAAGAATAACATTGTTAAGCTGGCATGGTGCAAATCGCCTGCGTCGAGTTGAAAAAAGATACTCAAAATAGGTATCAGTGTAATTTTAATAGCACTGGTGTAATGTCATCAACTTTCTTAGTTCTGCTAACTACTCTTGCTGCAGCATTTTAACTCTTTCTAGTCTATTAATTTCAGATTTGTGAAGTCCAAAAGTGGATTTTTGTTTGTTCGGGGTTTTGGGTCACTTTCAAATTTATATCAGCTATTTCACGACAAAACCTACTTGTAGCAGATATAGTGCTACCGCTCTAAATTGCATGTCGCAGGTCTTTCATATGGCATCATGATCAACTCATGGGAAATATTGTAACATGATTGCAATCTTAGCATGGCCAGGAATCGAACCCACAACCTTTGGGTCATCAGAGAGGAATTGGTGATTATAAGCTTTCTGACATCCATGTCACAGCCCATGGCTCCAATAAGTAGAGAATTGCAAAAGTCTGAATTTGACATAATAATAAACATTTTCTAATGTTTCCTAACATTTTAAAGTTGAAAAATCATTTTCTACATATTTGGCCAATCCAAATCCCATAATCGAGTAAAAAATAACACCGAGATCTTTTACATTTTTTGAGCTTTGATTATAAACGAAATATGGATAATTATTGAAATTTGGATATTTATCATCTTTTTTGGAATTACATTTTTGTCGCAAGATGTAGTCAGTTAAATTTTTCACAATGTCAAAAAAAACATCCATTTTAAACTCGAATTATTTCATAACTTTTTGTAATATCTATTCCACCTGGCCTCAAATGGTCTCTTTTTGTCACAGTCCTTTAACACCTTTCTTAACCTCAGGTTGGAAAGGACAGGTGACCACAATTATTATATTTAGAGTATTTGTGGTAAATAACGATATTGATACAAATTCTAAGAGATTTTCTTAACCGCATTTGTGCAATAAATTTATAACATGTTTATGATTGGTTAGTGCTACTTCAATCATAAATTCAGAAAAAAATGAAAAAGAGTAAAAGTATTAAGATATCAGATCAATTTGTTTTTCATGTGTCATGTTTTTTCGCATCAATGATATTTTAAATGCTAATTCATATAAAATTAAGGTTTACTTACCCTTTAAAGACTCCGATACAAATAACTAAATGCATTTTCAAAGCTATTTCGTAGAATAAACATCTCTTTACCTACCTAATATACTATTTTTATTATATTTTAGCGATTTGGCATCATCATATGGAAATCAGATGAGCGGAAAGTGACAGGTTGGTATAACCTGATTAGTTTGCTAATTGCCATCAATGTAAGAATTAAAAGGTTCAACAAGTGCCTGGCAGTTAGGCTTGCCAATGTAGGAGGCACTGTGTGTTACTTTGTGAATTGGGGTTAGATTTCTCTTGTAGCTTTTGTCCAACGTTGGCAAGGGCGAGTTTGTCTTGGAAGAGTGCATCTCTTGTTCGACATGGGCTATTAAGTTAAAAGTCTGAACTCTATAAGCTTACAATATAAATAGTATTATATAATCGACCAAGTCTGAACTATCTACATGTGTTATTGCATAAATCATGCTGACTTAACCACTCAAGGGTATGACACATATTTATAAACAACTGCACTATCACATTACACGTGTAACTATTCTCTGGCAAATGGAATTTATTTCACATATTTCTTTCAGCGATATGTTTGTTCTAAGCTGCCACAAATGCCTATGTATAAGTCATACCATTACTCAGTTTAGGCGTGAATATAAGATAAGCCCGCGAAGAAGAAAATGCATGTGAATAAGTGGTAGTGATCCCTAGACGTAAAGCTGAGTGGTGCCAGGATCACATATAAATGTTTAATGTCCGGAAGTGGTCAACACGTACTATTTTTGGCATGACTATAAAGGTTCAAGAAACTGTTTCTCCCTTATCCGCGTAGTTGCCTTCTAATTTGCAGAAGTTTCTTATTTTACACTACACCTGTTAATATCCAATTCAAGTCATTAAGGATAAGTAGATAATGCATGTTACATAAACGTTTCTTTACTTTCGATGTTTTGCATCATTGTTGTCATTGATATCACCGGATGACTGTTATGTTTGGATGATTATTAAGTCGTGGATTGTTCTTATCTTAGACTGAATTTATTTTATTTTGTTTCTGCCCTGGAACAATGATAACCTACTTCTGTCATATAAAAGGTCGAATAGCTCGAAGTCCTCTTTGATGGACGTAAACCTTGATTCAAATCAAGTTCAATGTACAATGTATCTATCACAAAATTGTATTCATTCTCACCCAATTTCATCAATATTACATCATCTTCTGTGAACAATTATCTTTTATTAATTTCCTCACTAACGTCCAGAACATTCAAAGTGAGGGATATACAAACACATTAATGCTGGTTTAAACCGTTAAATAGCGAATTTCAGCTATCCTCATATCACGAATCCACTGACCTTTTGAACGTTGTACATTTCTTTTAATGGCTTGAGAGAGGAGGGGTATCTATTGGCATTGTCCATTGTATATCGTCAGTAATATCGTCAGTAATATCATGTTATACCTCTTTTTGGACTCTCTATTCAAACCAAAACTAACATCTCAAAATTATATGAACAGGAAAAGTACACCACACCTGGTGACACTTAATATACAATTCATAAGCAAGAGGTACAGAGGCTCAGATAAAACACGGACTATCATCACATGTAGACGAAGTGAATTCTCTAAAAGGGAAGGGAGCTCACCAGGCGCCGATTTTGTATCCACCCAAGCCAGTGGTCGTTATTGACCTAAATTTGCCTTTCTGATTGGAGGGCGGTCGTTCTTACATGGGCCCACTCGATACCACTTCATTCCTTTTTGCCAGAGTTCAGCTGCCTTCAGGCCAAACGTGTCTGTTAACTCCGGGTTAAAATGCCAGGGCAAAAGAAATGGCGCCGAATATATCTGAAAATCTCAGAAAGTGGGACAGAAACATCAATAAAAAAGGCACAAGAAGAAGGCAAATTATACTATTGGCTTATCGTAGACAGTAAAGAGGTTGGCATAAGATTCAATGCATAGAAACTAAACAATATCAAGTCAAGGAGGAATACGGTTTACTCCAAATGTAACCACATTGATTTGTCTGTTTGTGCAAATATGCTTGTCAAATATGCTATCCCAGGTTGTGAGTGAAAATATTATAAGAGATTAAAATAGATATAGATATATTTATACATATATATTTGGTGTCATACCATTGAAGAGGGCAAATCTGGCCCAATACAGCTTATATCAATCTCTTCTGAAACTTGATTTACATCTTTATATTGAGATGAAGGTCTTAATGTCTCTATATTGTTATGCGATGGAGATTTCGATGTCTTTATTAATGCAAAAACAGATGGCTTTCAAATGATTAGTTAAGCAAAAGTCACTTAGCCACAATTCACATGAGATCTAGTATGTTTTGAATTATAGATGAAAATGTTTCGAAAATAATGAAGTGCATTTTAACATTGACATGTGCACGCTGAGACCTAATGAACATTGACATATTCTCACTTTAAACCTATTTACCAACTTGAGCTGTTGGATTCGTGTAAATGCTATTTTTCATATATTCTTGTTGTCCGTCCGTTCAGTACTTTCCTATTTTCTGCATCAAAGGAAATGATTTTCTTTTTAATAAGGCACCTTGAGAGCGTTCTGAAGATTGATACAACCAATAATTAAAACCCATTAAGCTTCATTAAATAAGCCACTAAGGAATTAATTCTGAGACAAGGTTGGCCTATGATTTTCTCTTGGGCACAATCAGTGCCTGTCTCGATGGAACATTCTCCAATGCTATTTGTGGTAGCCTGCTGTTTGATCAAACACTTCCTGGGTTAGCGTTACAATTGTTCCACATATTTTTCTATGGGTCCCTAGAAACTTGTCCCAACCGCATTCTAATTGCAGGCTGTGTTCTAACTGAACTGGTTGAAATCCTTACAAAATATTTCTTTTATTCTTTATATCAAACTGACATATCAGTTTACAATTTTATTTGATCTTTTTCAGTACCTTTTAATCACAATCTATGCTGGAGAAGGGGTAATGTTGACTGCAGTAATTTGTGCACAATGTACTGTTCTTAGTGTAGTGAATTGGGCATCATTCTCCTACGCTCTCAGAATGATATAACATCTCATACCATGGGCCCCAATCGATTTCAAAATAGCCTTCTTACGACAGAAGAGAACAAGAACCTGCAAAGTACCAATCCGCCATAAATATATTTCTGCTGTTTGCCATATAAAGTGCATGTGTTGCATTTTCTGATATTTCAATTTAAGGTTAAGCAACCAACCAGAATATTTCAGAAATCTTCTTCATTGCAATTATTCTTCTCTCTCAATATAAGAATATGCCTCCTTTATGAAAGCAATGTTTGTTGATCTGTTCACTTTGAATTTGAACCATCTATGGGAGTAATAGTGATTATTTATCACATCGAGTATCTCACACGAGTTGTCTGTCTATATTTATGACTCACCTGCAGTGCTCAATAATAGATTATAGTTATGGGCGTTGGTTGGTTGTTCCCATTCGAAAGATGATGATTTGAAAAATCATGGCCACAAAAATTCGTAGTCGTAGTCCATTGTTACAGTTACAATGATAAGGTAATGCTTTGTAAAGAAAGATTTTGCATTTTCCATATATGTAAATGTATATGTATAAATATTTAGATATATATATATTTATAAAAAATATATATAAATATATATATATATAGGAAAACTTACAGGAAAATATAAAGTACATGATTTTTTTACATTATAAGGATTGTTCAGGCATTTCTAATCTAACTTTAGTAATTCTACACATTATATCTAAAGTATCGTATTTACTTATATCAGTAACCTTCCCTCAAATTTGTATTACGCAAATAGTGCTATAAAATACAACCTGATCTTTCAGCTGTCATGAATGTACATCATTCAATTATATTATATTAATCTTCTAGATTTGGATAAAGGGAAACCTTGATGGATTTGCATTACCAGAGATTTTAGTGGCTACTACCATCTCCACATTAAATGTTAAGGCTATTCAATTGTACATCTAAATATCATGAGGCAAAATTAGTTGTGGAGATTTTAGGTAAATTTAGGTAAAACCTGTTTTCTTTGATAACGTATTCCAGTCATTTGCCATATGAACATCTATCAGCTTGAAAATGCTTTAGAAAGAAACCATGTTTTGATATTATAAGGTAAAAATGGACATTCAGTAATGAATTTTCATTTTTCAATATCAAACTGTTTCTACATTGGGGCCCAGATCATGTAGGTTATCTTGCACTGTTTTTTTATGCCAGCATTTCATGCATTTGTTCAGCAGCAATTTGACCTTGTGGGGTCATCGACAGTCACGTTCAAAGTGATACTACCACGCAGCAAGCAGTCACACCACCCCCACACCGTTTTGCCAAAATGCAAGCAGAAAAATACAAAAATGCACACTAAGTTGAACTACACAGGGATTGGGACATATAAATATTAATAAAGCACAGACTGTTGGAGTGATGATGTGAGGACAGGAGGTTAATATGATTAGGTGAGCCAAGTGGCTCGCTGCTTCATGAGAATAGCTCCAACAACACTGAGTAGAAGACTAGAAGTTATTGACCACTCCTGCACACTGGTAACGTGGAATAGCAGCTGTACCTTCCTGCACTTACACTAAGCCTTCATCTCACATCCTACACAAAAGGCATCAATACACAAACTCTCTCAGTCGCCCACTCCTGTGTCACTCTCCTCGAGGTAGGTAACACTGCATTTCAATCAAATCACAGGGTCGTTCCTCTAAAGGATGGACTAAAGTTAGAAATGTGAATCCTTTTCGCATACACTGAACGTTGATATGGCAGATCATTCTTGGTCTTTCTTTTTTCCCCACTATCCGTATCCTTCTCTTTGTACTCGGAATAATGGTGTCGTTTGGTTACAAGGTTTTAGAATCTATAAGATATATGAATGAATGAAGATACGCTCTCTAACTCGCTATGTTAAACATTTTCTGTCCATCTTGTAAGTTGTAAATATCAGGGTATTAAATGCGAGAGAGTAGGATTACTCAAGACACACAGACACACACACTATTTTAATATATTTTTTATTAGAATGCCATCTCAACCAGCAAATAGTCATTTTTGGAAATCATATTATTTCTATCGAGGTCACAGTGTGCACGAGACACATAATGTAACAGTTCGGGTGGTTGGTTTGTGAGTTATGAGCTGTAGTTGTTCTTGCTTTAATGATGCAAGTTGCATTCCCGGGAGTAATAGAAGTGAGTTGTAATCAAGTGAAGCATGTAATGGGCTGGCCTTTAATAGTCATATTTGCCATTACAGTGCTTCCCACACTAAATGAATCCTCCTTGTTTGTGCGCCTCACATCACTCAGTCGTATTCTCCTAGGATTTATGTTTCCTCAGATTATTAAGGAAGAGACACAAAGTATTGTTATATGACTAGTATCATACCAGTACCTAATATTCCATTGTAAGAAGGTTGTATTGTATGTTACCAATGCATACAATGATTATAAATCAATGATTATAAAAAAAAGAACCACAATGATAGGATATTGTATTTGAAAATTAAATTAACTGTAAGGCGATAGTCATATTATATTTCGGGTTGATATGTGTTTCGATAATATTCATCAAGACTTCTATATATAAATCAGAAAGCATGCAAATGTCAATATATTGTGTTCAGACCAATTATGTGTGGCCATAATTGCAGCATCATTTCTTTTAGTAATACCTTAATTAACTAATGACGTTCTGTACTAAATATAAAATGTCTGTAATAACCTGTCATCCTGCATCTCATAATAGGATTTGTGTCTTTACCTTGTGATGATAAGGCAAAAGAAAGATCTCGATATATGACAAAACAAGCAGCTCCGAATGGTTATGAAATCATAATGCTTAAAAGTATACTATCAAAACAAACTCTAATTTTGACATCTTAAAATTACTGAAATTCATACTGATGTGATGTGATGGCAGAAAGATTGTGCATCTGGATAATAGTTTTTCTTTTTTAAGCAAAGGATCATGTAAATGTTGATTTTACAACCATGTGCTCGTTTTCCTCAGAATCTGAGAGGTTTATACTATATTTGAATAAGTAAATAAGGTGTATACTAGTGTATTAATTGATTGGTCATAGAAGAACCTGTTGTGGCCATGCGATTTTCCGGTTATCTGCTGGAGACACCCATACAGCAAATTGCTTTTTTAAAGATTGCTCTAATATGGTCTTTTTCAAGGGATACATCACCAGAAGCCCAATGTTTTATTCCGCAAGATTCATATGAATTTACCATTAGGTAATGCATGAAATGACCCAAAATGACCAGAATGCACCGCAGCTGTGATTAATGACTTTCCGCGGAAGGGGTCACTCTGTCTGGTGACCAGTTACAAACTCTATGGAGAAAGTCAAAACACTCCCATGCATAGCTTACAGTGCAGATGAATGAGACAAAACGGGCTCAAGATGCACATGAGGCATTTCTAATTTCGTAATGCATAAATGGTACATGGAAAAGTGTGTTTTTTTCGGTGGAGATTGATACTTTTCATAAAGGAAGGGGAGATATCTGTAAAAGGCGTTTTTTTTTTCAATCTTGTGAGATGCTGCCGTAATCTGGCGCGGTGTCGTGATATGGAACGCGCCGGCTCTGGAAATAAATGTGGGAGTGGACATGTTCAAGGGGATAGTAGTTGTGCCATACTAATGTGCCCTGACACATGGAGAAGTTGCCAGTTGTCGCTGTCATAGTCGGCGATGGTTCCTATCGCCGCGGTCCTTGATACAGAGGGTCGACACGGGGTAATGATTGAAGACGTCCTAACCTCTACGACCTTGGCACCAGCTGACTACGGGCCCTTTGTGTCCTTGCCGCCCTTCACCCTATCTACTCATCCTTTCCAAGTCCTTGGATTACCGTGATCCATTGACGCCTGCCATCTTAAAACACCCCATCTTTAGATCTCAGTTAATGATTATTGACCCACTTCCGGTCCATTGGCTATCTTTGGTCTGTCAGAGTCCCATTCCACAACCTCCTCCCTCCCCCTCTCTCTGATGCAGTGAGTGAATGCCACAAGCTCTGCTCTTTCTTCGGACATCGATCAACAAATTTTTTTTTGGATAGGAGATAGCAAAGTAAGCATTGAGGGCACCAATCTTCTGGAAACAACCAAAGTAGTGCACAAACCTATCCAGACGATGCAAATCTAATTGTATGCAAATATGTTTGCATCGGACACTTTGGCCCAGCCATACAAATAGGTTGGCGGTAAGTTTGTAGATGTGACTGACCCATGCCTGTGTTCTTTCCAGAGACAATCGTGTCCCTCTCCACTATATTGCTGGTTCGCATTACCTCTCTCATCCATCAGCACATGTCACCATGGACCCTCCTATTGTTAGAACCTTGAGTATCACACAGGAATTCATGTCGGAGGGGGACCGACTTTAATTACAAAGCTCCTCCACCTTGTTAATTGTGCAGTTGTTGTTGCGAATTTGTCTTTGGAGTCGAGCCTATTTTTGTATAACTTTTGCAATGTCATATGTTTAAAATCATAACACACACCCAAATGTCTTGTTTTATCAGTTGTTTCAAGAAAATACTATATTCAATGCTGTTTTGTTAGTTTGATTATATCAGTTACGTTTTAAGTAATTCACAAGAGATGTTTGTGTCACGTGATTTAGAAGACAGGAAATATAGATGTTTTGATAGTTAGACGTTCATTGCTATTCATGGCTGAACTCCACGTAATGGGTTTTGGGAGCAACCTGAAATAAATATCAATCTGTTTTAAAATATCTCCATTTTGTCCAAATGTTTCCTTTCCATTCTGTCACATGGGAAACAACCAATCTTGATGTAGAGACAGTTTTCACCATATCCTGATCGCTATGAAGATCCATTTAGCAAAGTAGAACGGCCCATTCTCTATCAGTTTATGTATTGAATGCGTAGGTATTGTGAATATGTCCTGAGTGGCATCAAGGAGCAGATACATTAGACACTCTCCCTGCTCTTCCATTCTGATCAGTGAGTTCAGAAGAGGCTGGTGCTGGAGATGGGGCCAATTACTCTACAAGTAGACCTCTCCCATTCTGCTCACATTGCACACTGAGCAATCTAGATTGCTCATTTGTCATCACTACTCAACTCTGATGCCACGCCACACACATGAACAGGGCAGAACAGTCTGTGTGATGCCTGGCATTTGTATTGAATACACAGAATCTTAATGTGGAGATTGATCTGAAGAGTATTGCTACACAATAACAGCTGCATCTATAGATTGATATCGTGATTTCAATTGCCAATCTGAAGAGTTGTATGTTAGTCGGGAGGACAGTTGTCATGACATTGTATTAAATTTCAAAAACAGATTTATCAGAATACACATCATGTATGCTTGTCGATATAAACATAATCAACAAAATTTAGTAATTGTTTATTGAGCCCAGTGTATGGTCCATTAGTTAATAATTGTTGTCTTAGTGTGTCTATACATTTATGGATCACATGTGGTGTCTTCCCGAATTAGATCTATCATCTTCCCTTGGGATGGGAGTTGGCATTAGTTAGGCCTGCGTGTCCATGGATACAGAATCTGGGTTGGCATGAGTGGTGAATGGACACCAGAAATGTGACTATAAGCGTGTCTGGCATGCGCCTGTGATGGATGATGATGTGAAGGCGTTGTGATCCATGGAAAATAGCGTCAGTTGATGTGGGGTACATGGGAAGTAGCACCAGTTGTGGTATAACAAACATAAAGTAGTGTCAGCTGTGGTGTGTGACACAGAAGTAGATAGAGTTGTGGTGTGGGACATGGAAAATAACCCCAGTTATGTTATAGGACACAGATATTAGTGTCATTTAATTCATAACACACAGACATTACTGCCAGTTGTAGTATGGGACAGGGAAAGTAGAAAGATTTATGGTGTAGAAAGATTTATGGTGTAGAAAGTAGTGCCAGTTGTTGTGTGAAACACAAGAGTACTAGTATCAAGAGTTGTGATGTGGTACACAAAATGATGTGCCAATTGTATTATAGGGCACAGAAAGTAATGCCAGATGTGGTGAATTACATAGAAGTATCTGGAATTGACGGACACAAAAAGTCGTTCCAGTTTTGTTGTAGGACACCAAAAGTAGTTCCAGTTGTGTTGTGAAAGTAAACCCTAAGCATGACCAGGTGTTGATGAGTTCCATCTGACCAAGGTACTGACCTGAGCAGGCCATGTCAGAAGTGATGATAAACCTCCAGACAAGAACATTTTGACAACTTAAGATCCTTCAGTAAATGCTCATAATTTGCAACTTAATAGACACAAGGAATGGTGTAGTCTGTTCACATGTGTCAATGCCAGGTGGGCATAGTTATAACTGACACATAATGGCTGTATTTCTCTCTCTGTATCCCTCTATGCCCCGGATGTCTTGAGAGGGGTGGATTCATATTACTCGACATCATGACTTGGGCAAGCCATCCCCACTGGATCTTTGGTCTGGCATGTTGCAATTTTTATGACTAACCAGTGGGCAGTGGTCATAAAATGAACATTAAGCAAATCAGTTGTTACTAAAGAAATAGCAGCCAAAGGGAGTTATATCTTGTTGAGTTACTTACTATATTGGCAAATTTCAAATTCATTGCCCCCTTTCTACCCAAGTTAAATCCCGTCGACACAACACATGGATTTTCTAGAATGATGCGAAAAGCAGAGTGACGCATTTCTCGTGTAATTCAGATCTTTGCATATTTTCATAGAACAGAGCTTAATTAATGCTCTCACAAATAATATTGCTAGATACTCGAACGACCTAGACCTTGGTCAAACCTACGTATTCATCTACCTTATCCGTTACCGATATCCTTATAAACGTATTGTTATCATATTTGGATTTTCCATGCAAATGTTACTTTACCCGTGTATTTGGCTGTGGAAAGCTTACCGCTATTTCTAAGACCTCCCTTAAATACTCATAACTTGTTTGTCATGGCATTGCCCTTCACCCTAATTGGTTATATTATGTGCCAGAAAGGTCTGGACATCATATGTGACCAGCGTACAAAAGTGCAGTTTCTTTATTAGAAGACGTAAGAAGTATTACATCACTGAAATTGTTTTCTTGCACCAAAACCAACTTTTGTTTTGTTTATCCATGATAAACTGAAACATTGTTTTCATGTATCCGCATTGTTTATACAAAATAAACGTGTCATTATATCACGTAAACAAGCACACAATAGGGGTTACTTGGCATATTCCTGTGTTGTTAATTTGAGTGATAAGTATACTTGCCACGAGATGACACCCAAACATAACAATAACTATTGATGCTGAAAACAATTCATGCTGAAAATAAAATGTGATAACTTGACTACAGGTCATAGTTTTTATTTATTATATAATGTATTAATGACTTTTCCAGCACTGTTTCGGCAATATCGGGTTAGATAGAAACCTGTAACCGAGACTAAATGACCTTTTTCAAATAGTGACTGGGAACTTTAAGTTATAGAGCAGTCATGAAGCACTGGATGGAATAGGCCCCCTGTCAATCTCTCCGACCAATGATTCAATATAGAGGAGTTGTACAGTTCTGGCTCCGGTAAAGTTGTATAGTTTTCAATGGGGAATCGACAAATGAAACAACTCAGGAGCAGAAATCCGCCTTTCTTGACCATATAACAAGACCAAAGGATTTGTCCCAACCGGGATTCGAACTTCAAACTCTTGGCATCTCATCGACAGACCAACTGAGCCAGGTCGCACCCCCTACAGGTAACATAGTAACGATGACATATGATGACCTGTCCCAAATGAGACTTATTATTCACCCTATTTGACAATATCACAATTGACTGCATGTTGGATTTTATACCTGCACGACCATTTTATTTGCATGGTATTTGACACACTATTTGTGTTTTTTTTACATGATTTTTTATATTCAAATGGTTAATCTGCCCGTACATTGGGACACGAATATATTTTTATGAGTAGGCAGGAGGTATAAACTCATATATCTTATAGATAACCTTTCTGCGGAAATGATTTATATACATTATCGTTGATCTCAGCTATGTGTAGAAATATTCACTTTTGTTGTGGTACCCGGAACAGGAAAGCGATGCAAACCTTAGCTCCACTTTCTTGTCCAGCTTCCCTTGTGCACCTCAATTTATTAGAAATTATACCATTAGTATATTCAAATTCTATTTATCTCAATACCTTAACTACTTCACTTTGATATATGACATGTCCCTACATTGTTCTTCTGTTATTCTAAACTAGACATTATAATAATCATTTATTACACTTATAAAGGATTGAGTTTCAACTGAAAGATATTCACGATATCATACCTACTTATCAAAAGATAGCGCACAAGTTATGTGATTTGTCTCGCCGAGGAATTGTATTCTGTATAATATGTGAGAATATTTGGCAGTCATGTTATATGATGAAGCAAAGTTTGTGACAGATTCAGAGCCAACTCATATCAATCTCAGGTATTAAGATTCAATAGTCGTTTGAAATCCAATTGCAGAATCACTCCTCTTTATTTCATACTTAAGTTGTATGAATTTTAAAAGCACGTATAATCTAATCCATCAAAAGAAACCAAATATTTACTTGATGCAATACGTAACTATAAGACCTCTCCATTCTATCTTAGAACTCAAAATACATAGGAAGAGTTTTATGTGATGTAGTAGGCGTACACCGTATCCTAGACAATATCAAGTTTTACCTTTATATAAGCAGCAGGACATCTTCTTTTTATCACAGTTATTCAAGTACTTATCCAGACTTGACAATATTTTAGTTGTTTTTTAGGATCTATATATAGTAGGACTATTTCATCCCGTCCCAGACATTAGAATGTTTCCTCCTTATGAGGTGCTAAGGCATAGTTTATCATAACCTCAGCAGGTACTCTCCAATATGAATCCATGTATCACATACAGCTCAGTACACCACATGCCTTAATTAAATACATCAATAACCACCAGTCAGGCTGTCACCACTGCCACAGTCTTCTAGACACGTATCAAAAGACAAAAGAGGCCGGTTTTGAAACTTTATTATGTTTGACAGCCACTTTTCTGGGAGTTGGTGGTGTCTCGGGGGAAACATTTTCATGGATTTTACAGTGTATCAAACAGTGTTGGATTATATAAGTTGTCGGCAAATCTGTGAGGGTGTCCGCGGCTGACTGTCGTCATGGCGTTAATTGAGGGAAGGACACCAGGAGAGTGATGGAGTGATCATAATCTGTGCTTTTTGTCATTGCTATCTGTGTGGGTTTGATGGCTTCGTCCTTCACTGGAGGCATTATAATGAGTCCCCTGAGATACATGCCGCTTGATTCACTATGCCTTCCTTATATCTCTCCACAAAAAGGCCAAGTGAGGGATGGGGCCCAATTCACACGATGGGCCAGTCCACAAAAATACACAGATCCTCTTCTATCGGCACAAATCTGGCCTTGAAATAAAAACTTTTGATTTTCTAAATCATATTTATATGGTATTCTCTCACCCAACAATGAATTGTTATTTATCTACAATTATCTATAAATTACCGACAGCAAATGTGTGCTAGTTTGATTTGTTCAGAAGACCCCAGAGAAAGATTTCTGGCCACAAACTTGAGACCCACAAGTTCTTTTGCTAATGCTATTATTTGTGGCGAGCTCTTCAACTCTTACCAATCTCCGGGGTAACACTGTCACCACACACTTGTTCATGTGGTTTTTTTTCTCACACTGTAAGAAACGTGAAAAAAATAAATTAACTAGTATTTTCTTCTCACAGGAGTCTAGTATCATGTTTTTAGAATTAATTCATAACCATTGTACCTTTAAAAAGGCTGTTCTTTTCATACAAACATTCTTTAAAAAGGAATTTCGTAATAGATTTACACATTGGGAATCTTTAGGTGCGATGAAAATATTGAAAAGAGGACAGTAAAAACCAGACAACTGAAAATTAAAGATAAATTTATGATTGGAAAACAATTTCAATCCTATTTGTTAATTAGAGTAAGACCAAACGCTCGCCTTAAGTGGAGGTAGAGCTTTATTCAAGTAAAGCGGTACAAGTCACACTAGAACACACACTAGAACACACACTAGAACACACACTAGAACACTTAATCATTTACTAATAATTACTAATTATATAAACTTATACCCAGAACTAAATACCAATAACTAACCCAGTACATTTAATGATCAGATAGCTAAGCATACTAATGGTATCATCATGGCAAGCCCCTAATAGGCCCTAATATTAGGTACCGAGCTGATGGGCGGGAAGGGGGCATGAAGACACAAACCAAACTGACCAGACGCGGTAGAAAGGCGGGAACCTGGAGGTGACACCCTGAGGGTACCCACATACCCGCATGCACCCCATGGCGGGGAGCGAACAGAGGTGGCAGCTCCAGGCCTTCTCTAACTCCGGTTAAATAAATCTAACCTCCACTTAGAGTAAGACCAAACGCTCGCCTTAAGTGGAGGTAGAGCTTTATTCAAGTAAAGCGGTACAAGTCACACTAGAACACACACTAGAACACACACTAGAACACACACTAGAACACTTAATCATTTACTAATAATTACTAATTATATAAACTTATACCCAGAACTAAATACCAATAACTAACCCAGTACATTTAATGATCAGATAGCTAAGCATACTAATGGTATCATCATGGCAAGCCCTAACAGCTAGGTACAAGGTACATAGGTGAAGCCCATGATGAAATCGTATGAAATTGAGTTAATTAAGGAATGGTTAAAAGTCGTGTGAAAGACGGGTTAGTCAATGCTTGGATAAACGAGCCGCGTAATGAATGTGAGTTAATGGTGGTTGACGTATATACTGTAAGTAGCATTGAGATCGCCAATTGCCTGACGATTGAATCTCCTCTGTGGAGAAACGATTGGTAGCCGATTGGGTAGCATTACCCGCGCGAAGAGAGTGAGAGGAGTAGGCCCCGGGTTCGAGCCCGAGTCGGGTTACGAGTCGCTTGATGCAATTGTTGAGTGCGAATTTAGTGAGCGGACGATTGTCCCGCAGGGCGAGCAGATGAGCGGTAGGGGGCAGGCTCGTGCCGCGGCGCGTGGCGCGTGCGCGGAGAAGACGAAGTAAATAGCAGTGAGAACAGGTCGTGGAGCGACTGCAGCCGATAAACTTTGTGAAACCGAATTTTGATGTCTTGGACCGATGAATCCTTAAAGTAAAGTACGGTGTGCCGAGGTGAGAACCGAAGGTAACGTCACTAACCGTCGGAGGATGAGAAACGAGACGGTTAGCTGAGTTGGAGACCGAACAGTACTCGCTACCACGCAGGCAGGCGAAGAAGCCCAGCGTGAGCGCACACTTGAAAACTAGGTCATCGAGTGAGTCGTCGAGCAACGAACACATTCGGGCCAAGAGATTAAAACAAATAGGAGATTTCTGATTAGGAGGCCCGTGGAGGTCGTGGAGGGCCCGAAGGGCCAGGAGTACACGCGGTCGGTTAGTAGGAGGAGGCGAGTAACCGTTGAGAACGTGAAGAGACCGTACAGCGGCCAGGTAGACAGAGACAGAAGAGGGAGAGAGCGTCGAACCCCGAGCGGGGCAGGTAAGAAAAGCTACATATCTTAATATAATATCTTCTGTTGCAGGCATTGGTGAAATGTCATAGTGTTTACAAAATTTTACATATTGAAGCTGGGCAGAGTTGTAAGTCCTTCGTGTATTAAAACGATGGCCGGATTGTACCAATTCCTGCACTCGAGCGTCCAAATCTGAAAGAAATAAATGCAACATATATAAGTGTCTAACATTCACATATCAGTGGGTATGGATGCAGGCTTTGTAATATTAATGTCACTGTTGGGGTTCAGCCTCTTGAACCGTTCCATGTCCAACCTGCTCAGCGCGTCAGCTGAGGCATTTTCGGCCGAAAACAAATGAATTGCTTTGTAGTCAATCTTATACGATGATATAAAATAATATAAGACTCTTATCAGGCCCATTATTTTCGGGTCCTTAGATTTGCCTGCGTTCACACAGTAACATATAGCCTGGTTATCGATGTTCATAATGACTTGGTGGCCCTGGAGCCTGGGACCGAAGGTAGCCAGGGCTAAAACCACTGCATATAGTTCCTTCCATGCGATTGTCATGTTATACATCCACTGGTGCGGTCCTGAGAATTGCATTAATGTCCACGAGTTGTGTAAACTGACGCCACACGCAATGTCGGACGCATCAGTGAAGAGAAGGTCTGCTGTGCGTACGTCGAATTCCTTCGGGAACATGGCTATCCCGTTGTGACTGGAGATGGACCGGAACCACCAACGAATGTCCGCCTTGGCCTGAGGGGATATCCTGCAGGTATGGTGAAGTTTTCTTAATTTCTTAGATGAGTGAATCAGTCTTCTGGTGAACGTTACGCCGTGGCTGACGACCTTGGCGCAAAACATCAGTTTGCCGATCAACGATAATAGTTCCCGTTTGGAGCAACGTGATTTCGACAACCAATCCTGGGTAAGTGCTGTTATTTCTTTTAGACGATCGGGCCCGATTGATAAAGTCCTGTTTAGAATGTCAATTTGAATCCCGAGGAATTCTATACACTGTGTGGGTAAGACCGTCTTTGAAGGCTGAATCGTGAAACCGGCGTTTTCGCTAGTTTCTAAAATAATATTTAAACTCTTAGTGCAGGCTTGGGGGGATTCCCCAAACGTGATGACGTCATCAAGGTAATGTATTGTTGCGGGGGAAGCCCCCCTCTCCTTGTAGATAAAATCGAGGCCATCGGCAAAGTCATTAAACAGTTTTGGAGCCGATTTGAGCCCGAAAGGTAAGACTGCCATGTAATAATAATTGTTCTCCCAAGTGAATCCCAGTAGCGGTTGGTCGTCCGGATGTACGTAGACAGATTGAAAAGCGGAAGAAAAATCACATTTAGCCGCCCAAGGGGGATCCTTGAAGGAGTCTATGAGGGTGACGGCATCGTATACGTTCACGTAGGTAAGTGAACACTGGGAAGAGTCGATTCCGTCGTTGACAGCCTGCGTAGCAGGCCAAGAAAGGTCATGGATGATGCGAGTCTTGGTTGAAGACTTCTTGGTGAATGCCCCGAGGGGGGAAGCACGGTAGCCTATGGGGAGGTCCTCCCGCTGAAGGGGACCTACGACCCTGCGTGACTCTATGTTGGTCTTGATGAACTTTTCAACCTCCTCCCTGTGTTCGAAGGCTGAGCGCCAATTCTTCTGGATTGGGTTGATGGGATGGCCAGTGAAGCCTATCCGGACCCCATCCCTGGCTGACTGATGGAGGTCCCTGGCAAGGTCCCTATCCTGGTGGTTAAGAAGGGACGTACGCCAGAATTCACTGCATCTGGCCAAACCTTGGGGGAGCTCCCGTGCCCTGGCCGGTGCCCTGGCTGGTGACGATTGGCCCTGGCTGCTGCTGTGAGGGACCTGGTTGGGCACATCGCCCCTGTTTGCTGCAGAGGTCGTATGGCAAGGGGCCCCTGCAGGCCCTGCACTGGTGGATCCTCTTGCAGGATTTAAAATTACACCTTTGTGAGTTCCAATTATTGCAGATTTCTCCGCCTGGTGTCGCTGCGTACGCCTTCTTCTGGGCCCTAAACGCCGAGCCTGGCGGGCCCTGGATCGGCGTGGCGTATAGAAAAGGACATTCGGCAGGGGAGAAGTGATCATATGACCTGCAACGGGGGCACCTAGGTACCCCGAACCTGATTGCTGTAGCATCCAGGGTGGAGGTAAGGTTGTCCAGGTGGATATCCGCGAATCTCACGTGTCTCCCTGACATCCCTATCCGATGTTTAACATCCAGGGCTGTGAGGGCCGTCCAGGTGAATCGTTTGGAGAAGTCATAGATACGCAGGCTATATTCACACATGTGTTCATAGAGCTGGCAGCCGTGTACCTTAATCATTAAACGTTCATAGGCCCTCCAGGCTTCGTTCCAGGTCTGTATATCAGTTATCCTGCGCTTCTGCTTCCTGGACTTGTAACGCAGGGTACCTTCACTATCCAGGTAAGTATGCATAGCGCCCTGGTCATCAGATTGAATGTTCAAGTTGGATAAAAAATCGTCTAACTGTATATATTCGCCCCTCAGGGCTGATCTGAGGGTCTTCTCCGGGATGTTGGCCACTGGACATAGCTTCTTCAGGTCCGTGAGACCCTCGGTATTCCGTAAGCCCGGAATCTTCCACCCCAGGTCGGGCATGGGTCCTCCCACTTCTACGTAGTCCCCTGCTGGGGCAAAGTTAATGTCATTCAGCTCCCCTGGAGGGTCGCCTGGATGGTCGGTTATCTCCCCTGGCTGGGGGTCCCCGTCCATTATTACTTTATCAGAAAATAATAGATGATTACCTGACGAGGATGGTTGATTCTCCAGATGATAGCGGGTGCCTGGGTTGCCTGGAGAAGCTTGAGGTTGAGCCCTGGGATGTCCCTGGGGGTTGGAGGCGCCCTGGGCTTGGCTCATGGCTGCCTGCGTGGTTATAACAGCCTGAAGTTGTACCTGCATAGTCGCCATCTGATCCCTCATGGCGGCGATCGTGGCTGCCTGGACCTCCTGTATGGAAGGTGGTGCAGGTGTGTGTGTAGGTGCTTGGGCCCCCATGGCCGAGTGGCGGTACATCGGGTGGATCTCCCCCTCCATCCTGGTTGACTCCCTCTCACCGGCCTCGGGAGATGAGGGGAGCTTTTCAGGATGCTCGGGGGCGAGGTCGAGGTCGAGGTCCATGGATTGCTGGGCCTCTACGATCCACAGAGGTTGATTTACGCACTTTTTCTTCCCATATGGACCTGGGTGTCCGATGACTGGGCGGCCACAGTGCGTGCAGGTTTTTTGCGTCATGGTTTGGTCTGTCGGGGCGACTCCCGACCGGGGACCAACTGTCGGGGCGACTCCCGACCGGTACTGACTGTCGGGGCGACTCCCGACCGGTAATCAGACTGTTGAGTACATAAAATGTTCAAAGGTTCATAAAAAGTTCATACCTGGTACGTTAAAAGGTGTGGTGATGGCTAAAAGCGAGAGAGTTAAAATCCATATCAATAAAAACTGTATCCATAAAATCCATAAAATTATCCATAATAAAATTACACAGAATGTCTTATCGATTATCACAGGTTAAGGTGTACCATCACACGTCTACACTTCATGAAGACACAAACCAAACTGACCAGACGCGGTAGAAAGGCGGGAACCTGGAGGTGACACCCTGAGGGTACCCACATACCCGCATGCACCCCATGGCGGGGAGCGAACAGAGGTGGCAGCTCCAGGCCTTCTCTAACTCCGGTTAAATAAATCTAACCTCCACTTATCTAATTCGTCGTAAACATTCAAATTATGGATAATTTAGTGGTTTTTATTTAAGATATTATGGAAATTCAAACATCGGTTTTGGATTGAAATATTTGTGCCAGTTTTTTTATGTCAGCTATAAAATTGTTAAAGCTATGGCCGAAATTCCTCTTAAACTCTCATCTCTTCAATCGGTTTTCCAAACTATTAGACATAGCATTATCAATATATCCATAAAGATAAGCGCAACCCATAAATTTAAATTACATTTGTTTTCTGCCGTGTTTTCTGCCATGTATTGCCATTGCAAAATATGGTAGAAAATGAATAGTAAAACGCCAACAATACATTCGACTGTCTTGTTCTTTTATACATAGTGGGTATTGTTTTTGTTTTTGTAAATATGTTATTTGTATTGAGAACGATTTATATCGAGAATGATCGTAGGTTTGTTGATTTAAAGGACATAAAGACAAAGGGTTAATCATTTGGGTATGGGTAATATCAGAAATTTTAACATGAGTTTAATACCGGTATGGCTGGGAATCGAACGTCATCATAGAGGAACTGGTCCTTTTGTTTTTTGGGGCTTTACATTACTTTCAACATTATTTGAGTCACTTCGTGACTTATCATGCCACAGGTCCTTGATATGACAATCCACCCGGTCACAGATTTTCAAGGGCACCATGCCTAATATCTTTTTCAAATCGGCATTGAAGAATAGAAAGTCAAACTTTACTCTCAATCATTGTAATGATCACAAATGAGATCAAGGTGAAGGAGCTGTTTGAGATCCACCATGCCTAGTACCATTTGGTGCTAATGTATGTATCAAATCAGCATCAAAGAGTACAAGGCAACGTAAGATCATAGTCTTGAAGATAAACAAAATCATCAGTTTAATGACTGTTGAAACTTACTTCATTTTCCTTTTATTGTACAACTGAAGAGCCCTTAATCATCATGTTCTTGCCAGTTGAATCATTATAATTAATTTTGTGGAAAGTTGAGGAACCCTTTGTCTGCTAATTGTAAAAGAATAAGGAATGTCTCGTCTTTAAATAATATATCATGTTTGCAGATAAAGTTGTTTTAATCTAACATTCAAAGTACCAATAGGCGGTAAATCATATTTTTCGAATCAGCATAAAAAATACAGAGTACAAGGCAAATTAGAAATTCATTCTCATTCAATGTCATGAAAAAATTAGAATGAAAATTAGGAGCAGTTATAAGATATTTATTTTCAAATCAGCATCAATAACCAGGCAAGGTCAGGTTTTCATTTAAAATGTTGTCATGAAACCACAGAGGTCACAGGCAATTTTAGAGTAGTTAATGTTTAGGGTGTGCTCAAGTAATATGTGGCCAAGAAACTGTGATACATGCAAGCTAAAATCAACCAAAATACACCAACCATGGTTATTGCGTTTTTCTAAAAATATGGGGGAAATATGATGGCTAATAACTTTTGATTGCAAAGTTTGAGGTATAAACATTTATATTATGCAAGGTAAGCGTGCTTGAGTTCCTCATTTCATGAATGCTTTAATTGTACAACTGAGGGTCCCATGGTCACAACCACCAGTACCTGTTGTGCTTGTTTGTTAACAAACAACAAAAGCTTCACCAGGTTCTGGTAATTATAAACATTTATAGAATTCAATATTTCTGTCAATAAAAATCATAAGATTTTCATACAAAGTTGCAATTCCACGAGTCCATTTAGTGCAAATATCTTTATCAAATAGATTTCAAAGAGTATAAGGAAAAATCAGACTTTATTCATTGACACAATTATTGTCATGAAAAATAGATTTGGGAGTAGGAGATTCAGATCAAGGAAAAAGAGCTATCCAAAATCCACAATCATAGTATCATTTGGTTTAATATGTTCATAGCTAACACATCAACTAAATCAGCATCATAAACTTAAAGCCAGGGAAAACTTAAAATACTTTTCATTTAATAGTTCTTAGTTTGTGGAAGAAAGAGCTGTTTGAGATCTATCATTCCTAGTACCATTTGGTGCTAATGTTTGTATCAAATCAGCATCAAAGAGTACAAGGCAAAGTAAGATCAAATTCTTGAAGATATCATCAGTTTCATGCCAGTTGAATCTAACTTCATTCCATTTAATTGCACAACTGAGGGTCCCATGGTCACAATCACCAGTACCTGTGGTGCTTGTTTTTAAAAAGTTAACAAAAGCTCCAACCAGTTCTGGTAATTGTGAACAATTATAGAAGTCAATATTTTTAACAATAATATTCATTAGATTTGCATAAGAGGTTGCAACTCCACCATTCCTAGTACCATTTGGTGCTAATATTTTGTTCAAATCAGCATCACAAGGTGCAAGGCAAGGTCGGAATTATTCTCAGATATTTTCACAGAAATTTGATGAGAGCAATGAGTAGGAGCTATTTCATATCCAAATCCATCTTTGGTTCAATATGTTAATTACTTAAATGACAGTATCATAAATTTAAAAAGAAATGAAAAACCTAATTACCTGTTATTTATTAGTTCTTGGTTTAGGGAAGAAAGAGCTGTTTGAGCTACCATACCTAATTACCTGTAATTTATTAGTTTTTGGTTTGTGGAAGAAAGAGCTGTTCGAGATCTACCATGCCTAGTACCATTTGGTGCTAATGTATGTATCAAATCAGCATCAAAGAGTACAAGGCAAAATAAGATCATATTCTTGAAGATAATCAGACATTATTATCAGTTTCATGCCAGTTGAACCTAACTTCATTCCGTTTAATTGTACAACTAAGAATCCCATGGTCACAATCACCAGTACCTGTGGTGCTTGTTTTTACAAAGTTAACAAAAGCTCCAACCAGTTCTGGTAATTGTAAACCATTATAGAAGTCAATATTCTTAACAAAAATATTCATTAGATTTGCATAGGAGGCTGTAACTCCACCATTCCTAGTACCATTTGGTGCTAATATTTTGTTCGAATCAGCATCAGAGGGTGCAAGGCAAGGTCAGAATTATTCTAAAAGCTTTTCATAGAAATTTGACGAGAGCAATGAGTAGAAGCTGTCTGAAATCCAACATCCATCTTTGGTTCAATATGTTCATTACTTAATTCACAGTATCATAAATTAAAAAGGAAAAACCTAATTACCTGTTATTTATTAGTTCTTGGTTTGTGGAAGAAAGAGCTGTTTGAGGTACCATGCCTAGTACCATTTGGTGCTAATGTATGTATTAAATCAGCATCAAAGAGTACAAGGCAAAGTGAGATCAAATTCATGAAGATATTCAAACATAATTATCAGTTTCATACCAGTTGAATCTTCATTCCATTTTATTGTCACAATCACCAGTACCTGTGGTGCTTGTTTTTAAAAAGCTCCGACCAGTTTTGGTAATTGTAAACAGTTATTGAAGTCAATATTTTTAACAATAATATTCATTAGATTTACATAAGAGGCTGCAACTCCACCATTCCTAGTACCATTTGGTGCTAATATTTTGTTCAAATCAGCATCACAGGGTGCAAGGCAAGGTCAAAATTAATCTTGGAGATTTTCACAAAAGTTTGATGAGAGCAATGAGTAAGAGCTGTCTGAAATCCAACATCCATCTTTGGTTCAATATATTTATTACTTAAATCACAGTATCATAAATTATCTGCCATGCCTAGTTCCATTTGGTGCTAATGTATGTATCATATCAGCATCAAAGAGTACAAGGCAAAGTAAGATCATATTCTTGAAGATAGTCAAACATAATTATCAGTTTCATGCCAGTTGAATCTAACTTCTTTCCATTTTATTGTCACAATCACCAGTACCTGTGGTGCTTGTTTTTAAAGTTAACAAAAGCTCCAACCAGTTCTGGTAATTGTAAACAATTATAGAAGTCAATATTTTTAACAATAATATTCATTAGTTTTGCATAAGAGGTTGCAACTCCACCATTCCTAGTACCATTTGGTGCTAATATCTTGTTCAAATCAGCATCACAAGGTGCAAGGCAAGGTCAGAATTATTCTGAGATTTTCACAGAAATTTGATGAGAGCAATGAGTAAGAGCTGTCTGAAATACAACATCCATCTGTGGTTCAATATGTTTATTACTTAAACGACAGTATCATAAATTAAAAGAGAAAGGAAAAACCTAATTACCTGTTTGTTATTCATTAGTTCTTGGTTTGTGGAAGAAAGAGCTGTTTGAGATCTACCATGCCTAGTACCATTTGGTGCTAATGTATGTATCATATCAGCATCAAAGAGTACAAGGCAAAGTAAGATCATATTCTTGAAGATAGTCAAACATAATTATCAGTTTCATGCCAGTTGAATCTAACTTCTTTCCATTTTATTGTCACAATCACCAGTACCTGTGGTGCTTGTTTTTAAAGTTAACAAAAGCTCCAACCAGTTCTGGTAATTGTAAACAATTATAGAAGTCAATATTTTTAACAATAATATTCATTAGATTTGCATAAGAGGTTGCAACTCCACCATTCCTAGTACCATTTGGTGCTAATATTTTGTTCAAATCAGCATCACAAGGTGCAAGGCAAGGTCAGAATTTTTCTCAGATATTTTCACAGAAATTTGATGAGAGCAATGAGTAGGAGCTATTTCATATCCAAATCCATCTTTGGTTCAATATGTTAATTACTTAAATGACAGTATCATAAATTTAAAAAGAAATGAAAAACCTAATTACCTGTTATTTATTAGTTCTTGGTTTAGGGAAGAAAGAGCTGTTTGAGCTACCATACCTAATTACCTGTAATTTATTAGTTTTTGGTTTGTGGAAGAAAGAGCCGTTCGAGATCTACCATGCCTAGTACCATTTGGTGCTAATGTATGTATCAAATCAGCATCAAAGAGTACAAGGCAATATAAGATCATATTCTTGAAGATAATCAGACATTATTATCAGTTTCATGCCAGTTGAACCTAACTTCATTCCGTTTAATTGTACAACTAAGAATCCCATGGTCACAATCACCAGTACCTGTGGTGCTTGTTTTTACAAAGTTAACAAAAGCTCCAACCAGTTCTGGTAATTGTAAACCATTATAGAAGTCAATATTCTTAACAAAAATATTCATTAGATTTGCATAGGAGGCTGTAACTCCACCATTCCTAGTACCATTTGGTGCTAATATTTTGTTCGAATCAGCATCAGAGGGTGCAAGGCAAGGTCAGAATTATTCTAAAAGCTTTTCATAGAAATTTGACGAGAGCAATGAGTAGAAGCTGTCTGAAATCCAACATCCATCTTTGGTTCAATATGTTCATTACTTAATTCACAGTATCATAAATTAAAAAGGAAAAACCTAATTACCTGTTATTTATTAGTTCTTGGTTTGTGGAAGAAAGAGCTGTTTGAGGTACCATGCCTAGTACCATTTGGTGCTAATGTATGTATCAAATCAGCATCAAAGAGTACAAGGCAAAGTGAGATCAAATTCTTGAAGATATTCAAACATAATTATCAGTTTCATACCAGTTGAATCTTCATTCCATTTTATTGTCACAATCACCAGTACCTGTGGTGCTTGTTTTTAAAAAGCTCCGACCAGTTTTGGTGATTGTAAACAGTTATTGTAGTCAATATTTTTAACAATAATATTCATTAGATTTACATAAGAGGTTGTAACTCCACCATTCCTAGTACCATTTGGTGCTAATATTTTGTTCAAATCAGCATCACAGGGTGCAAGGCAAGGTCAGAATTATTCTGAGATTTTCACAGAAATTTGATGAGAGCAATGAGTAAGAGCTGTCTGAAATACAACATCCATCTGTGGTTCAATATGTTTATTACTTAAACGATAGTATCATAAATTAAAAGAGAAAGGAAAAACCTAATTACCTGTTTGTTATTCATTAGTTCTTGGTTTGTGGAAGAAAGAGCTGTTTGAGATCTACCATGCCTAGTACCATTTGGTGCTAATGTATGTATCATATCAGCATCAAAGAGTACAAGGCAAAGTAAGATCATATTCTTGAAGATAGTCAAACATAATTATCAGTTTCATGCCAGTTGAATCTAACTTCTTTCCATTTTATTGTCACAATCACCAGTACCTGTGGTGCTTGTTTTTAAAGTTAACAAAAGCTCCAACCAGTTCTGGTAATTGTAAACAATTATAGAAGTCAATATTTTTAACAATAATATTCATTAGATTTGCATAAGAGGTTGCAACTCCACCATTCCTAGTACCATTTGGTGCTAATATTTTGTTCAAATCAGCATCACAAGGTGCAAGGCAAGGTCAGAATTTTTCTCAGATATTTTCACAGAAATCTGATGAGAGCAATGAGTAGGAGCTATTTCATATCCAAATCCATCTTTGGTTCAATATGTTAATTACTTAAATGACAGTATCATAAATTTAAAAAGAAATGAAAAACCTAATTACCTGTTATTTATTAGTTCTTGGTTTAGGGAAGAAAGAGCTGTTTGAGCTACCATACCTAATTACCTGTAATTTATTAGTTTTTGGTTTGTGGAAGAAAGAGCCGTTCGAGATCTACCATGCCTAGTACCATTTGGTGCTAATGTATGTATCAAATCAGCATCAAAGAGTACAAGGCAATATAAGATCATATTCTTGAAGATAATCAGACATTATTATCAGTTTCATGCCAGTTGAACCTAACTTCATTCCGTTTAATTGTACAACTAAGAATCCCATGGTCACAATCACCAGTACCTGTGGTGCTTGTTTTTACAAAGTTAACAAAAGCTCCAACCAGTTCTGGTAATTGTAAACCATTATAGAAGTCAATATTCTTAACAAAAATATTCATTAGATTTGCATAGGAGGCTGTTACTCCACCATTCCTAGTACCATTTGGTGCTAATATTTTGTTCGAATCAGCATCAGAGGGTACAAGGCAAGGTCAGAATTATTCTAAAAGCTTTTCATAGAAATTTGACGAGAGCAATGAGTAGAAGCTGTCTGAAATCCAACATCCATCTTTGGTTCAATATGTTCATTACTTAATTCACAGTATCATAAATTAAAAAGGAAAAACCTAATTACCTGTTATTTATTAGTTCTTGGTTTGTGGAAGAAAGAGCTGTTTGAGGTACCATGCCTAGTACCATTTGGTGCTAATGTATGTATCAAATCAGCATCAAAGAGTACAAGGCAAAGTGAGATCAAATTCTTGAAGATATTCAAACATAATTATCAGTTTCATACCAGTTGAATCTTCATTCCATTTTATTGTCACAATCACCAGTACCTGTGGTGCTTGTTTTTAAAAAGCTCCGACCAGTTTTGGTGATTGTAAACAGTTATTGTAGTCAATATTTTTAACAATAATATTCATTAGATTTACATAAGAGGTTGTAACTCCACCATTCCTAGTACCATTTGGTGCTAATATTTTGTTCAAATCAGCATCACAGGGTGCAAGGCAAGGTCAGAATTATTCTGAGATTTTCACAGAAATTTGATGAGAGCAATGAGTAAGAGCTGTCTGAAATACAACATCCATCTGTGGTTCAATATGTTTATTACTTAAACGATAGTATCATAAATTAAAAGAGAAAGGAAAAACCTAATTACCTGTTTGTTATTCATTAGTTCTTGGTTTGTGGAAGAAAGAGCTGTTTGAGATCTACCATGCCTAGTACCATTTGGTGCTAATGTATGTATCATATCAGCATCAAAGAGTACAAGGCAAAGTAAGATCATATTCTTGAAGATAGTCAAACATAATTATCAGTTTCATGCCAGTTGAATCTAACTTCTTTCCATTTTATTGTCACAATCACCAGTACCTGTGGTGCTTGTTTTTAAAGTTAACAAAAGCTCCAACCAGTTCTGGTAATTGTAAACAATTATAGAAGTCAATATTTTTAACAATAATATTCATTAGATTTGCATAAGAGGTTGCAACTCCACCATTCCTAGTACCATTTGGTGCTAATATTTTGTTCAAATCAGCATCACAAGGTGCAAGGCAAGGTCAGAATTTTTCTCAGATATTTTCACAGAAATCTGATGAGAGCAATGAGTAGGAGCTATTTCATATCCAAATCCATCTTTGGTTCAATATGTTAATTACTTAAATGACAGTATCATAAATTTAAAAAGAAATGAAAAACCTAATTACCTGTTATTTATTAGTTCTTGGTTTAGGGAAGAAAGAGCTGTTTGAGCTACCATACCTAATTACCTGTAATTTATTAGTTTTTGGTTTGTGGAAGAAAGAGCCGTTCGAGATCTACCATGCCTAGTACCATTTGGTGCTAATGTATGTATCAAATCAGCATCAAAGAGTACAAGGCAATATAAGATCATATTCTTGAAGATAATCAGACATTATTATCAGTTTCATGCCAGTTGAACCTAACTTCATTCCGTTTAATTGTACAACTAAGAATCCCATGGTCACAATCACCAGTACCTGTGGTGCTTGTTTTTACAAAGTTAACAAAAGCTCCAACCAGTTCTGGTAATTGTAAACCATTATAGAAGTCAATATTCTTAACAAAAATATTCATTAGATTTGCATAGGAGGCTGTTACTCCACCATTCCTAGTACCATTTGGTGCTAATATTTTGTTCAAATCAGCATCACAGGGTGCAAGGCAAGGTCAAAATTAATCTCGGAGATTTTCACGAAAGTTTGATGAGAGCAATGAGTAAGAGCTGTCTGAAATCCAACATCCATCTTTGGTTCAATATATTTATTACTTAAATCACAGTATCATAAATTATCTGCCATGCCTGGTTCCATTTGGTGCTAATGTATGTATCAAATCAGCATCAAAGAGTACGAGGCAAAGTAAGATCAAATTCTTGACAATAATTATCAGTTTCATATCAGTTGAATCTAACTTAATTTCCATTTAGTTGCATAACTGAGGAACCCTTGGTCACAGTCACCAGTACCTGTGGTGCTTGTTTGTTACCAGACAACAAAAGCTCCAACAAGTTCCGGTAATTGTAAACAATCACAGAAATCAGCTTCAAAGAACATGAGGCAAAGTCAGATGTTTTTCATAATCATTGTCATAAAAAAAGATCGAGGAGTAGGAGTTATATTTTTCGAATCAGGTTTTCTTTTGAACCAATGTAAAACAAAATAGATTGAGGACAAGGAGCTGTTTGAGATCCACCATTCCTAGTACCATTTGGTGCTAATATTCTTTTGAAATCAGCATCAAAGAGTACAAGGCAAAGTCAAATTAAGATCAAGATGAAAAAGCGAGCTGAATTCCACTTTCGTATAACCATTTGGTTCAATATATTTATTTCCTAAATCAGCAGCATATATTAATAGGTAAGGAAATATTTTAACAACTGCCATTTAGTAGTTCTTAGTTTGTGGTGTTTGAGATCTACCATGCCTAGTACCATTCGGTGCTAATGTATTCATTAAATCAGCATCAAAGAGTACAAGGCAAAGCAAGATCAAATCTTTGAAGATAGTCAAACATAATCATCAGTTTCGTGCCTGTTCAATCAAATTGAATTTCCATTTATAACTGATGAACCCTTGGTCACAATCACCAGTACCTCAGGTGCTTGTTTTTAAACAGGCAACAGAAGCGCCATCAGGTGCTGGTAATTGTAAAAGGTTGTTTTAACATGAAAATTGGTTGAATCATTGAAATTAATACTTTTTTCTAATCAGCATCACAAAACACAAAATGTAAGATTATATTTTCAAACATTGTCATAAAAAATAGATTGGGAAGTAGCAGCAGTTTGCAATCCACCATTCCTAGTACCATTTGGTGCTAATAATCTTTTCAAATCAGCATCAAAATATACAAGGCAAAGTCAGATTTTATTTTCCGTATTTGTCATGGAAATATAAGGATATCAATAATTAAGAAATGAAATCCACCACCTAAGTACCATTTGGTTCAAACTTTATAACTAAGATCAGCCTCACAAATTATAAGGCAAGAGAAGTTCTGAATATCAGTTAAATAATTACCAGTTTCTGGGAGACGCTTTTTGAGATCCACCATGCCTAGTACCATTTGGTGCTAACGTATTTATCAATTCAGCATCAAAGAGTACAAGACAAAGTCAACTCAATTCGTGAATATAGTCAAACATTATCATCATTTTCATGCCAGTTG
Source organism: Amphiduros pacificus (assembly GCA_949316495.1). NCBI lineage: Eukaryota > Metazoa > Annelida > Polychaeta > Phyllodocida > Hesionidae > Amphiduros > Amphiduros pacificus. The sequence goes on from OX439003.1 coordinate 20,248,182, forward strand.
AATCTAATTCCATTCCGATTTAATTGTATAATTGAAGGGCTCTTTGTCACTATCACCAGTACCTCAGGTGCTTGTTTTTGAGCAGACAACAAAAGCTCCATCAGGTTCTGGTAATTGTAAACAATCATCAAATTGAATTTTTCTTCTGAAACAATTCATTCTATACCCATGAGAAGTTGTAACTCCACCATTCCTGATGCTTATACTCTGTTTATTTGCAAGTGTATTAGATTTTATTAAAAATATGTTCAAATTTCACCATTCCTAGTACCTAATATTAATTCTGAATCACTGTTATAAAGAAACAGATCGACATGTAGGAGCTGTTTGAGATCCGCCATTCCTGGTACCATTTGGTGCTAATATCTTGTTCAAATCAGCATCAAAGAGTACAAGGCAAGGTCAGATTTGCTTTTCATAATTTCACGGAATTGAATATTTCTAACCAAAAATCACTAGATTTGTGTAAGAGGTTGTAACTCAACCATGCCTAGTACCATTTGGTGCTAATATATTTATCAAATCGGCATCAAAATGTTCAAGGCAAAGTTAGATTTATTCTCAATCACTGTCATAAAGTAATAGATCCGTGTGCAGGAGCAGATCGAGATCCACCATTCCTAGTACCATTTGGTGCTAATATCTTGTTCAAATCAGCATCAAAGAGTACAAGGCAAAGTAAGATTTTATTCTTGTGAATAAGAACTGTTTGTCACAAACACCAGTACCTTCGGTGCTTGTTTTTCATATCAGAGAACAAAAGCTCCAAATATTTCTCGTGATTGTACTCAAATAGTAGAATTGAATATTTGGACATAGTCATTTCTTTTTGTGCGGTAAGAACTTTTTGAAATCTGATATTCCCAGTTCCATTCGGTGCTAATGTCGCCATGAAATCTGCATAAAAACGTACACGGTACAGTTGGATTGAAATATTAGATCGTGATGAATAATTACCAGCATCTCAGTTTCGAGCTCTTCGAGGAACTGTTTTAACGTCTTCCATGCCCAGTACAACTTGTTCTTCATAGCAAATGAGCATCATAGAGTACAGGGTAAACGGGAACAACATACAAAAGGTGTCGTGGTGAGGGAGGGAGTTAGGTTTGAAAAGTCATCGTACCAGTCGATTTTAATGTCGTTGTTCAATCGATCTTCATCAAATAGTACTGAGGTAAGGCAAGCTCATACGTGGGTTGTAATATATCATTCCACTCTGTGCTAATATTACTCTTTAAGTTCAGAATATTTTAATATTTTACATTATTGATATCTAAAATGTACATATAAGTATGCATTTATAACGCATCATTAATTACAAACTATTTTACTTATTCACATATGTTATTATTTACATTAGAAAAAAAACCCCGGAAAATAAGTTATTTATCAAATGTGGTGTTTACCTGCGGGTCAATGTGAAGAATACCAAATGGGTTCCAGATATCTTGAAGGGTCAGGGGTCATTCATCCATGTTCTGAAGGGTCAGGGGTCATTCATCCACGTCTTGACCTTCTTATTTGTATGACGTCTGATGACGAATTGATGATAGGTTGGAGAAATTGGGGTTATATTGCAAAGGAATGCATCATTTCGTGGCTAGCTGTCATAACTTTGAACAGTGTTTACCAAGGCTATGATGTCATATGTCACTTTGATGCGTGTCATTTCGCAGAGAGGTGTCAACAACAATAGCGTCGTCCTTTGTGTGATAAGCGCGGGTGCTGTTTACTCGTGCTCACACTCGTACCGTGAGAACTTTCACGGCTTTATTGATCTTATCACTTCCGTAACGTGTTGAGACAGTCAATTTAATATGTTGTTGTTTTTTTCAAAATATTATTAATTGTGTTATATTTTAAAACACAATTTTGTTTTTTATTATTTTTTTAAATATATTACATATTTTATTATTTGACCCATTTCATGATTTTTTTTATTTTTACACACATACGTTAAAAGTATATATGTCATGGTGAATTTACTCTTAAAGTCTTACCATGGGATAGAAGCGCAACATTTCTGACGATCGTTTGGTATATAGCTGATTTGTGTTCGATACGCATAAAAATATCGTTCCTTGATGCATATATTTTCTCTTCAGTAGGTCAATACATCTTTCCTATTTAAGTTATTTCATGTACACGTAGTGTCTTAACAATATACAGATTTATGCAGTGATTTTTTTCACCGCCGATGCTCATGGTTTAACGCTTACGATCTACCGGAAAGAAGAATATTTTCAAACAACAGTTGCCAAGTATCGTGAGAATACGATATGTTTGCCATTCTTTGATACAGTGATGATACGCGATAGGGAAGGCATAATGTTTCATATTGACTCTACTTTGCCTTAAAGGTGCTCTTGAGTGTCTTATAAAATGAGACCGATTACCGATCTCAATGTTGTTTTCCCCATATCGAAAAGTACATGCCGAAACTCTACAACTTAAGCGGAACCAGAATTGTACAACTCGAGAGTTAATGATTCGTAATGATGTTTACAAGGGGGCCCCCCTTGATGCTCTGCATGTAGGAGACAAAAATTGCAACAGTTGTACACAAAAGTGAGATTTTTTCTTCCTGTTGGTTGTTATGGACATTGAAACCTCATTTAAATGCATAGTTTTGGCAGGGATGTTGTGGACAACAGCATAACGTTCATACGCCCCGAGAGTATGCCCTGAGCAAGGCAGAGTATCTTGACTTTTACCAAATTTATTAGGATTGGGCACACGTAATGAATGAATGCATTCTCATCGATACATTAAGGTGATTCTGTGCCATTAAGGTATGAATTAAACATTTGTAAATGTTATGAATGATATTTGTAAAAAGGAGGCGCGTAACTTATCCATAATATAGTAAACATGATGATTACTGTCTAATTAGTTTATTCGTCACAATATCTTTTTTCAATATTTCTTAGACAAAAGGGTAAATTTGCTTTAAACATATCAGAGATATGGTAGAAATGTTAGGTTTTTCTTTATTTATTTAATGTGTATGCCCTTAACAGAATACAGTCATAAGAGATTACAGTCGTGATATGCCATTAAGAGATTATATATCTTATGAGATTTTATAATCTTCGACCAACATACAACTGACATGTTTTTTCGTGCTTTCACAGCTTGAGCTATCACAAGTGATTTTGCCACAAACATAATACGATTTTTTCATCCCCATGACTGTCCATTCCTTCAGTGCTTCACCTCCAAAGTCACATGTATTCACTTATGAAAAAACACGTCACGAGCCTGCTGGGGAATTTATTGCGATAACAAAGTGTATTAGCTATTTTGACTCTTAATGGCATAAATGCATTTTTTAGCAAAATGTACATGTACGAGTATAGAGTTACATTGTGAAGCAGGATATGGTATTAAAATTTAGAATATTCAACTACCTTTTCCTTTGTTTCAGATTTTCAACTATGAGTGATACACTAATAAAAAGAACAATATTGACTAATAAGTAGCATTTAAACAAGTACGATAATGCAATAATGTCTTATGAACAAACTGAACATTACTGTCTAATTTGTTTTAGAGTGAAGTTGTCCATTAGCAATATAAATATATGTAGGACGATATTTTCCCTCTTATATTTAAATAGAAAGAAGAAGTGCTAGTATAAGTGGAACTTGAGTGTATGAAGAAGGAAGGCTGATACTCTCCATAAGAATCATATTGACACTGCACTTCATGTCTGTGTTTGGATGTGGAACACACATCTCATAACACTGCCCAATGTAACCAATGCACCCAGTCGACCAACTTCCGCATCCGGTGCGCCACTCAGAAACGCTCGCGCTACCGCAGACTCCTTGATAAAATGAACTAATGAGAAATCTGAACAAATCCTCCAATATCCCCAGAGTTGTGAATAAGATTGATCCTGTGTAACCCGAACTGATCAGATCGTCAAAGAAACCAGGTTAATTGCACAAAATAAATTAAGAACTTAGTGAAATAAACTGAAAGGTTTGGGGATAGAAGGTTGGAGAGGCATATTGGCTGCTGATACGGTTTCCTGGAAGTGCGTGGTGCTGGGGAATTTATGTCAAAGACAGTACAGGTTGACCAAACAATGACATTCCTCTCTTTGTTTGGACAGCAAGTGGCCATTTGGTGTAGAACACCAAGACAAATAAAATCTGCAAGAGTCTCCTGTCTCCAGCACGGTGTGTCATACTTCCAGTGTTTCTACCCTGAGCTTACAAGGAAATGACTAACCTGGGACTGCATGTTTTTACATCTGCTCATTTTCCACCTTTTTTTCTGAGGATAGATCATAACAAATACGTCTGTTTAAGATATTATTGGAAAGGAATGTTTTACTCTATGGAATGTAATACCAAGTCTATAGATCTTATCTTTAGGAAACCAAGACATGGCATGTATCGAGATATTCTGGACATAGACAAATTTGAATTTGGCCAAGAGAAGAGATAGTTATGGATGGAATATGGTGAATCCATTTAGACAGAGACAATTTACTAATGGTGCTGAGAGAGGGGTATGTGAGAGCCGGTGCATCGATCCTGAGCGGGCGGTGAGGGTGTTGACGGCCGACAGGGGGAGATCGATGGAAAGGGGACCTCTGGCCGGGCAGTGTTGATACCAGGCTCACCTCTCCGCGCATTACCCACGCCTTGCCCCAATCAGTGTGACATACACGCAACATGCTTAAGATAACTCTCTAATCTCAGAGCACTCACAGACCATCATATCAAACTTATATTGACTGGGCTAAACTTTCTGTGCCTATAATACTGCTCTAGACAATATTGATGCCACTAAAGCAAAATTGGGAAAGAACAAATAACAAAACAGATTAATGATTAAGGTCAACTTCAATGGAACTATTTTCAACGATGGCAATGAAACACTTGGATTGGGCTTTGGCAATTTCCTATTATGGAGGCTATGTGATCGTGTGAAGTTGGGCGGGATATTGCGACTTGTTGGTGTTACCATGACTATCAGTGAGAGAAGCAATAGCTCACTGATAAGTGAGCTAGACAGATTGACACTTGGCAATGCTCCATTGGTCATTCCACTTTGTCAGTTCAATTAAACTGAGCTAACACTTTCAAAGCCACCTTCCCACCAATATGGCGTCCACCCTTACCTCAAATGGCATTATGACGAGGCATCAGAAATTGCCATGGTAGCGACTGACCTCAGACACCCTGCTCATAACTTCTGTCAGACGTGGTGTTTCATTCTCGCCTTATTTGGTGATCATCATTGCTATAATATCACATCCCATTATTCAACAAGTGCCAAACTATCATAAATATACGATCCACAGTTATCTGTAACTGTAAAAGATCAACATACATTGTTATAATGACAAAATACTGTACTTAATTTCAAACAAGCGCCTATATAAAGAGAAATATGTAGTAAGGTATATTTAATTAAAATTAAGTAGTTCTAGACTGGTACATCTGTGAAAACTGCAAAGACACGTTTTCATTTTATTGATGCATTTAAGTGTGAGTTGAAAGAAAGTAGATGAGTAGTTTCTCAATAGGTCAGAGGATGTGTCGCGAGGTCAATACAGGAAGTATTGGAAAAAGCTATCACACTAGCACAGCTGTGACTTGCTGTAAAGTATTTGTGGTTATATAGTATTAAACAGCTATACAGCCAATTCATAGTATCGCTTTATGGTTTCGCCATTTAACTTTCTAATCTGGTCGTGTCAGAAATCAATTTCTCTTTCCTATTTAATTAGTCTATAGTACCAAGATACACCACAGACTAAGTGTTCAACAATCGATTCTTTATTCTAGCTTTTTATACCTCCATTATAACATATTTACCAAGATTAAAGAATCGTTATTGTGTATATAGACCTTAGATACCATAAAGTTTCCCTTAAAACCTTATCAATCAATATAAAATCTAAATAAGAATGTTAGTAAATATGCAGGAATGAATTAGTTTTTTATGTTGTAACTACCGAGAGTTAGTCATGAAACTTTGATAAAAATAAACCTCAAAATAAGTTTTTATTGAAATCGAAATCTAAGATATCACATATCATTGAGTGATTTGATACGGAAATTTTATTTTGGATTGATTTAAATTCAAAACTACGCTTAAGGCATGGACTTTTTTCTGTTAATATGTCATGGAGACTATCTATATTTCTTGGAATTATCATCCAGCATTTTAGACTTTGAAGAAACGCTTGATCTCTCTTAAGAACCGTTAACACTGACGGATGTACAAGATAAATATCTCAGCCAAGAAGAGATAAGGATGAGTTTGAGATGAGCAAATTGTTAGAGAAGTACTAACAAATGGCACAAGTACTCTGTGGTACAAGCACGGGGCTGAGCAAAGTGAAGAGTGGTCTGAGTGCTGCACTCTCACATACACATGTCCAGCACGTGAGTTCTCATGGGCTCAGTTGTAAATCTACTTTGTTGTATTACTAAAGTAAACACAAACAATGTGCCATGGTTGGAATTATAATTCATCCAAGAAAATGAGAGTTTTCGTCAAACAAACTAAATTTACTTGGCCATGATATAAATACGATAAACAGAAGATAGATTGTTCTCAAATACATCTTTATATTGATAATCCGGATGATATTTATTTTGCATAAGATGAACAATTATTATGGATGTGTCCAATTATATCTTTAAAATGTATTAACAATGTTTATAATATAATATGATATTTCATATATTTTGATTCTATCCGCCAGAAAATTATAGTGATAAAACCAGTTTACCCCTAGTTCGCCTCCAAATATTAAGAAACATGGATAAGTCCATTCATATAAATCATCAATTTAGGCATTGAAGCATGAAACCCTTTAAAACGCTGCAATAGGACAAGATTGAAACATTTCTCGGATAAAGTCTGATAATGACCTCAGGTTCTTTTATAGGAAGACTGTCTCTTCTTAACTGTCCAATAGCAAATCATTGCAATGTCTGATAGAAACCCCTAGGCCCACAGAGTAGCTCACTGTCCCATCTGAGCCTTCATGCAGAAACTGCTCAACATTTATCACATTACTGGAGCATAGAGTGGCAATGTCTTTCTTCCTTGTCAACCAATCCACCAGTGGTTAAATATCAAATTAAAACAACAATTTCATGTTCAGCTCGGTCTTATTGAAGCAATGAGACTCTAATGCAATTATTCAATCTAATTACACATACACAATTTATTACTTCAATTTCTAATGAATCCACATTCCTTTTTTCATATCTACTTGTGTCTTTCAATTGTTGGAAGCCGGCAGTGCAGTTGTTTTTGTGGCATCAAAACCAAAGCAAGGTTGTCAACATAAAGAAGTCTAAAAGCCACCTTAAGATTTCTTTGGCTCGAGTGTTTATTGCACGACCTCATGCAAGACTTGGGCCCTGGCACGATTTGGTACACCACTCTCGTTAAGTTGGTCAGTCCATTTCTACCCGCAATTCTTCATAATTAAACTACAATATATTGTCTGAATTTTGGGGTTCCCCTCAGTCCAAGATATCGGTCACTGCCTTGAGGGATTAGACCTACTCCAGGTCCTTTTGGTCAATTGATTTTTTCTCTTCTTTTAGATTAAGTTTATTTTTAGTTTATACCATATTGAATGGACAAGGCTGTAGATATATTTTTTTCTGCAATATTACCTGTTATAAATTTGCTACGTTAAAACCTACCAAGAAATGGGAAATGGTGGAAATGTCATTCATAAAAAAACAGTCACTATGTTACATGTCGAAGGATATGATCAGTAAGTTGATCTTCAGAATGTATCAACCTCCATGAAGAATAAAATGAAGTAACCACAGATGATTCGTACTGGGCAATAATGGATTCCAAAAAAGTCTAATGAAATTTTCCAAGAAGGGAGCTGGTCTAAAGCAGGAGAGGAGGCAGTTCATGCAGCATAAGTTAGCCTGTACATCTGAGGGAAATCAAGACCAACTCAACCCTGATTCATATGGACTAGTCATGCCAACTGACACTCACACAGTGCAAGCGTGGCCCGACCCTGAGGTATATACCCGCTCTGGTCTTAATCCTTCTTAATCCTTCATCATTATGCAGGGCCATATGGCCGGCATCTGAACCATATTTCCATCACCATATCTGCTATGACATGTGCGGTGCTGGCCTGATAAACACAAATAACATTTGCTTTTATTTCACGCCTTAGCAGGCCACCAATGGGCAGGTACTTGAGCGGGCTACTAATGGTGGGTTCGGTAAGTGAGCAGCCCATAGCTGACCATGCTTTATCGGCCTCAAGAGGACCACAGTGTCTTGTTATACCCATACCCTCTCTCAACTACACACTCATTTATTTACATATAATTTGCAAACAAAACATAGCACCAAAACGCTATCTTTTACAGGAAATAAAAGAACAGGGTCCATTCGGAAAGTGCAGAGTGAATGTTCTATGAGTGATGTATGTTATAGACCATGGCATGACGTGTGCCATTATTCTTCATGTAAGATCTTTGTAAATCTAAATCACCTCACAGGTCCCTCGCATGCGATATTGCAATATCACTCAGAGCGTCTCAAGGCTCTAACTTTTTAGAATTAAATATATATATATATATATATATATATATATATATATATATATATATATATATATATATATATATATATATATATATATATATATATATATATATAGATATATATGTTTATATATATATATATATATATATATATATATATATATATATATATATATATATTTATTTATTTATTTATTTATTTATTTATTTATTTATTTATAAATCTCTCTATATATATAAATCTATATATACATATAAATATAATTTATGTATCTGAGTGTGTGTGTGTGATCTCCATATAAACGAACTCTTTAAAACACCAGGTAATGTAGTTTACTTAACATTACTAAACATTTCGGTTACACTCAATATAAGGCAAATCCTGACTTCCCTTAGGTATAGATCAATCAGTGCCTGAACACAAGCCTCCATTAGCATCATAGAATGTCATACAACAGTCCTGACATTATCACCATCGAGATGATTAATCATAGATAATAAGCTCATCATATGAGATCCCCTTACATATGTTCTTTATATAATTTCCAGCGCGTCTCCTATTCTCAGTATATATTAAGCTTCTTATGTGTATATTTATTTGAGTGTGGGCAGTTGACAGGTATCTATTTTGGTTTCAGTCATCATTCAGACTGTATCAGAGAATACTTCAAAGAAATAGGTAAGTGAGGATAAAATATCACCTGTAGGCATTTGTCATTCTACTGAGCCTGGTTATATTTGTGATGGAGGGAAACTTAACACCTTTCTGGCAATGTGAGTGAGAGCACAGCTGAGACATCTAATTTTTCCCACTCAATGTATCTCAACTTCTTATCATCTACAAAAGAGTCACCAAACATAAAAATCCAAACTCGAAATTGTAATTCATGTTCTCATAACATTATTACCTTGTCATGGGATTTTTATGTGCATTATATCGAGAGTAGAAAAGAAACACATTTAAAATCTTTAAAATAAAAGGAGGATCATCTCTTTTAAGTTGGCTATAAATTACAATGCAGGGCCGGGAAAAGAGGGTCAGAGAAGCCATTATATGTGTCATGGTTAAGCCATTCCCGAAGAACACTTTTTCTATTATTTAGCCATAAAACCTTGGCCACTGAGGTCCATTATCTGTGTTTTATTGGAGGATGATCCAGCGGATCTCTGTGATCATTTTGTCAGGTAACACGGTTTCTCACTGCGGAGACCCAACCCAAAAAAGCAGCGGTTTTGAACACCAGGTGGCGTGCTAGAGCTATCACCACGCAGGGGGTGATCATTACACACCGGCTCAACTTCTTGAAGTATGATTTTTGCTCTCTACAAAAACAAACTCATTTGTAGATGCATTGTTTCCATGTTATCATGTTGAAGATCAAAAGCTATGCTTTTGATTGTAGCTTAGCAGGACAACTGAACAGAGACATGGCTTTACAGTGGGCATGCAGTAAAATGATAGAGCAACGCACCCTATGGCATTTTTGCTTCACGTACTCAGATGTATTTTAGATTATCACGTGATCCTCCATCCTATTAATGATTTTCAAAATCCCTGTAATTGGCTTAGCTATTGGATCTGTTTCTATCATACTTTTTGGATAAAGAAAGTCATAACTTAATAAGTAGATGGCGATTTTGTGCCGTTTGATTTTGATATCTACGAGGGTATATGTAAATTGGTAATTAATCCTTTGAATTCCTTTCATATAGTAAGTTTTACATTCAATGCATATGTTTATTCACAGTAAGGCACATACATACCTATTTTGACATATTACAGGCAAATTTCGGATGCCCTGTTCCTTATAGAGTAAAACACTATCTATTCTTTACCTAACTGAATTCTATTAATGAAATTGTGAAAAATAACATTCAACTGTCCTGTAAGTCACGAATTATTTTTTTTTACTTCTATTTTTACTTTTGCAACTCTTAATCACACCTGTAAAAACCATCATAAGTGTTACGAGATGGGTTTCGGCTGTACCCCCATCTGATATACTGCAGTGCAGAAGATGAAAGAAGGTTCAAGGCTCTCACACAAATCCTTGTCTTGGGATAACCCAATTAACCATAAGAACACCTTGATAAACGTCTCAGGAAGAAAAAGGTGACGGCAGCTCTGTGTGGCTAAACAGGATTAACTTAGTGGCGAGTGATGATATTAGCAGATAAATGACTGTGGCAGCGGCAGAGTAGTATTTTGTGTTCGGGCTGTGCTTGGGTGGCCCTTGTCACTTGTCCTACAGTTCCCAGGGGGCAGCACCGCAATTCTCGCGACCTCTCGTTGCTTTTTTTCCCGCGTCTCTCTCGCGTATCGCGCGCATGCCCACACAATTATTGACTTTTTATGGAGGGGATACAAAATGAAATTTGGATCGCCATGGGGTTCCGCTCAAGGGCCTGTCGGTCAGATACAGAATTAGATTAATATACGAGTGAATTAAAAGACAGGATTTGCATTAGTCTCGCAGGCACTTTTAGCCACGGTGTTTTGCAATCGACGGTCCGTCATTGGCGAGCTAGGGTGGACGGTAACCCCGTCACCTTCAGGTGACCAAGGCCAATACCGCGGGACCTAGGCGCCCAACTTTGTTATGCTAAATTGGATCGAAAATTTCTTCTGTCGCCTTTGATGCTGATAACTCCAAATGTATATTAGTGCCCATCTGAAACTGCTAGGTCCTAACCCAAGATGACCAATCACTGACCGCTGGCATTCTGGTGACACCGCTCACATTATATTAGCTATTCAATAGCCGGGCCATTATCGTTAAAATTAACATTGGCGTTTAGGAGTTAAGTTTGGAGCTAATATGTATTAATGACCTGCACCAACCCGGCGATAAAAACGCATTAATACCTGAGACACATATATCGCTTTTTAACAGAACTATAAGGTGACATTCAAGTAAATGTGAAACGATCTTAATTGGTCAAATTAAAGTTAATTTTCGAACTGGTCGTTTTCAATGATACTCAACCCTATTGTGGAGTTTCAGGTTGAACCTAATCAAGTTTAGACTGAACGTGAACATGAAATATACGATGCTTTGTTTCTCACTCTTATACCAGTGCCTAATAATGAGTTGGTTGTATGTACTTAGTGTCATCGGGCCAATGCGATAATGCAAACAAATAATGCCCAATCATTCCTCGGAAAGGGAAGGGCATTGATTTCCTTCGACAAGCTTTTACTCGACCCGATAAACCCTCAACCGTGCCAAAGGACATACGATAACAAAAACAAAAACAAACAAATAAAATAGAGATAATCCATTCAAATCTGGTTGAAAGTGGACGCATATAGTGATATTCGGCACTGTCCTTAAGTAACATTCGATTTGTTCTTTATAAGTGAATTCCAAATTTACGCTCTTTAGTAATATGTTATGTTCATTACTTAATGTTATTGAACATGTATATGTATAAGTATACGCTTTCGTACCCATGCAGTTTTTCTTAAATGTTATGCATCTGTGTTTTGGAGAAAGTGTAACCAATATGAAGCCTGATGCGGCTTTACCTTTTATATCCTAACAACACTAGTTTTTTTTTCGTTATTTACACACAAATAACATATAATGCAACCTGTTTTATTGTGACAGGCTATATTTCACCGTGGTGGGCAATTAAGCAAAGCGTGATACAGTTGTGTGCCATTAGATGCAGGTCTCCATTAGGCAAGTTTGCAAGTCCCTTTCCGAATGGATTTCAATCTGAAAAAATGATTGGCACAGCGGATGAGTGCCGTAGAGATATTTGACAGACATACAAAGCAGCAGTGCAGACTAGATATATTGTGTGTACTTGCGTATAAACACACTGCCGTTGACAAAGGTCTCTATGGAAAGTGTATGGACGTCAGTCAATATATTTTAAACTGGAGAATTCGCTGAACTATAAGTTGGTTGGTGGCATCACAATATGAGTACGTGTTCCCCAGGCAGGATTATAATGGGCAATACAGCCTTTGCCTGGCCCGCCTCGTAGTGCCACAACCCGCTGGAGGAAAGTGACCGTCTACTTGATAGCCTCCCGGCCATCCAGTCCCCCCGTCCATTTATATAACATCATGCTCAGGCTAAAAAAAACTTCGGTTTTGCGCTAATTGAGCAAGATGAAACTCATTGGCTGGAGGGTGGCTGGATCCTGTTGTGATTACATCTTTTATGCCACCAGGTGGCTGGATGATGGCCTTCTCTGGACCTGAAAGCGTCTCAAGCGTCAATTGGTGGCTGGAGGGTGGCTGTATTTAGCCATGATCACATCTATACGTCATGTTTCTGGCAACTGGAGGGTGGCCCTCTCTGACCAGGATAACTTGTTATATTCTGCTGGGGATTATCAGTTGTTCCAGCAGAACATAATTACGTCTGCTATTCTTCCAGTAGCTGGCGAGTTGCTCTGGCTGAAACATGATCACAACCTCTATTCTTCCAGTGGCTGTTGACTAGGAGTTGATCTAGCCAGAGATGATCACATGATCAATGCTTCTATTTGCTGGAGAGTAGGAGGTGCTCTAGCCAGACATGATCACATGATCTATGCGTCTATTGGCTGGAGAACAACTCATAATCCCCAGAAGGTGCATTAGCTAGACGTGATCACATGATCTTTGGGTCTATTTGCTGAAGACTATATGCTGTTTTAGTTAGACGTGATCACATGATCTATGCGTCTATTTGCTGGTGACTATGAGTTGCTCTAGCCAGACATAATCACATGATCAATGTGTCTAGTTGCTGGTGACTAGCAGCTGATTTAGCTAGACGTGATCACATGATCGTGCTTCTAGTTGCTGGTGACTAGTAGTTGCTTAAGCTAGACGTGATCACATGATCTATGCGTCTATTGGCTGGAGACTAGGAAGTGCTTTAGGTAGACGTGATCACATGATCTATGCGTCTATTGGCTGGAGACTAGGAAGTGCTTTAGGTAGACGTGATCACATGATCGTGCTTCTAGTTGCTGGTGACTAGTAGTTGCTTTAGCTAGACGTGATCACATGATCGTGCTTCTAGTTGCTGGTGACTAGTAGTTGCTTTAGCTAGACGTGATCACATGATCGTCCTTCTAGTTGCTGGTGACTAGTAGTTGCTTTAGCTAGACGTGATCACATGATCGTCCTTCTAGTTGCTGGTGACTAGTAGTTGCTTTAGCTAGACCTGATCACATGATCTATGCTTCTAGTTGCAGATGACAATGAGATACTCAAGGTAGACGTGATCATGTCTTTTACTCTCCCAGTAGCTGATGACTATAGATTAGCCGGACATGACACGATCGCATCCTCTGTTCTTCTAATGGCTGGTGACTAAAGGTTGCCTCTGCCCTACATATACATGGTTATATATTCTATTCCATGCAGAAACTGACCATGAAATGGATTTGTGATAGTGATTATAACTGGTGCTATCAATGTAACCTATGTGACCCAAAGATCGTGTGATATATATAATGCAATTTGTGTGAGCTTGTATTAGAATCAGTAGAAATAAATAGTGGTTGTTGTACTTCCACCTGAAACTTGTTTCTTGACCTTATGAACAGAAAGTAACTCTAATGTATGCAGTTTATGAATAAAGCAACATCACGCAATACAATTACGCTCCACCGTCGCACATACTGCGTGACCACAACCCTGTAAAGGCCAAGCAAGAAGAGAGAAGAACTGGAGGGGAGGATTTAAATGGAGGAGAAGGTTTATGTTTAGCTCCGGCTCAGGCTAGGGGCTTTGCTCTACATTCATCATGATTAATCCACCTACCTTTGGCATCTGTCTTTATTTGCTGCCTGTTTTTTCTTGTACTTTATTTTCTTCTTTTTTTCTACAGAAAGGATAGGTTCTAAAATTGGTCACCATTATCTGAGTACACGTTTTGTTTACTTGATTGGAAGTTGGGAGAAAAGTAGCAATCACAAACATACACTGTACAAGAGATTTTCCCAAGAAAACAAACATTAGCTCAATATGACCGCCATAAAGATTTTTTTGGAAAAAAGAAAGACAAGGGTATGGGTTCCGAATTACAACCGAGACAAGAGTGGTTGAGAAATTTATCGGCATCTCTCCAAAATGGTCTCCGTAGATTTGTTCCATACTTAAATTGGAAATTCACCCCAATCTTATGTGCAGGGTGCCATGATAAAATGTACATTTCAATTTCAATTTGCTTATTTCAAGACTCGGTACTGTCCTTTTATGGTTATATGCCTATTGCAGAGGTACTATTAGTGTGTTTTTGCCATCATACACATCATTATTCGTCAGTGGTGGTCTGCAATGTCATTGGATTGAGTATTCTTCAGGCAAGTATCTTGCTGGTGAAATGGGAAAGTCTGGGCTGAAAGTTGATCAAACTTTTATGGGCGTTGGTGCCGCATAATTTGGGTGTGGGAAGGCATGGGCCGGATGCCGCCATGGACCCGGAGTGCCTCGTCCAGCGCTGCCTTAACCCCATCAATATCTTATACGATGTGCTCCCTGCCCAGGGCTGTCATGGTAATCACACCCTCCAAGAATGGACATCCTCAGATTGCAATTATACCACGCAGGGTTACATCATTGACAAATGACTTTGCGATAAAACATTCATCTGAACAAGATTTTTTTATGTAATGGATTCATAAACCTCCCACCTCTACCGTTGCAATAATACGAAATGCATAATACTGAATACGATGTATTATGGGGTTCAGGAAGAATCTAAATTGATGCATCGTGTATGTCACTTATTTGTCAAGTAAACTTCCATTGCTTGATGATAACTAACCTTTAACAGGTATCATATTCATAAAATGTCCGAGTTCCATTACCAACGTGTCGTTGATTAATGTATTGTTATTGCATTCAGAGAGACCTTTATTGAGTTTGGTTTTGTGGCTCTTAGATTTCAAATGGCGAAATCCTTAATGCTATATTTTGTGGTTAGATTAAATTGAAACATTGCGAAACTATATAATCCTAATTCCATTGAAACGAAAATGATATATCAGAAATGGTGTCATGAATAGTATGTTTTAGGTACGTACTCACAAAATAAAATGTTAATCCTAGCTGTTACAGACATGTTCCTGTCATGATAACCTTGGTATCTTTGATATCTACATTGTCATGATCTGTTTGTGAAACTGGTTTCTATGACATCTGAAGTCCAGCTGTACATGATGTCTTCTTCTGTATATGTATGCTGTGAAGCATGGTGTCACAGGACGAATACTGACATTAATATCTAGTATATCTGAGAGTTACCGAACTACTACTATTAACATCGATAACACTAAAGTGCAAGTGGCATAGGACAGTTATTGACAAAGATAACCGTGAAGCGTGGGGGATGTCAAAATACTCCCACTGACTGCAATGATAAGTAAATAATAAGTAAATCTTGGTGTTATAGGGCTATCATTGACATTGATAGTTGTTAGGTTTGGCGATCAAAGGACTGTCATTTATCAACTACTGCACCCGGCTTCAGTGAATCATAACTGAGTATAAACATTGTTTGAAGCTAGTGTAGGAAGGTGGGGTTGACTTTTCTGAGCCCACTGTGCTGTACCTTCTTGATATACGATAATATAAAATAATTATCTAAATGATATATTTGTGAAATCTAACAAGATAACCTATTCTTTTATCAATCCGCTGGCATTCAGAAAGCAGTACCAGACGTAACAAAAAGGCTGAAAAAGTAGTTCCCAGGGGTTTTCATGTAATCTCATTGCTTTACTTCACACATGGAAAACCTTCTTTTATGTACAGGTTTCACTTGTTTAAACTGTAATCTAATCGCTGTAGGTTCTCATCAGGCATAACATAAGTAGAACTCGAAAAAATGTGGGGAGAATCATTTTTCATTGGTGCTTAAAATTCAATGTTTGAATTTGTCTGCACATTTATGATATGTAACTAAGCCCAGATAAATGGTATTTGCAACGAAATATGTTCGATGATATTGAAGAGAAATGATTTTATTCAATATTCCAGAAAACAGACCTTGCTTTGTTTGAAATTACTCAAGCCTTTGAAGCACAATGTAAAGCTGGTGTGCTTCTACTGTTCATAATTATGTTGTAATTATCAGATGAAATGTCACATCCTGCCTCCCCCAGAAGCGACCACGGGAAAGATGACCCTTAATTATGTTTTGCTATCTTCTTGCATTACAATGCGCAGTCAGTTTTACCTCTCATACTGAGAGTACACATTTCATATCAAGGTACATGTGCCTTTTGATGATTTAAAATAAAATGTGAAGTATGTCAAGCCACAGGAAA
The DNA here is from genome assembly GCA_949316495.1 of Amphiduros pacificus. Taxonomy (NCBI): domain Eukaryota; kingdom Metazoa; phylum Annelida; class Polychaeta; order Phyllodocida; family Hesionidae; genus Amphiduros; species Amphiduros pacificus. The sequence goes on from OX439003.1 coordinate 20,265,032, forward strand.
CAAAGACTATTTTCTTCAATTTACCATTAAAATCCTTTCACTGAGCTTTCCAGTCACATCCACTTTCCATGGTCACATCATTTTGTACTCCACATTAGACTTAATATTGCCTATCACATCCTGTAGTAGCTTTTACTTATTTTGTTTTGTGTGTTGTTTATGGATGTGGAGAGCCTGGATAATAGCTTTGGTTACAAATTGGCTGCAAACCATGGGCCTAAGAGGCGACTTTTTTCAGCCATACCACAGAGAACTGTCTGTGTTGACAGAATAAGCCATGTGTAGTCATTACATCCACGTGGACACCACACAACCAACATCACAGCACCACTCTGGGGTCACAGTCCAACCTGACTGCTCACTGTCCATATGTAGAAAGCTGGCAGGCTACACAATCACTGCACTATAAAGTAATAAACTTTTCCTGATTCAATAAAGTGGAGATCTAAATAAAAGAAATGTTCTAAGCTTCTGATCAGTCGTCCCCTGCTGCCCCAAAACAGATCAAAGGAGATGTATGTTTGTACTAGGACCTTGGTGTTCTAGGCGATGTGGTTACTCGTCATCCTGGTGTTTTGATGATTCAATGCTCTAGGATATTGAAGATCTGGGTTTTTTTGGTTTTTTTCTATTTTGGTATTTTTGTTTTTTTAGAGGTGACTCTGTGGGATGGTGATATGATATTTACATTAAGATTTGTTGTTTTGGTCACGAGTAAATATTGCAAACATTCATGTATATGGAAAGTGTGGTTGAGGTCATTGTGAGTGATAAAACACAGCTTTCTGCATAGTAACTACACAACATTGGTGCAGGGGATAGACGTTGGTGACTAGTTACTGTGAGACATTGGTACAGGTGACAGTTGTGGTCAGTAGATACTTTGGACTATTGTACTAGGTGAACCTTGTAGTTCACTAACGAACACTGGTGTAGGTGACAAGTGTTGTCACTAGATATTATGAGACATTGATATAGGTGATAGTTGTGGTCAATAGTTACAATAGATACTATGGAATATTGCAATAGGTGAAACTTGTAGCTCACTAGCAACTACAGATCACTGGTGTAGATGACAAATGTTGTCACTAGACACTATGAGACAATGGTACAGGCGATTGTTGTGATCACTATTTACTACAGGACAATGGTATAGGTGATGGTTGTGGTCACTAGTAACTACAGAACAATGGTATAGGTGATACCTGTGATTAAGTGATGGTTGTATTCACTAGTTATATGATCACTAGTTATATGATCACTGGTTATATGATCACTAGTTATATGATCACTAGTTATATGATCACTGGTTATATGATCACTGGCATAGCTATGAAAAGAATATGTATAGTTGTGTGTTCACGAATATTTAAACAATATTTTCTATTTAACATTTCACATCTTTAAAATATTTATTGGTATGTATAAAATACAGGTTGTTTTATTTACTCGGTTGCCAAGCTGTATTTATAAATAAATATAACTTTATTGTACAAACATGCAGTGCTCAATAACAGTTACCAAGTATCGTTGCATTGACTATTCTTGCCGCAGGTGTAGAATTATAAAACACTGATTTAACTCTTATGATTAAATAATCTTTATATGGACCCATATTTCATTTTATTATATATATATATATATATATATATATATATATATATATATATATATATATATATATATATATATATATATATATATATATATATATATATATATATATATATATATTATTTGTCCGGAAGTAGGCCGTTGATTTGAATTTAATATAGAGATGATTACTCCATTTGTGGTTGTTAATATGATCTGTGTGGAGGTGGGACATTCCATGGCAAACAGGTTATCTGCTCAAGTACTCATTATATCAACAGCACAAGTAGAGCAGTTAGAGAATTCCACTGACGCCTCCCTCGTGTCTGTGCCCTGTCCCCAGACACATTCAAGTAACAGACACATTATTTGCATTCATTCAGACTCTGCTATAAAAGTATGTCTGCCCTGTATAAAAGAAGAAGCCTTGATTGTTTTCCACGTTGCCTATGAGTGCACTCAGGGAGTCCAGATTGTATTGGAATTGTGTCATAGATCACAATTTATACTTGATAAAGACACAGACTTGTGACGGCCAGATCAATGCTTGAAAGGTATGTCAAGAAATGACTGTGCTGTTTTATTATCTTTGCTAATAAAACTGGAAGCTGAGCAATTTGTCCGATGGGTGGTGTGCCTGGCCTAGCAAGATGATCCAATTTGTGTCTGGGTCTAAACTGCCACTTATGGGCCTCTGCCAATCACCTTGTATTGGTGGCGGCCATTTTTGCAGGGTTGATGTAATTTTTTTGGGCCAGCCCCATGATGAATGGAAGGGTAATGGTGGCATATTTGATTATAAAAAGGCGTGACAAGTGTTTCAATGTGTGGTAGGTCTGGTGTTGTTTATGGTCAGCTAACCCTAGTCATCGCAGGCATGTCCTGCCCCATCGCTGGCCTGCGTAGATGACTAACCTGCGTGCGAGGGTCGCTGTGTACACCGAAGGGTGTCAATTGAAGCCGGCTTGTAGAATCCTGCTATCTATTAGAACCTGTCATCCCATAGGGTCCCAACAGTGCTGCCACCATGTAACCTACTGCCCTTATTATCGACCACCCTACCTTCTCCGTAGGTATTATTCGTTAAAACTCACACCACCGTTCCTGACAATTTCTCTATCGTTCTTATATATCAACTGTGATAATATCATGAACACCTTGCATGTGCCTATGAGTGTCATAAAACCTGTCACTAATCACATTTAAAAACCTTACAATACATAATGTATTATGCCCACAGCCTATACCATAGTTAATGTCTAATGTCTACAACCAATATCTGGTGAACACAGCCATTCCCAATGTTTATAGAACTGATATATAGTAACTGCTGCATGCGCCATGTCTGATATACATAGATAACCATATACCATTGTCTTATCAGGTATTTTGCTTGCATCACGTCTTTGTTGTACTGTGAAAGAGAAAATTCTGATCTACCGTCCTCGTTTTTTGTATTCGCTGATATAATGTTTACAGAAAGATAAAGAGTGCATTCATTTTAATCTGAGATAAAGCTTGATATGACCTGAGAACTGTGAAGTAATGTGTGACATTGGTTAGGATAATGTTTGAATGAGCGGACAAGCTTTGATACAAAAAACCTGGCACAGCATTTATTGGGATGTTTTGTGTTTGATGTTAGTTGCTGCATCCCGCCTTTGTTCATCACAATCCCTCACTGTCTCTGTCAGCATCAGATCCGGTATAGAGACTCCTGGTTTGTCACACACACCGGCGTGAAATCTGATTAAGAACTGTCAGAGCTTGAAATGAACTCAACTGTCTGAAATGAGCTCTACTGCCTGGTTGCGTAATTGGGTCTCGGGGACAAAGATCGACATCTTCGGTTGTCACGTTGATTAAAATCAAGGTACCAGATGTAGTCCAAAAGCTGCGTTTTTGTATGACTTAAATACGGCAATATGTTACTATTACTATGTTATAAATTGGAAACTCTTATGTTTTGTTTAGAAACATTTTCCACGAATCAATACTCCTCTTAGTGGATGACATGGATATTAGCAGTAAAATCAGGCATTTTTACATGTAATTGGATATAAGTATTATGTGTGATGGGTAACACACAACAAAACAAACCAAATCTTCTTCGTTTGATCGCTTGTTCTGCATCAGATTAAATTTTTATTGAAATTAATACAGTTTGTGTTTATTTAGGCAAGAACATGATCAGCGGAAGGAATGAGTTTTTGTTCACTCTTTCATCAAGTACGTGGGATGAGGAAAGCATCTTATAAAACGTTGTTGGTCAAAATTAGATGGACGTGAATTTTTTCTAATCAATTCTTTCTTGTAATAATTATTATAACAAGAATAGAAACTGATAACAAAGACTAATATGATTAATGCAAATGTTGTTTGTATACGTCCAGAGGGACAACTCTCATTAATTTCAATCCCATCATCTGCATTTTTTGTATAAATGACCTTTAATGATTAATATAGACTCCACCACGTCAAATATAAACCGGCCAACCGGACTTAGTGCTCCGCTCATTACGAAGAGTAACTTGGGATCTGTTTTATATTTGTTAATAAATACATATTTTTGCATTATTTCACAACCTTTTTAATCAGTTATTGGGCATTGTATGGAGAAGAAAACAAGTAGATTTCTTCATTTCTCTATCCTACTTCAAGATCATCATTTTCCCCATCTGTGGACACGGGAGGCAGCCATCTATCTATCCACTGACCTATGGTTCACTCCTGTTGCCTGAAATACAGATATGAATATATGTACAGACTACAAATAGCTACAAATCCATCTATTTAAAATATTTATATGCATTCGTATATTCTAGTAATCGTCATATCCATCCAGTTTACAATGGCCTTGAACCAATTTGGATATGCTGTATATGAATATTTAAACATATTGGTTGTCAGATTTCATTAAAATTATGAATATAATCTGAGTTTGGTGAATCTGTGATAGATGTATCGGTTTTCTGAACTTGAATATTACGCACTGATGTGAACAAAATCTTAGCATCAAAATATCTGCTTAACAAGAAAGAGATCGTGGTGTAATGCGATAGTCCAACACAACATCAGACAGACCTATATCTTATGAAAAAAGTATTGTATTCTGGATAAAAATGATCAGACATGTTTTGTCCTGAATAAATTATTTACAAACAAATATTATTTATTAGGTTCGGAATTACTTTCCACTGCAAATAATGTGTCTGTATAACTGTATAAAATACAAAGTGATGGAAAATGGCGTCGTTCATTTTGACGATCCTTTACACTATGGTGAAAGGTTTATGGTTATCATGTCTTCAATTTTATATGACAGGTCATGTGTTCCTACATATTGGTTGGTCCTATGTTTTCATAATATTGACCATTACTTCTGATAGTGTTCACAAAACTTCGCTCAATGTTCACATTGTTTCTTCAACATTGCCCTTGATTTCTTAGTGGATTCTGTTTTTTGGTCCCAAGATATCAACAATTTTACAAATGATGTAATCATCAGCTATTCATTATATTGAATTGATTGAATTAAATTGAATTGATTGCATGAAACAATAAAGAATGAGATAATATATGGAATTAAAATTGAATTGAAAAAAAAAACTTTCCTCTGGTCCACATAATGTCGTGACATTTTACATAAAAGAATAATAGTTGAGATAATTAAACTAGGGTAAAGTCTAACAGGATAATTATTTATGAGATTTGGAAACTGGCCATCAAATCATGAATAATTACAAGTGAATGGACGTAAGAACGGCATCTTGTTGACAGCAGATCATCGGAATTATTATTATAAATAGGTCCTTGCGTGCAGACCTTTCAGAACGATTGGCATTCTTCATTCTAAATAAGTGTAGGAAATATATGACACAAGAGATAACCTTCTTACTTCCACGGCATGTTTATTAATCTTTTTGCATGTGTTTTGTATCGTAAGTTGAGATATGTAAAGAGGCAGGGGCACGCGGGAGGTAGTGAATAATATAAGGCGCAAGTCGTCACACTTGCATGTCCCACCAGTATATTGTGGCCGCAGTCAGCGTGAAACTCAACCTCGGCTCATAAAAGCGCCCACTTTGAGCCAAAATCGTTTCCCTCTCCGGCTAATCTGGAACGGTATGATCCGGTAATCGTTAATAAAGAAAGACACAATAGGCGGTGTGTTGAAGGGTATGGGGTATTGGATAGCTGGCGGGATTATCCCAGTGTATGGCCGGGTATTGTGCCTTGTGGTGCTACCAGAAAGCCCCGAGATGCCGATACAGGCGGGTAGGGGGCTTACAGTAACACTGGCCCGCGCAGGCCCCAATGACCCCGCAGTGTGATTGTGCATGGACACGTGTAGCCTGAACCTCTGCCAACAGCCAAAATTGAATCTCAACTATCTGTGCCAAATAACGCATCTTGTCCAATGTTTCCCATATTGCTTGCACCAGGCAGTTCACAACTGTCAAATATTGGAAATTTTAACTGTGGATGTAAAACTTGCAGTATAAACCCAATACTTTCATGATATTGATATCACAGCATTATAAAACCCACATGTATCGCAAAAGAAGTTTGTAAAGAAGTTACAAGAATAGACCAAGACGATTAGCGTGAGCAAGAAGATAATTAGAGTAGGTTTCAAATGAGGGCTTGTGAGTTGGGTTATAGCGTGGTCTAGCTCTGTGCGATGTCTGGGCAGATTTGTGGTTTGTACTAAGATGCTTAGTAATGGTTTATGGTTTGTCCAAGTCTGGAAATGGAGTGTGCTCGACCATCAGTGGCCTGCGTGGAGAGCTGGCCTGCGACAGCGGCCGCGTGGTGGCTGTCCGTCTTATTACACTAGGCATGCAGGCAGCGCTGAGCTAGGCTAGGCAGGCCAAGCTGGTACGCAGGCTAGATACTCTGCCATAGAGCATCTCTTCATCATCCAAGCTGCAGTTTGGCACTGCGACAGCTACCAACGGCCACACAGGAGAGGGTATACAGTGTGTGACGGGGGGAGGGCATTCAAGCCTGCGTAGCACACAGAGACATCTCCACCCTACCGACTTCCACATGCCTCAGTGTTAACGGATAAGATAAAACTGGACATAAACCATGGCCAAGTAAGAGCCTCCATCTCGATACTCCACCAGGATAGAACACTAACAACAACCTACACGTGGCTGCCAGTCCACCAAAAGCCTGTTTTGTATCGGGTCACTGTGAGCACAAGGCACGTTGTGACGGTGCAGGAATACCAACACCAACAAGAACCGGGACTGAGGGTACAATCTGTGCTTCTTTACTAGGTGGGTCATGTACACAGTAGAGTCACACAGTAGCAGCTGTGAGAGATCAGTGATTGCCTAGCCTGCCTGCCTGCCTGCCTCCCCGCATGCCTTGCCTGCATGGCTGCCTGCTTTAGTGGCTAACCTGCCTCCCTCTGTTCTGTCTTAGTTCCCTGCCTTCGTAGCCATAGTCTAGCAGCCAATATCCACTGATACACACATACCATGTTGGTCGATGCTTGCACGTGTTGTGGTGTGTTTACATATCGTGTCTAGCCCACAACTGGCCTGCGTAGTTCTCTCAATACAGCCTTAGTTAAAGGGCCCAGTAGATTCCCCTTATATTATATTGCCTGCGAAAATCACTATCTGAACTCTCACAGAGCACATGGAAATATACCATTGCGCTTCCCTCTGTGCTAGGCCATGGGGCATATTGCTCCAGAACACCTATATATCTTCAGTACATCTGGACTTCTATAATATCAGCCTATGCATACACACAACTATGACCCATTTATAGACACATCTGTGGGTCCCAGAGCAAAGTTCATGGGAGGTTTTGTGTGTCTATCATCCAACACGACATCCAGGCAGCAATGTCTCACCTCTGTCTGCATTGAATTTCTCTCTCTCTCTCTCTCTTATAAAATTCCCCAATATTTTTTATGACAGGAACTCTTTGTCTACTTTCCATATCTTTAACATATAGCTGTCTAAGTCTGCATGGATTAAATATTTTTGCATTCCTCTGCACCTGGGCTTATTTCACTGGGGACATATGAGTGGGTCGCCGCGAGATCCCAGATCCCATCGTGGCGTGTTCTAACCTATTTAGATGGCGATTATCGAACTGTTTACCGATCATATGGGATCACCCTATATGTCTGGGTTAGCACTGTACTCCGTCAAGCACACACACACACACACTTCACATCTAAAGTACGTCGTAAGCCATATGTATGTTATATTTTGGGGTAATATTTGCAGATATCTTACCACCTTGACTGTTTTAATACCCTGTCTTTATCGTTCTTTTCACCAGGTGCCAAGACGAGGGTCGTCCTATGTCGTAAACAGCCGAGGAGCGCTCATGCCGTGCCGAAGAAAGCCGAGTTGGGCGGGAACCTGGCGATGAGCAGAGAAAAGATAGGGTACCCGGTGTCTTGTGGAGTATAACTTGAGTGGTGCTATATCACTGAGGGAGTACCTATGTGTCTGTGCACGCTGGAAACCTGTACCACAATTATGTCACGGACGTTTGGACTCACCTGCACTAAAGCCTTCCTTATTATATACAACTTCCTCTTTCTGGTGAGTGATTAAATATGTTTTTATCAATTATGAGTAATTAGATAGATGCAAATAAGCTTTAAAGCAGAGAGAGAGAGTGAAGTTGTTATCTTATATGAGGAGACCAAAGAGAAGTTGTCTACCTTGTCACGGTGCCTCATCATGTATGACAATGACAACAAACATATATCATATATATCAGTCAAGCACATCTGCGCATTAACCCTAACAATCCATGATAATATACCGGCATAGACCAACTATAGCATGCCAACAACGGGTGAGAGCACTCAGTCAATACTGCCAGCATTCCCAACAACTGAATATACGTGCATATCTACAGTGCACTTATTGAACATCATTGTGTGTAAAGGTTTTAAGGATGTTGATTTTTCAGACTGTGATGTGTGTTATTCCCCTTTCACTAGGCTGTTTGTGGAGATATCGTCTCGCCAAATACATGAAATATAAATCAGAAACATGACAAGAGCCACCACAGACTCAAATGCAGAGCCTTACAACAACCATTAACGTGTCATGTTTGATATCATAACAAGGCATGATTTTGTGTTGTAAATATGAAATTGCTGGCTCGAGTGCGAAACATGTGTTTAGAAGCATAGAAAAAGGTGAATATAGGTCGGCGTTTTGCGTCGATTTGTTCCGGAAATCAATAAGAGATTTCCCTTAAAGCAATGAACATGTTTCGCTGTTCCTCTGAGCCGTCTACAGCGAACGTGTTAACTGTTCACCAGAGGAATATTAATCATTCAATTCATGCAGAAAATGTTAATATTTAGGAAAGTGGCGAAAAGAACCAATCTGTGTATGTGGAGAACATAAACAAATATTGCCATCAAGATCGAAATATATGGGTTATGTACATCATTCCTTTTAATGAAGCAATTAATTCTGGATTTATGATAGATATATGTGCCATTTATATAAAAAGAAACAAACATGTCATTCTTATCTGCAATATTAAAGCCTGATTACGTGTTAAGGCCTATATGTACATAAATCATAAAATTGTGAGGGGCCGATAAGTAAGGAAGAGTCGATTTAGTATCCAGAGGTGTCAAGCATGAGTGGAACTGTCAATACTGAAATGTAGTGGAATGTATGACATCTCAAGTGTGTTGCTCACACATAGCACCGATATAACAACATTATTAGTCCAGGGAATGATAGAACAGCGGAATAGTGTTCATCTGTTCCTCCAGTGATATATAGACATTTATTATTGATATTGATATTCTCATATCTTTATTGCTTACGTTATAACATGTCAATGCCTATATGCATACTGTGAAACAGACTTTGAAATTGACAAAATAGAAAAACAGCTTGTTATCTACTGCTATATACTTGTGATAGTTGAGAATAACTGGTGTTGTTTATGACACATATTCACGTATGCTAAGGTGTTCACTATGATATACTCACGCGTTCATACTTAAGATTTTCCCAAGCATAATTATTTTGCTTAAAGACACCCTGCAGATCTATTAAAGGACTAACTGGAATGTAGGAATGTTGTGTTAGGCACATGAATGTATTTGATATAAGCATTCAACATTTATTTTACTGTTGTAAGGATTGTTATCCAATATTACATATACTGGCTTGAAGCCAATCCTGCTTTAGTTGGTGAAACTATCATAGAATGACAAGGCAGTTGTACAGTGATGGACAAGTTCCTCTCCCATAAAGATCAACAGGAAGGCTGCTTCGGGGGCAGTTTAATTATGCATTTTATTCAACAATGAGCCACTGCTTATTATGGTATATTACACAAAGGCTACAGGGCCTGAAAGAAACACGAATTTTAGTTAATGACAGATGTGTCAGTATATGTCCATTTTGTATGCCGTTTCACAGACTATCTGTCACCACCCACTCCGCCTACTGTGGTACATCCGACGGGGTCGTGTGATACATCTTTGCCTATTACTTGCCTCATAGCTCCACCACTATTGTGCACAACTACACCTTCAAATCACTCCATAGTAATATCTGTTGAATAGTATGGCTGATATTCATTAAGGGAAAATAATAAGCTACCACCCTCTGTGTCAAATCATTGTCACTGAGTATGTTTGCTCTTAGTAAGGCATTCGTTTGTGCCTCTCTAATGTCTTCCTGTCAACCCTTGGTGGTATTAACATTCAATAATGAAGTACAGTTCTTGCCCAGAGGTCAAACATCAACATGGTGTGAATAATACTGCCATTACAATCCTGCGACAATATTGCCTGATCTTGTTGATCCATGTTAGCCTAATTTATAGCCTATGGTGGCGGATTAAGATTAACAGATAAGCTACTGGCTGGCAGTACATTAATAAAGTATGGTGCTGATAAGTCAGCGTGAGACTACTTGCTTAACTATATAAACACGAGGCCTCTATATGACTAAACATGTTATTCTTGCACACTGCTTCAAGTGTTGTAAAGTCACGTAACTGTGCCCGGTCAGTGGGTCGGTATTGTGCCTCTCACATAGATGCAGTTTCCCCCATCTAATACACCTTATTACTGCTTGTCACAACACTTTACTTACCTAATGACAGTCAATCAATTGTGTTAGCACCACATTAGCACATAAAGTAAGCAAGGTCCATGGCCAAATCTTAAATGTGAGCAAGATATTATTACACAACCTTGTGTTACACGAGTATGAGGTGAGTGTAAGGACCTTTGATGGGAGTGTAGGAGCTGAACAATTTAGTATTCTATTAGGCAATAGTCCAACTTATGACCTAACACGGGCAATATTTTGGCAATACAGGAATTTAAATTATGTGTATTACGCCAAGAAATGCATATCGGTATTATGTGAAACGTGCACAATACTTGATAATTCAAGAGTTAGATATTAGTCAAGTTTAAGCTTAAACAAGAAAGCAGTGTATGGTTAGTTTGGCTGGGAACGTCGAGCTGACTTGGGCGAAATATATGGGGCACTGGGACCGAGATCTGATATGGCGGACACCCCATGGCTGGGCAGGAAGGACGCGAATGCTGGTATATAATCAGGCACCAATGTCCAGGCGCAGTCATTCACAATCGCATGCTAACAACATGAATATTGGTTATTGATCTTCCATATTCATGGATTCAACGACACCACGACAAACGAGTGTTTTTTTTTTCAGTGAGGCACAAGGCGTATGTGGCTTTCTACATCTTTCTGGTACTGCGTAAAACCAACTCGTCTTTTGCATATGTTAGCATCGAACACACACGCACATACACACACACACATATATATATATATATATATATATATATATATATATATATATATATATATATATATATATATATATATATATATATATATATATATATATATAATATTACAAATCAACCATTAACAACTGCAAAAAAACAATAAAAATCCTTATTATTTATCATGTTTTTAAATTCTGGCTCTGTTACATCCAGTTAACCAACTATCTTAAGTGCAAAAGGTACGAATGGGTCATTATACGTATTATCAATAAAATGGCAATTTGACCGTTTGATCATACAGATTTTAGGAGTAGACATCTTGACAACAGTATTAAGAAATGATTTGACCTGAAGTCAACTATAGATTGAAAATAATCTCTGTGATAATGACACGGTTTAACAGATGAAGAGGGTTACAAAAGAAATGTGCAATTATGGAAAGTGGTATTTCGATGAAGGCATTAAGCCAGAAGCAGGCAAAATGCACTAAATGCCCTGTGTTTATGTCTCAACAGTGACAATTATAGGCCTGGAACGGACGGATGACACTCACTTGGAGTCCACATATACATAGCCTAACTGCTCCCAAAGATGAAAGACTGGGGCTTAAAGCAAAGGTCCGAAATTGATGGCTTACCACACCGATAGAGGGCGCGAGATGCAAGCAAGTGGCGAAACCGGAAGTGGCAGCCATTACTTCCCAGTGTCTAGGGAATCTTGAGCACAGGAGAACAAGTTGAGCCTTCTATGCAACATTGACAAGATTTTAGTCCACCAGGGCAAAGGGATGTGCTAAGAATTTCGAAAATAACGAAGTGATCTCGGATAATTGTTTATTTATCAAGCAAGATTTATGAAAGTAACTTTGTGATGTTTTATGTTAGGGTATAAAGTTAAGGATTTTACTGGGCATGCCAGTGACACCTATATTAGCTGCATATTTTGTTCCATGTGGGTATTATGCTGGCCAACACGCTGGCCCCTCTATGAGTTTTACAGTCCATTTTGTTTGTTTTCCAGTGAATAATTTATATTTTGCAGAGATTTATTGGATGATATTGACACATTTTTATGTTGCTATCGTGATAGTGTTGTTTTAGTCTATATGGACAGGCCTGTAACTGATAAATCGCCTCGTTTCTGACCATTATTGCGCGCCGTATAATTACAATATAGGTGCCTATCTGTGTAGACATTTATTATCAAGGCTTGTATGGAACAGATATGGCATGCCACAGCCATAATAGTCCCTGGTCAGGACCCATATTGTACCTTGAATTTATATTTCTTATCGATACTATCTATTATAGGTCCAATAGTGCATTGATGTGATGTGAGAGCGGCTGCCATAACGAGGATTCCGCCATTGTCAATACTCACCCCTTTTCCAATGCTGACATATTGACAGTGTGTGACATGGCATTAAGTACGATCTATCATCAGACTTATCCGTGAAACCTTAGCTTACATGACATGCCATTACGGACATACTGTCATGTGACCTGTACTGACAGGCACGGCTGCTTACTCTATTGATATATGAATGCTTCATAATATGTACCTGTGTTCAAAAACCAAAAGGACAACGTTGTTAGGTTGCAATTATGCAATCTGTGACAATAATTACATATTCTATTATGATCATTAGGCTGGAGAGTGTCTCTGACTCTTGGTGCACTGGCATCTGGTTCTATATTTGGTTCCACATACATAAAGTAACAGAATTGGTGATCTGCTAGTGTGTCATTAGGCCCAGCTCTGTGTCTATGTAGCCGAGCAAATGAAAGGGTCAACTCCCCTCTGCTGGCTGAGAACTACTCTATGCAGGCAGAGCAAGAATCTAAGCACGCGCGAGAGGCAGTATATTAAGTGTGTTAATGCGTCCAGTGTGGGAGAGTGACATATGTTCACCTAAGCTTGCATGTGTTAGGAGCTGGAGCTAGATTGTTCAGTTCAGGGGAATTTTGCCTGTCTGTAGAGTAATCTATAATGATTTTATCTGTGATACTAAGTATTCTGTGAACCTGAAGTGTGTCGCATTCTGCCCACACAACCGTTCATCATGTCCATGGCATAACAACCCAGAGATAATTTTAGACTGACTTGGCATGTAGGACTTCCATGATGCTTCTTCATTAACGTAGGCACGACATGTAAGAGGTTTACTTGAGAAGACCTCTACAATTTACACTTGAAATCATTGTATAGTCTGATATATTATACAACATGTTTACACTATATTTGTAATATAATAAGATATAGACATTATAAGCAATCACAGGTGAATTCAAAAGCTGTTTTCGAATATTCCCAGGTTATATTATGTTTATATTCTCAATATGTTTATATTCTCAACTCGTATGTATATAACGAAAGGAGATCTGCAACGTTCTGAAATATTATATTTTCTTGTATTTATCTATACTTCGTAATATAATGTCAGATATATGATGCATTAAATTCACATGTTATCGATATGAACAGATCATATTTTGTGTTATTATTCACAATATATGACATTCAATCTAAAAATGTATCATATGATCTCTAAATCTCAAGTAGACAGATGAAGCTGTTTCTTTTAAATCTGATTTCAAATTTGTATGGTCATCGAAATCTATGTTTATTATCATGTGCGTACAGATTTAGCATAACTAGACTTGATAGATATGTTAACATTGCTTGCAGAGAAAAAAAGATGCCAAAATTAACTTCGGTTGGGATATGAATCAATTAAATGTATGCAGGCCTATAATGTCTATAACAGGCCTATGGTGTGTATGGCAGTTTACCTGAATTAAACAAATCCCATATATTGTAAGTGTGGTAAGGGAGAGGAAGTACTACAAGACCTATTAGTACAGTCTAATTAGTGTCCGCTGTTGTGTTTGATGATGGCTAATACACCTAATATATTATTGATAGGACCTGATGCATCCTTCATAAACCGGTCACTAGCAAGTGTGGCCACGTGTATAATTAAAGCTATTGACAACAGCCCTATTTAATACCTACCTACCTTTAGTGATGCTTTGTGACCCCACTCTCCTCACAATGTTAGAGATCATTGTATTATTAATAAGGCATTTTACGTTTAAGCAAGATATTCATTTAAAAATATCATTTAACTGTAATAAATGCTGATTGGATAGGAATGTACCGCTTTGAACGAAGGTCATGTTTTATGATTCTAAAGTGTCTTATTTCTCTAAATCATTACTTATTTACAGAGCATAATGCTCCCGAACATTGCAAATGTCGTTTTGATATTATATTTCATGAGTCTAGGAAATATAAAACCGATTCAAAGCATCATCTTGTTCATAAATATGAATAAAATGATATTCCTAATTTAAACCTATTTGTCTATTTAAATATTAATTTAAAAGAACATATCCAATAATGTTTGATATTGCTGACACAAAAAGATAACATATCATATGACTCGGTACGAGTACATTTCTTGAGATACACTTTTATGACTTGCATTGTATAAAATCGATATGAATTAAATTATTTTCTTTATCAGTACTAATCATGCAGCTCTATCATTCTAATGCATTCTGGGCGAGTGGCATAAAACACGCCTCAATACTGTGTTGCTTTAGACTTTCAAACACAATTCAATAAACAAGAAGGAATTAAAGTTATTTGTATTGATATTATTTTTAGCAATATAAATAACTTGTCACCTTAAATATACATTAAACATTTAAGTGGGAATCACTGTCAAGAGAAAATGTGAGAGTATAAACCCTCCACACTTAAGCTTTAAGCAATATGTGTTTATTGTTTTTGATGGGACACTGTACAACCATGTGTACCAAATATGTAGAAAAGGAAATTTGATTTTATGTTGAAATATATGTGGATAAATTTGGCTTTAAAGTGTTCTCAAGCGAACTGTGGTCTCAGTGTTGAATATATGCAATTTATTATATTCAATAGATATTCACATTGTAATTTATATTGGCAATATGATATAGATTTCCCAAAGGAACAGTGATATTGTTTTAATGTTCTGTCCTTTGCTCAATCATCTACAATTACACAGATGTTCAGTAGGCCTGCACCTCTCCTCATAATTCTAGCAATAAGGTCTGTTGGCTTATGTTCCCTTTATATCTGTGATATGCCTTGAGATTGCTTGATATTCTTCGTTTAGCCTTACATCACACAATTAATATCATACCTAATTAATATTATTGTGGAAAGGTTCTTTTTATCTACCAGACTTGAGATATTAGAGTTAGTAACCCTTCTCATGCTTTGTTAATATTGACATTTTTTGCTATGATCTTTACATATGTTGTCTCGTGCTAAAGGTATTATTATATTTCATATGAGCATTTATTTTCCTTTTTTTTTAACAATTCTGTGTTTTACGACATATGTAGCATTTAGATTCTCACTGAGTTTGCGATTTCTTTGTTTATTTCATATCCCAAATCTAATCAATTGTAGTCTCCTTCTGTGACACACGTTGATAGCCTGGGAGCTTGTCATGAACAATGTTCTATCAGAGACAAGCATTACAATTATACAAAGGAGTACACAGTCTTGATTGTTATACAGATTGTAAACATGCATTAGCAACATATTATACTCTGGAAGGATGAATGGAAACTAGAGCAAAGAGTTATATTCCTGCCATGCCAGTCTCCATATGGTTTATATAATGCAGTATAAAACAAAAACCTATCAAATAAGAATTTGTTTAGCAGTTCTGCCTGAAATGTACACAATACTATATGTGATATACATAATATTGGTGAACACGGTGGAAATGTATGTTAAAGCTTACACATAATTACGTGTATTGATTGATGGACATATTGACCCCACCGAGCAGCTCAAATAAGAGGCTACTCAACACATATGCAATGACACACCCTTCTCCTTATTCATTATGCTTAGGCAACATCCTGGATTATATAAAATGCACAAATTGGTTTAAGATGACATTGATAGAGTTCTTGAATAAATATCAGGATTACAGAACCATGTCAGGACTAATAGAGTAGATCTGTATAGTTAATATCTAAGTACAATGTATTTTACTTTCTCATATAAAATTTATAGACCAAAATAGGTCATACAGATAATTTAGCTTAGTTATCTATGTATTTTTTTTTACTTTTTTGAATTACACTAGACATTAAAATACACTATGCTTTACGTCAATGCTGTGCCCTCGTGGTCTCAGTAATAGGGAAATTATCTCAGTCAAATTCCTTCTTGCATTAATACTTTCAATTATTCCATATTCGGACTGTGGACATTTATTAATTTACCAATTTACCATTTCTTATGCCTCTTTTCTGAAATCAAAGATCTGGCTTGAAGACAACTGTGTGATAAACAGTCCCTAACGTGATGGTAGATGATTAATGCTGAATGTTCCAAGGGGATATGCAATATATGTTGAGGATGTACCTGTGTGACACACTCCTGCCAACACTGCCAACCAAGCAACACCACTCTCACAGCCAATCAAGACACTCCATACCTTGCCTCGCGACACTCTCTGTACTTGTGGCACTTCACCTGCTCTTCACAGAACCCTTCATCCACTGGTCACATGGCAATGTCACATGGCACATATCAGCTCAGCAAAACTTTTCTTTTCCTTATGTTATGATTTTTTCTTTAGTCATATATAAACGCACTGCCTATAAAACTCTTTTAGTCTACAGCCATAAATTGGCATCTAATCGGCCTACATTTCAAGCAGGAATTAATGGGACACATCATATACTCCAATCAATGTATATGATTAATCGCAGAGGTTTAGATTTAGTCTTTATGTGTTGGTCGCTAATATATATATATATATATATATATATATATATATATATATATATATATATATATATTGTTTGGGGACTAGGTACTGTAGAGGTTTAGCTTGGGGAATGCTTTTGTTAGGATGTGTATGTTTGTCTCTCCCCTAATGGTCTTCCGGGTCTGTCTCTGCTAATTGATTCCCAGCCTCTCTTACACCTGGACACCAACATAATTCATACTGACCGATACCCAGAGTCCACAAAGCCTAGCTTTTACCTACCCAGACGCCCACTTGTTACAAGTCAAATACTAATGCCTTATACGTGTCTTGCAACGTGGGCAAGCATATCTGGAGCGCATGGACCTCCATCAATAGCTGAAAGCTTTGATGTTATAATGTGTATCAACTTCTGACAGGCGGTGAATACTGAGAACCTCGCATGTACATATCGCCTGAGAAATAACTTGTGTTTGATTAAGACATTTCGCGTATGACTTCTATGCACGATAATGCAATGTGTGTTCCCCTTAGAATTGCTTAATTCCCTGTAATATCTCCAATATTGTACCTCAATTCTTATTTTCCACAAAGTACTCTCTGTTCTACCTGTCTGATTCTGCGCATCTCACTGGGCGTAGCACACATTAGCAGATCACGTGAGCGTTAATAAGAGTTTATCCGAGAATTATTATAGTGAACGGGATTCGGAATAATTTTACATTTCCGTAATAAAAGATCATGTTATGATGTTCTGTAAGCCATAAACAGTAGAGTAGGTTATTTGGTATTGTATTGATGATTTGACCTTTGATAGAGACTTCTCAGACAGATTAGAGCAATATACGATTGATCTTAATGCATTAGGCACAGTAAATATCCCTGGAGTGTTACAACCCCCTGGGATCTATCCTGTGCAGTTTTATTTCAGCGTGACTTAAGTTTTCCTCACTTAAGATGTTCAGATACAGAAGATGATGTCTTCTTCCTAGATGTACAATGTGATTTGAATTTAAAGTCTATAAATTGAAAGAAGATTTGAATGAAAGGTGTACTTTTGTCTTTGGATCTCAAGAGCAATATGGCTTTCTTAATTCAAATGTCACAACATTCTAAAATGATAGCTCTTTTCTGGGTGATTTACACTTTGAAGGGATATTCGATTTACAACAGGGAGCACTGTTTCAAATGACACTTTTTCATAATTTGACAAAAAGTTCCCATTTTTGACATTGGCATTTGCCGCGACATGTTATTTTGAACAAATACGTCAATCAGAGGAAAGCTTTCCAGGAACATGACAAAGAGTTCATCCCTTACAACACAAGGCTAGGCATTCGTTAGCCTCCCCCCAGTCCCTATCTGCTCGCATATAAAAGGAAAAACGATTTAAAAGATTGATAGAGAATCGGACCCTCATGAGTTAGCGGTGCGTTTAGAAAAGCACAACCACTGCAGCATCATAAAGGCCCTAATGGATGGCTCCCTTACAACAACAAGATTTTGCCCGCTTTGAAACTTATCTAGTTGGAGGGAATCTGGTGGACTGACTATCATGGTCACATAAAAACCGGTCTTATATGGGCGGTCCCTGGAGGTTGTTTAATCTGCCCTCAGACATACAATGTACCATTCCAGTCTGTCTCTAGCCAATCTATGCTATCATTTATACATATATGTGTTTATAATGTAACTTAATATATCTGTTATTTGCCTTACAGTATAACATTAAATGACACAGTCTCATATCAAAGAACAATATCCCAAATTAAGACAAGGATAATTTAGAAAGCTAAAAAGTGTTTTCGCCAAATGCATTACCTATATCCTCTTGAACCCCTGTGAATGATCATGACGCCTTAGGGATATTATTGCTAAGATGAAGGAAATTTAGTCAGGCAGGCTGGTATCTTTTTAAATAAATTACTAATTAACTGGATTCATTTCGAGATATTAATTAGAATTTCATATTTGGTTCAAGTGTTATGTTTCACTTCCACTTTCCCCAAATGAGCCTTTCATCTTTGATATTAAAAACACTTTAAACATTGAACATCATTATTATGTTTTCTTTGGGAGAACCAAATATCAAAACTTAAATGTGACATAGAAAGGCACTGATAGGGGTCAGCAAGACATTGCTATGGTGACATATAACACGTGTGATGCTCCTATAATACTGTAATTAAAGACTTCTTTGAAGCTCAAAGAGGTCTTCACTTCCTGCCAGAAAAGGCAACTTATCGACTTGTCATGCATTCTCGCAAAGGTCGTTTCCTCCTTTTTCTATAAGTATTTGGTCTTTGCTATCTTTGGATATCACTTCCTTTTCTCTCAGTCATCTATTAGTATGTCCCTCTAGAACTCTCTCATTAATTACCTTTTTGTTGAAAATGCCTTCTATATTATCTTTTTCTTGATTTTGGACTGTGTCATTTAATTTCATATTATATAGTATCTGAAAGAATTTTTTTGTAAAATAATCTATATAAATATTCTTGCTTCAGCAAGTATAGCCTCTCTTACTCATACGTAGTTAATTCTACATTCATTGAGGAGAATGCATTTGCTTATAAGCACCAGCAGTGGAGTGGATATGTAGCGATTATTTATAGGTTTATTGCAAAAACAGTTTGCAGCTACGATGGCAAACAAATTATTTCCTTTATTAATTTACATTATGGAGGAAGTGTGGGATGTCCTTCGATTATCTCTTTCAAAAAAGGTCAAATGTTTGTTTTACCTGAGGCTTTTTGATTTCGAAAACAAATAGGCCAAGATTCTCAGTTCCTCCTACACATTCTGGTTTCTATCCACACGAGATGATTGAGGAAAAACACAAATATACGCGTTACTGGTTACAATAAGAAGATGCATTAGAGTACCCGGATGTTCTGCCTCCCCCGCAGCATACGCATTTCTTATAATATATATATGTATGCAGGTGGTAAGGTGAATAGAGACTTGTGTCGCCTCCTTAAAGACGAGTGCTTTTATTTTCTGTGAATTAAACGAGAAAAGGTTATGTACCTGGGAACCTGTCTGCGTGCCTGCATCATTGTTTTTTTCTACTTTGAGAAATGTTCTCAATTAATTTAATACATGACCAGGGAACCTTATTTTTCTCCATTCATAAAAGTGTTTCTTTCATTATTTTGTGCGCCACGTGATTAGATTGATTGTATTTTCATTACTTGATTGTATTTTCATTACTTGTACGATTTTGTGCCTCATCGATTACCATAATTAATGGATATATTTCTTTGGCTTTTTTTTCTTCCATATATTGATTTATTTTATCTGAAAAGGCATATCTACTTGTTAAATTGATTTGATTATTGTTTTATATGCATTAAAATAAACATTATGTTTTCCGTGTGAATCAATAATGTCTGGACACAACTTCTAAGAATATATTCTCTCTTGATACGCCTCTCTGGTGTTCTTGAATACGCCATCCTATTTTTGATTGTCGTGAAGTTGCAAAAATAACTACAGTGGGCGGGCACTCTCATTGCCTGATGCCACAATATCAAGTCACAAATGGAATCCTTTCCATTTCTTGCAATTTTGAATAATTAATATTGAAATTGTAGCTCTATAATATGAGAACCTTGAGGCTGGAGAGAATGTGCAGAGACTCCTATTTTGATAAAATGTATGACAATGACAAAGACTCAACAGAGATGTTGCGATCGAAATAGTTAGATTTGTCATATTCTTTATTCTAAAATATGCATTCACTCCCACACATCATTGGTCTCTCATGTGTCAAATTGTGCTATTTGATATCTCATACTCAAACTTTGTCATCGCTTTTTTATATGTAAGTTATTGTTCTGATAAGCCATTTATCAGTCTATTTCAGGTTTTTCTGGTGGCTTATTCTCTATCATTAACTTCATAGCTCTTCCTATTGATATAGTCTTCATAAAAACTTTTTTTCTCAAATGTCCCTTTGACCTTTTGTATATTGACAGCTACTTACCCAACAGGCTTAAATATCTGACATATAACTAATAGCACATCTTTCTTTGGCCTTTTGTATTAAGGTAAGAAAAGCTGTTTCATCACTGAGGATCTTATATGGTGCTTGTAAGACTTCTGTTGTTTGTCTTTTCATCTCATATTAGGCAAGGGCAAATCTCTTACACCTGTTATTAACTGTCTGCTTGCATACACAACCACTGACATGCGATCATTACTTGCTCTGTGAGCACCGTTCAAGCAGCGTGTGGAGCACATCTTTTTCCAGTCTTTTAGTTTGACAACCTTTGAAACCCTACAAGCTTTTACCAGCCTCGCCTGGCATGTCTTAAAGAGAAAAAGATAGATGACATGACTGAGAGATTTGTCCGGCGGTACTCTTACCTAGTGAAGAGGGCTAAAATAGGCCAGTTCTTATTAATGATCCATATGTTTGACGGTAATAGGCTCAACTTAAACATATCCTATATATATATATATATATATATATATATATATATATATATATATATATATATATATATATATATATATATATATATATATATATATATATATATATATATATATATATATATATATATATATATATATATATATATATATATATATATATATATATATATATCTAAGAATGAGCAAGCCAGCATATTTTAAGTGGAGGACATATTTTTAATATTTGAGTAACCTTTAGCAAAATTCGAACACAAAGGGATTATATATTTAAAGGATGATATTTCAATACTACTGTATTTTGGTTACATATCTATATCTTAAAACTCTCAGTTTTCTTTAGGTTTATTCCGTTTCAGGGTAAAAAAAACACAATACATAGATGATGAGATGGACTATCTGTTGTCAGGCACTTTGTGAAATATTTCTTATTTTGAACAATCATTTAACACTTGAACATAACTATTTGTATAAAGATAGTAAACATTATATAAAGCAAAGTTCCATGCCTTTTAATTACTCAGGATTAATTGTGTTGCCAGATCTACTCAAATTAGGCATATACCAACAATTATAGATCACTATCCTGGCTTTCGTAGATCAATAGCCCTTGTCAAACGACCATCAGCTCTCGCCCAAGGACATTAAGGTAGGTCATCTGGTTCTGAGTAGGTATTCACTGTACATCATCAAGTATGAGCCATTAATATATCTCTCTAAACCTTATCTTGTAGCGAGACCTATTATTGGGAGTATTCGGTATTGATTACTTTTGCGTTATATAATTCATAATTACCTAATGACATTATCCCGAACCGCTTGATCAATATTTAATTTTCTGTGATTTTCCATCAAGGCTGACCTTTGCCTTATAGTGGCTGAGAAGCTTGCTTTCTTCTCATATCGGCTTACGACGTCAATGTGGCCCTACTATAGGTGGGCGTAATCTTGTATCTAGGTTTTTTCTTCTTTCTCCCTTTTTTCATGTCTTCCTTGTTACAAAGCAGAAACCTATTTTAGACCTAATGTGGCTTACAGGAATCACATACAGTCCTGACGTATATCAATACATCACCATGGCAGGCTAGGGACAACTATCTGAAGTAGACTTCTTCTTACTTGATATAACCCTGCATCAATGTTTATATTAATTGCACTTGTTTGATGTTGATTTTATCGTCCGGCTTTACATTACATAACCTGATTCTAATTGTGTATATTCAATATGCCATTTAATTCAAGCATGTGAAAGGAGCCATGTGTGGGTGGACTTCAGACGCTCTCTTAGCGCAGTTACATATGGTTTACATTTCAAAAGACACTGATTATTGCTAAAAGAGAGCAATTAAGGATGGTTAAACATTTGCTGTGTGCAATACCAAGTCACCAGGGTTGTTGCACAGTTTTATAATAATTGGGTATTGGAAGATTGAGTATATGCGTTTATAATTGAAAAGTCACACTTATTATATAATAAACGATCTTATCACTACTCCGAAATAAGCATTTGTCCTATAATAATTTTGAGAATAAATCAGTTTTAAAACATTAGCAACAGTTTATATAGGGTAAAATAACAGATGTAGAAGAAGACAACAGTAGATTAGAGATCGTCAGAGATAGAAAATCAGTTGTAAAGCTGCCATATAGAAATGGTACAAAGAAGGACCGATGGTGTATGCCAAAAGAACAATTGCCTCCATGATTGATATCATATTTGTGAGAATCGTATCACAAGGCATCTGGGACGGTATTTTTTAACACACAAATTATCCTTAGAGTTGTCATAATCAGATTGACAATTACATTGGAGATATTTGCTTGTCAGAGCAAGTCTTTAACTGCATTCATCACGTGGTCGTTGTCTGCTTAAGAATAATCCGACTTTTCCTCATCCTTTCTTGTCTCTAGATTAGTTGAAGATGTCATTCATTACATCGTAATTTCAGATTATATTTGAAATTTACGTTTTGTACATCAACATATGTTGGTTTTAAATCGGACAGTATGACTGTCTGTCCTTGAAATATAGCTGTACTCTAGATTTGAGTTTGTGTCTCTCACTCAAAAAAGCCTGGTTCCAGGACTGTGTCTTTATGTTTTATACAATGATAATATTACTGATAACATTTTGTCATTTTACTACAGATGAAAATAATGTAACTGTCTGCCATTGACAATTTGGGGGTTGTATTTAGACCAGGCTGATGTGGCTGTCATTCAGTGCACGTGCTGACGGCTCTATGTCACATAGGTGTCTTGCACCTAGATCCCCGCTGAATTGACGTGTATGTCCAGAATTGATCCACGCTCTCCCTATGCCTCTATGATTAGTGTGCTGACAAAGTACTCCCCGTGCCCTTAAATTGTCCGTTTGGTGGCAGTTTGATGGAACATTGACAGGTGAGCCTTACAAAGTACGATTGATCAGAGATGGTGGCAAAGATCACAACAAGTCACACAACCCATGCCACTCACAGCCAGGGAATCCATATTGCGCAGATATCGCCCTGACCTCCGGCCACTAATCTCCTCGTGCAGCGTCCACCTTGACAATTTCTTCATCCAGATTTTGTTTTGTTTTATCATCCACTCAATAACTGAAACTTTAAATTTTTATTTCCTTGTACATTATTCCTGGAAAAACACCTTATCTTTATTTCATACTTTATAGAAAAAGGGAAGGAGTGGAATTATTGGCTAGACAATTTCCTCTTCAGACATCTCAGAATATATCTCAGAGTAGAAAAATATATTTATTTCATATATTGTGTCGTCCACATTCAGATGAAACGAATATAAGTATATCTGACAAAATTTGCAGAATTTACGTTATTACACAATGAATATTATTAAGTTTATTAAGAATCGTTTTAAAGTACTCAGGTAAAATAAAATAGTTTCATACAGTGTATGGTATTTCATGAAGAGTCTTTCTCAAAACCTCTGATATTGGATACAAAACCGGTTTTTTTAATTCAAAATAACGACTTGTCAGCTGAAAGTAAGGAAGCCTACATGCGCACTTTTGTATAGATACAAAATTGCTAATTATGCATTAATACCAGCGAGGATCATCTGACATTTCTAGTCGGCTAATCTAGGGAAGTAAGCTAAGGCCTTTGTTAATTGTGGCCCGGTATTCTTCCCGATAATAGATATAATAGAAGAGGCGAGAAAGGTTACGCCCATCTGCTAAACATGATAAACACTTTTTGATATGACGTCATAAGAGGTGACTTGGTTATGGTAGTTTTAATGGTCGATATTGCGTTTACTGGTACATCTTAACATTATGTTAATGGACACTACTTAGTTGATTATCATTATTTAGGAGAGAAAGAGGAAGTCATAATAGTTGTTATTCACTATGTTTCATTAGTCTGGGATCACATCTCCAAATGTACTCGTGTACTTGTTTACCGTAATCATTTTACAAAAAAAGACATGGTAGAATGTTTATAGTTTTTATTTGCTGCATAACTAATAACCCATCCTTGTAAGATTCCTAGTCACTCTTTTATGGACTTCAATCTGACCTGTTCTATTCTGAATAAAATCAAACATACAAGTTATAATATGAAGAACTGCCCCGTCATTATGAATATATATATATATATATATATATATATATATATATTATATATATATATATATATATATATATATATATATATATATATATATATATATATATATATATATATATATATATATATATATGAATTTTCAAAGCGGATTTAAATCGCATCAATATTGATTTGCTATATCTTCCCATTTGAATAACAATGGTGACTGTATGATTCTCATGATGAGAAGATATCATTTATTAAGTACAGCATTGCCCATATGCAAATCAATCTATTGTTATTTTACGGCATCTTAATAATGTATAATGTGAGCAGTAATGTGGCCAATAAACCTACATCAATCATGTCAATTACCAATATTATGGTGTTTAACCCACCAGATAGCGTTACACATTTCTACCATTGTTATCTTGTGAATTCGGTAACTGCTTGTTTGGAACAAAGGTGAATTGATGAGTTGGATGATTCCCATTATGTTTAGACTGGATGCTATGATCACAGAGCCTGATTCATGCTTTTGAAAAATATAAATATATTTATTCATAGACGAAACCACTTTACTTGAGCAGATGTGTTTTATATGATATTTAGTTGGTGGATTCTATCAATGTTTCTCTGCAGGAGAAACCCCGCTGGCTGTTGTCTAGAGCTGGGTTTTCTCAGTGGTAGCAATTTTTGTGGAATTGCAATTTTATCTGAATCGCTTGATTGTTATGATATCAGACTGCACGGCTGAGTATAAGGTGCATCGTTCCATAAGCGATGTAGTCTCCTCTGTGGAGTGTGCCTGATATACGTTGAACTGATCAATATTAAAGACTGCGGTCCCTTGGGTCTGATAGTTAGCTACTACCTTGGCCTCTGGGCTGTAAAATTAGGTCAGAGACAGTATTGACTGGTGAAATTATCTGGGGACGTTTGCTGACGAAGATACCCTATTAGTCGGTAGAAGTGAAACAGGAAAGAATATCGGACCCAGTAGGCATTCAACCTTTGATTGGCTCACCCAGGCATGTGATGAAAAATACTGCTTCTGTCTAAGAACCGGGCTTCAACTATCCCATGTGAATTGTCATGTTGGGGTGCCAGTCAGGTGTCACGTGACTCTGTTTTGATCGATTATGTCTATATTATCAAGCTCAGAAATCTGCACATTGTGGTATTTTCTATAATTAATCACCTCCGCAGCAGAAGAGCACCTTCATTCCACAAATAAAGGAAATCAGACTGTGTTCTCTGAAACTCTTATCAGATTGTAGATCGCAGAAATGGAAATCCCAAAATATCACAGATCTAATTGGACAAAGACAAGTCTGACATTTGAAGTGAGAGTATGAGTGGCCCAACTTCAAACCGTGCCCACCGACAGACTTAGTGCCTTTTGAAGCTGACTTGACCTTTAAGAGATTCTAGTCGACAAAGACACCAGAGGCTGTAGAGCTATATTAATAACCAATTTGCCTATAAATTACACGTGGGTCGTCAGCGTGCAGGGAGACTGTGGCGTCTATACCTGTCCCCGGCATGAAGATGGATCATCGGTCGGCCCTGAATGTCACGCCCCGTCACCGCTGTCTTGATATTTAACGCCAAATTAACCCCGTTCTCTCAGTAAATTTAGTCTATGGTCCACGTGACACCATCTTTTCAGACTTGCATGCTGATGTATAGGAGCTACAAGGTGCAAACTATTGGTGAAATAAAAGTCTTCATTTATGGTTTCAAAGAAGCACGTGATAAGTGATGTCCAAATATGAATACCCCAGTAATCACTGCAGATAAGCCCATCCGGGTCTCGCTCTGTGAGCTTCTTTGTAATCCCGTACAGATCGAGAGGGTTGATCAAAGATATCCTTTTACCCACTTCGGCTTCTTCGTTTTAACTGCCATCTTGTAACCTGATGATTATAAGACATAATGAGGAGAATAAATGTCTTTGCAATAGCAGTGGATGCCACTGCCCACGCATGCGCTGTGTATTGTATTAACTAGGGGTACACTGGATGGACATTAGCACTTGTACAATACATAATATCAGATTGCTTGATGTGCTCAGTATTTCACAACAGAGCA